>OLKM01000214.1:97500-115583 GCA_900291075.1 Melanogrammus aeglefinus
ATCCACCTCTCTCACCCTGGCATCACTCTGCTTTTTTTTTAGAAAATGGGACCCGTGGAGTTGTCATTGCAGCAATAGACAATAAGAACACTGCGGGAAGGGAAGCGGGAATGGGGGAGAGAGGGGGGGAGAGAGAGAGAGAGAGAGGGAAAGAGAGAGCGGGAGAGAGAGCAGAGAGAATCCCTCCCATCCATCTTCTGTCCTCCATCTTTCCGGATATAAGGAGATGGATTAGTTGAGCCGGTGGAAGAGGAATGAAAAGAGAAAGGAGAAGGAGAAGAGTAGCAAAGAGTCTGGAAGAGGCTGATTGGTGATTCAGTTTAAGATGGATTCCAAGTAACAGCATCCATCCTCTCTGTCATCTGGGATACCCATCAAGGTTCACGTCTCAGTGTGTGTGTGTGCATGTATGAACATGTTTCTGTGCTTGTGTGTGTGTGTGTGTGTGTGTGTGTGTGTGTGTGTGTGTGTGTGTGTGTGTGTGTGTGTGTGTGTGTGTGTGTGTGTGTGTGTGTGTGTGTGTGTGTGTGTGTGTGTGTGTGTACCTTAATGTTCTTATCCAGGCTCTCCAGGGAGTTGATGTCCAGGCCCTCCTTGCAGGCCTGCAGGCAGGAGATGACCTTCTGGCTCTCAATCTTGCCGGGTCGGATGGTCAGACCCGACAGGCTGCCCCGGAAGTACTGTGTGAACCGTGGCTTGGCGACCTCGCCACCTGCACGAGGGCACACGCCCACACACACAAACACACGTACACACACGCACACATACACACACACGCACACACACGCACACACACACACACACACACACACACACACACACACACACACACACACACACACACACACACACACACACACACACACACACACACACACACACACACACACACACACACACACACACACACACACACACACACACACACACACACACACACACACACACACAAAATGGGAAAAGGGTATCAGCAAGGGCCATGCAGGTATCAATATATGCCTTTAATGTTCATGTGAAACCTAATGGTACGTAGTTATTTTCGATATCCTCTCATTAACATTATCTAAGGATATCTAGACACATTAAGCATTGTGATAATTTCATTGACCAACTTACTACTCATTGGTGTCCAACAGGTTTATTAGACGGTTTCTTGTTTTCAATGAGCCACCGTACCAAGCTGAAGCCTTTTAGTAATGCTCTGGTCTAGGGCAGTGTACGTTAATAATTATTGTAATTGTATTGAAATAATAACCAAACTGTAGCTCTACAGAGAGGAGTGCTGCTTCCCAACCGTCTCCAACCGTCTCCCAAGCGTGAACAGGTAGAGGCCTTTACCGCTCGACACACAGGAGGACTCTTTAGTTCACTGCGTCACATCGCCAAATTCATAGCGTTGGTCAATATCGTATGTTCCAACTGTGTAAGCTGCTACTCAGATGTGTGATTCCTTATAAGACACCACCACAGCAGCATAGCTGTTTTTTGATCAGTTTAATGTTGGGATGTTCAAGCTGTCATCATTGTGAGGAAATCCCGCTAACCGTGCCAGATACCCAGCACTGGCGAACAAACTGATTTCATACAGTCTCTCAACGAAAATGCAGGGAGGTTTTTGACCATTTATTTATGTTGCCTACCATTTCAAAAGTAGAACAAAATACATACGTAAGCATAATATATAAGCTTCTCTTCCACCCAGCGCCATTGCAGCAGATTTATTTCACCAGAAAATATTTTGTGGGAGAGTGAAATCCTGACACAGGCCACAGAGTTCCCATTCAGTTTATCATGTGAGGACGCCCGAGCCCCGATCTGGTGAATCCGATCACAGAAGTCTCATTGAAACAACAAACGGTTTAACGTTAGATTCTGTGGCGAAAAAGGATTCCCGAGCCTCCAAGTTAATTTGTCCTAGATTTGTCATCATTCTGGCTGGTTAATTTTATGATATTAACTACCAAAAAGTACCTTTTGAGTTGATATCTGAACAGTTAAATATATTGAAGCTTCTAATGCTAGCTGTTTGTATAAGTGTTGTATAAGGTAACACGATCACCATGAAATTTCGTAGTTGCAATGAAACGGACAGTAGACACTTCATAAAACTTACACTGAAGCATTTCTCCAGTATTGGGCGGGAAAGAGAACATAATGTTTCCTTCATCAATTTGTACAGATATGTTTGCAGCGCAACCCACTCCACAACACTTGCAAAAAGAGAGCTATCCAGCACCACTAGCACACTTAGGGTCAGGCGGTACAGAAACAGTGTGAGTACAAAGTGCTCTCTGACTGAGTCCTACTCGCTGCCATCACCTGTTGTGGTGGTTATCAACTGCCTCACTCCTAAGCCCAAAGCCCTCACAGCCTTGTCGTGACAGATCTCAAATAATGTTTTTCACGTCCAAATTAGACCTGAGTCCTTCAGGAAGCAACAAAGTAATTAAAAACAGCCTTGCCTCATTGACGCTGCTGTGCTTTGCTCTGCTAAGGTAGCTTTATGCTATTAATTTTTGGATCATGCTGCAGACATGAAGCAAAATTAGGCTTTAGGAGACTTGGGTGAAATAAGGAATGTATTACGGACGAGTTGAAATGCAAGACTGTACAAATGCACAATTGGCCCTATTTTAACGGTCTGAAATGCAAGTGAGAAGCGCAAAAAGGAAGTAGCTTTGTGGGCGAGGCTCTGCCGCTGTTGCGATTATACCGGCGGATAAATGACTCTCTCGTCTGACAAAAATCTAAAAAGAGTTGCCTAATGAAGTAGCCCAATTACTCGTAGGTGTGGGTTGGGCGTCATGTGCAATAAACCAATGAGGGTGCCATCTCCCATCCCCTTTAAGAGACATGAGCGCATTTGAACCTGACGAGTTGTTATTTCGACAACGTGTTTACAGTCTCCGATGAGACAGATGCATGACCACATGAATTTCAAACTTCAAATGGCTCAGTTTATGGCCAAATTATATGCTCTAATTCACACAAATGGAGTAGCGTATAAGTCTGAAATACTGTCGTCAGCAAATTGCGGCAAAGAAAACTTAACAGACATAAGATATGCGGTCCTACTACAGTGTTCATTCATGCAGCCCCTATGGAAAAAAATTTGCAGTTCCGACCTGCCATGGTACGTCAAAATAGCAACACCAACTGCAGTTGCGCCTCTCGGGGCGCAGGTTTAGTAGCGAAGGTTTGCTGCGGAGGAAAATCGGCTTTGCGCAGGGTGAAAACAAGCAAAGATACATGCGTAGGTGTAGAAAGTCAATTGCGATGGATGCAAGATAGGGCTCATTATGTTTCATCCTAAATAAATTCAAACATCAACCCTGGTCATTGAGTCTCCACACCAGCTGAACCGACCCAACACCATGTATCAGGAACACAACCATGATCCCCTGTGTTGACTGGCATGAGCAAACGAAAACCGTCCAACACTGGCCTTGTTATGATTGATTCTTTCTAATTGCTGCTCTGATCGTTTCTGCTGATGGGAATGTGTAGACGTTAAAAGGCAGATCATCAAATAATAACTGAGTACATGGTGCCACGCGAAAGCCTTTCCTTGTGATCAGCCAACAAAGGCGTGTGAGAGAGGACGGACGGGGCGAGACCAGGAATATCGCAGCGTCGTTAGTTTAGTGTTTCGGCAGAGCCATTTGCGTGTTTGTTAGCATGCATGGCCAGGCGCTGGCCGTCTGGAAGGGCTGAATGCCAGAATGTGTGATAGAGTGGGAGTGCGGAGAGGGATGTACAGAGAGAGAGAGAGAGAGAGAGAGAGAGAGAGAGAGAGAGAGAGAGAAGAGAGAGAGAGAGAGAGAGAGAGAGAGAGAGAGAAGAGAGAGAGAGAGAGAGAGAGAGAGAGAGAGAGAGAGAGAGAGAGAGAGAGAGAGAGAGAGAGAGAGAGAGAGAGAGAGAGAGAGAGAGAGAGAGAGAGAGAGAGAGAGAGAGAGAGAGAGAGAGAGAGAGAGAGTGCATGCTGGTGGTTTTTTGTGTGCATTTTTCATTGTACTGTTTGAATGTGTTTGCTCTTGGGAGGAAATCACAACAGCCCCAGAGGTCAGAGATTAAAAACAGGTTTGCGCTGTAGAAAAAAAGAACGGGGGACAAGGAAACGAAAAAACGCAGCCCTACACAGCCAATACTTATTGTCAGAGGAGAACGAAAGGGAGGTGGAGGGTAAAGTCCTCTATTAGAAAACAGACAGAGCGGACATTTACAGCCCTGCACCTTGGTACAATTCGCCTCAATTTGGCTGTTTTTGTGGTTAAAAAGGTCCTGTGTATGAAGTTTAAACTGACAGCTCATAAGTGGTCTCTTCGACAGATGTTTTTTGAGTTCTGAGTTCTCTGCCCTCTACCCTTCTCTCACTTTGCTTTCAACTTTCTCCCTCCGCCACTGACGCCTGTCAATTCCATCATTACGCACTTTCTTAACCTAATCTAAGTCTTTCCATCGACCATACAAGGGGTCAGCAACCTTTTCAACATGCATTGCCAGTTTGACATTTTTTCGTTAATGAGTGTGCCTTAAGCAACAATATATAAAAAAAAATAAGCTGAATTATGACACAGCGACCAAAAACATTTCCAGAAGACCTGGAACGGTATTATTTACATATAGTCCACAATCATGCATCAACACTTTAAATGTTTTTTGGGTGGTTATATTTGCAACATGGGCTTACAAATTAGAATTACATATGTCCAAACTAAAAACACCATTTTCAGAAACTCATTCCCAAAAGCATATTTGCACTGTGAGAAATGTAAAAGACGAGAATATATGAGAATGTTGGAACCATCCGCATCAATATCTTTAAGACATGTACAGCTTTGCAAAACCTTGTGAAGGCGATGCATACAGGCCACTTGCAAAAATATTTGAAATATTTTCTTTTCTGTTACTCACAACATAGGTTTAAAAACTATTAATTGATCCTATGTCAGAACACTGCTTTCTGTAACTAATTTAAACATATTTGCACTCGGAGGAAATGCCCAAATATATATATATATATATATATATATATATATATATATATATTTTAAGTATATATATAGATATATATATATATATATATATATATATATATATTTTAAGTGTGCCAATGATTATGCTACCCCGTGCCAGTGGTGGTACGCGTGCCTGGGGTTGCCGACCCCTGGACCATACCTTTGCTTCTAAGGAGAGCCAGTGGGCCATGCTGCTACCGAGACAATGAAACTAGCCGATGTGTGGTCCCAGATATAAAAACAGCTCTAAAATCAGTTTACCACTTTCACAAAAAAAGAAGCGAGGCTGGCCGGCTAGCTTGGGCTAGCTAGAGCCCGGCGCTGTGAAAAGGCAATCTGCTGAAGCTAATGGCTTGTGTTAAGATATCAGGATCGACTTAACAACCTTACTGGGGCTAATCCCTCCCGGCCACACCCAGTAGAAAAGAAGGACTAGTCTCTGAACTCCCCCATTTCTGTTAGGGGCCATTTTAATCCTCCTAAGGGCTCTGTGCACTCAATAAAAGAGATAGGAGGAGGTAGAGACGAGGTGGGTGGTGGTGTGGGGGTGTTGGTGGTGGTGCTGGTGTGGGTAATCGTTACGGCGGATGAAAGGGGGCTAGGAATGACCCTCTCCTGCCCCTTTAGAAAAATATATATCTTGACTCTTTATCTCAGGCTAAGCATCATTAAGCAGCCTACTTCTCCCATTTGGGCTTTCAAAGTACCCTTAAGCTCTGCAGTGTGAAAGAGAACCCATTTGATCTCCAGTCCACATACAGTTGCAGCACCAGAGACGTATTTATTTCTGCAAGGAGACCGCTTCATTGAGCCACGATACATCCATTGAGGGTCAGAGAAGGACGAGTCACTGCTTCTCCAACAACAAATTTTCCTTTGTGGCATTCTTACCTTCCTACCTCAATGGCCTTGTGCACAGACTAATAAATGGATAATCCTTTGTGTCTAGCACAGGCACAAGGGACTCATGCAGGATGGAGGGTAGAGCAAAGCATAGGTAAACAATTTCTGCAAAGTATGCTTTCCTCTGTCTGTATCACCGCCATTCAAACATGTCATGTCGTACCTTGCCAGCAGGCTCCAACGGTCAGCTGCACATCGATCTGGGAGGGATGGATGGGCCAATCATCCGTCACCAGATAGGGGTCATAGGTCACACCATCAACGTACAGGGTCACCACGGGAAATTCCACGTTGATGACGTAGTAGTGCCACTCCTTGTCGCAGATCTGAAAAACAGTGTGTGCGTGTGAGAGAGAGGGACAAGAGTTGAAGGAGCATTCAATGATATTCAACCACTAGAGGACAGAGAAGTAATCTACTAGCGCATTGAAAGAAAGGCTCAGGTGTACTTATATTGTTTCCACTATAACTCTTCTGTTATCATGATGGCAGACAGTATTATCTTTAAACCTTCAAAGGATTGAAGACAGGTTGACAGGCGGGTTTGAACTAGAATCGGCTAAGTGAGAAAGTAGAACAAGCATCAAGATCTTCAAAACACAATCAGAAACAGCATAAGCGGTTGAATCACACGTCTGCAAATAGAACAGCATACCACCCTTGTTGGTGATGCTAAAAACATTTTTGCAAATGTAATGAAATAAAGACAAGAAAAGCTGCGGCCATCAATATATTTTCTTGTATGACAGGTGGACGTTGTCGATTGGTCACTCAGCACAGATTGGATATCAATGTGAACAGCATGGGGGGTTAATCAGCACGCTTCTTTATTTATGTGATGGTGGTGATGTTGGTGTTTTGGAGTCGATTTTGGAGGATTAAAGATGGAGAAGGAGCTTAAACCAATGCCCAAAAGGTAACACACACCGAGAGAGTGTGTGAGATGGCATGGCCTGGCGTGAGGGGATGGAAGGATAACCTCTTCAATGGTGCATTGATACCCTTCTGTTGTCGTGGAGGAGATTTGTGTTAGAATCTGAACTACACCTCGAAACCAGACATTGGAGCTGACCTTTGAATGTTTGTGGTTGATTGCTTTCCATATCACCCCCCCGACCCATACACACATGCAAACACGCTGCGTGTGTGAGTGTGTGTATGGGTAGGGGGGATGAAGGGGGGGGGTGGGGTAGCAAGTAGTTTCCTATGCCTTTGTGTGTCCATGTGTGTATGTGCACACACACACAGACAATTAGGGCCCTTTTTGCATCAGCCGCAATTGACTTTCTACATGCATGTGTCGTTGCTAGTTTGCAACTGGCACAGAGCGTTCTTTTCCCTCCAGCGCCATGCATCAGTAAATTAGGGATAGATCTTGCGCCCCAAGGGGCGGTTTGGCGAAAGGAGGAGGCATGTTCTGGCGCAAACGTACCCTGGTGGAATTTTGCAGTTTCAGAAAACAATTGCGCCACAAATCAGGAAATACCTGGTTTCAAGTCAGTGGTGCGCTGTTCAGATGCTATTTTAAGAGCCCATGCATAATGTTGCTTGTGCACCTCACGCATACACTTTGCTTCTCTCATCTACTTAGCCACACATTCTTGATAAATTATTTGGGAAAGAACAGCTGACACAGCGGTAATAAGTTGTACTTTTAAATCAATGCATCTGCAAACACCGTACAGCAAACACATATTTTCTTGACACAGACATCAAGCCCATAACTTTTAGGATTGATGAGTATTTGATTGTGAGAAAACATTGGTTTTTTTAGTTTGTGTTAAAAAGAACGAATGATTGCGGTTGCGCATGTGTGTGTACATCTGTTTAAACACGCGCAAACTAAACGCGTAACGCATAATACAGTCCATGGCAATGTATAATAACAGGGGGACACATGCATATTAGGAACACAAGTTGATAACGATAATGCTTACAATACTGGTAAGAAACTGTCTGTTTAATGTATTGCGTCTATCATTAAATAGAACCACAGTTACCGAATATCAAATGTGTTCGGTATTTCTGAAGTTGTGAAAGAAAACCCTATTCCAAGTGTGAATAAGGCCATATTATTTGGCCATAAACTGAGTCATTTGAAGTTTGAAATTCATGTGGTCATGCATCTGTCTCATCGGAGACTGCAGACGCGCTGTCAAAATATCAACTCGTCAGGTTCAAATGAGCTCATGGCTCTTAAAGGTATGGGAGATGACGCTCTCATTTGATTATTGCACGTTACGCCCAAACCACACCTAAGGGTAATTTGGCTTACTTTGATTTGCACCGGGCGCAAGAGTCACTGTGTTCACTGGGAACACAATCACTGCTCTCTTTATCCTCAACGGTAACATAACGAGAACAGCACCAAACAAAGGCAGTTGATCTGGGTGTCCTCTTCCAAACTAACCCACCTCTAACTTACATATAGGTCCTTTGATGAGCTCTTGTTGTTGTCTCCTTTCCTTTCTGTACACCTCTCCTCTCTCTCTCTCTCTCTCTCTCTCTCTCTCTCTCTCTCTCTCTCTCTCTCTCTCTCTCTCTCTCTCTCTCTCTCTCTCTCTCTCTCTCTCTCTCTCTCTCTCTCTCTCTCTCTCTCTCTCACTCTCTCTCTCTGTGGACAGCCTGGGGGCACTTAGCCGCCGGATAGCGTTAGCATTTCTATTAAAGTGTGTGTCTCCACAACCTGTTCGGAAACACAACAGTGGTGCCGGCCTCACTGGGGCAGATGGAGGCCCCTAATCAACCCAGTGTATTTTTTTCTTTGGCTATTGAGCTATGAGGTACAACATCTGGTTGAATGGTAATTAGCAATGCGCAAACGCATCCCTAATTACAGTTATACATTTTGCAGTGTGCCCCTAATAGCGGGGTGGCTGCACAAAGCCTAGGTTTAACTGGGGGGTGGTGGGGGGATGCCATCTATACAGTATGGATGCTGGGGGACTTAATGGTGCTTTTGGTCAAGGCTGGAGTGTCTTGAGGTGAAGCTAGGGTATATATTTATATGTATATATATATCTATGTTTTTATATAACATGTCGCATGTATGCCGGCCATCTTCTTTTGTGTTTCAACCAAACCAGATGTCAAACTCCTTGTTGTAACTTTTTAACTCTTAAACCTCCCTAATCACCATCATGGCCCTGTTTTAGTTGTTTCTGTTGGGAGTTCCTGCTGGATTCGGATCCCCTCCCAGACTGGTGTAGGGTGACGCTGAGCCAGCACATAAAAGTTAGGAGGTTTGTGCTGAATACGCTGAAAATTTAGAATATACTGAGTGTCTTCAGCATACGGAATGTACTGAAAGTAGTGAATACAATTAAGGAAATATATTCAATTTATACATTATATGTATTATATTCTGTATTTTCAGTAGGCCTGTATGCATTCTTTTTTCTGTATATCTTGTGCCTTCAGTATATTCACTGTAATCTGTCTATCCACGGTGTTCCGTATATCCTACATATATTCAGTATGTTAATTATATTGTCCTGTAAGGATACTAAAAAGGCTGACTATACTAAATATACTGAATCAACAGGGTACTGACTATACTATATATACACTGAATCAACAGAGTACTAACTATACTAAATAAATAGATTATACTGATTATACTGAAAGAACGGAATATACTGAATGTTAGGATCATTCTTTGCAATCATCCACAAAAGTTGTTAGTAACATTATTTTCTTGTTTAACTGAATTTAACTAGGTTCTTAACAGCCTCAGGGAACCAACACACACACACACACACACACACACACACACACACACACACACACACACACACACACACACACACACACACACACACACACACACACACACACACACACACACACACACACACACACACACACACACACACACACACACACACACACACACACACACACACACACACACACACACACACACACAGAGACACACAGACTGACAGAGACAGACACGCACACATACAGACACACAGATATACAGACATACACATCCAGACACACACACACACACACACACACACACACACACACACACACACACACACACACACACACACACACACACACACACACACACACACACACACACACACACACACACACACACACATAAACGCAGAAAAAACACACGCATACAAACATACACACACACACACACACAAACACACACACACACACACACACACTCACGCACACACACACACAAACAGGTGTCAATCTACCACATTAAGTATATCTTCAAAGTAAAAGTTTACGGAGAGTTGTTCCCGTGTGCAAAGCGTGTGGAAAGAAAGCCACCCAAGAAAGAAGCTCTTATTCCCAAACGGCAGCGCTCTGCCTGAGCCTTATGCAAATTGACAGAAGAAAGCAGATAAATAACCAAAGAAATGAGAAAGGGAAGGAACAAGACTACCATAGGGACAGGGAGTGAGATAGATAGGGAGAGAGAGACACACACACACACAGAATGAGAGAGAGAGAGAGAGAGAGAGAGAGAGAGAGAGAGAGAGAGAAGAGAGAGAGAGAGAGAGAGAGAGAGAAGAGGAGAGAGAGAGAGAGGAGAGAGAGAGAGAGGAGAGAGAGAGAGAGAGAGAGAGAGAGGAGAGAGAGAGAGAGAGAGAGAGAGAGAGAGAGAAAGAGAGAGAGAGAGAGAAGAGAGAGAGAGAGAGAGAGAGAGAGAGAGAGAGAGAGAGAGAGAGAGAGAGAGAGAGAGAGAAAAAGGAAAGGAGACAACAACAAGAGCTCATCAAAGGGCCTATAGGTAACAGATGAAGAGACAGAGGATGATGGAGTGTGTGTGTGTGTGAGTGTGTGTGTGTGTGTGTGTGTGTGTGTGTGTTGTGTGTGATGTGTGTGTGTGTGTGTGTGTGTGTGGTGTTGTGTGTGTGTGTGTGTGTGTATGTGTGTGTATGTGTGTGTGTGAGGGGGTGTCTGTTGCTGGAGCACGTTGCACATCAAAGGGCAATGTCATCTCATGTCTCAGGCAATCGGGAAGGAAATGGGGGGGGGGGGATAAACAACAAGAAGGGGGGAAACAACAAGATAGCAGTCTGCCTCTCCCTGTCTCTCACTCTACTTCCCACCTCTCCTCCCTCCCTTTCTCTCCGTTCCCAAATTCTGCAGAAACACTTTTCTGCAGGATTTGTCAGGTTTTTCATTGGCAACTTGACTGTTTCCGGAGTAGTCCTTAGGCCTTGAGATACTCCACGAGAGCGATGATGATGGGGTAGGCTTCATACTGTGTGTGTGTTGTGTGTGTGTGTGTGTGGTGTGTGTGTTGTGTGTGTGTGTGTGGTGTGTGGGTGTGTTGTGTGTGTGTGTGTGTGTGTGTGTGTGTGTGTGTGACTGAGTGTGCGTCTACATGCCTGTGTGTGTGTGAATGGGGGTGTTTTGGTTTTTGTTTGTGTATTACGCATGTGTGCACGTGCGTGTGGGTACTCTAGGTTCTATTCTGAGCTAGGAACTGAGGCTTAAGGAAGTCAAAAAAACACAAGAAAGACTTGAAACAGGGAAGGGAGAGAGGGTGACGTGTGAGCGATGCAGACAGATTTAGTTTTGTTCCTTATTCTCTCTCCTTGTTCTTTGGGGATTGGTATGAAGTTGTAGCCCGAGCGCAGTGGCTCCATGCAGGAGGGATGGAGTGCACAAGGTAGACAGTGAATGGGAGAAAGAAAAGAGCAGGAGAAAGAAGAGGAATGGTGGGTCTGAATGAAAAGTGGGTTCACAACACAGCAAGATCGATGTCAGGAGCAGGAGCAAAAAAAAAAAAAAATTCTATCCCTCCAACCCTTTTTCGTCTGATACAATATCTAGCTGTCTGTATCAATATCTTCCTGTCTGGGGCAATATATTGCTGCCTCAATATCTAGTGTGTTTGTGTGTCTGTCTCAATATCTGTCTGTCTCTCTAACTGTCTGTCTGGGTGTATTTATATTCTGTTGGCGTCTGTCTTTCTGCTCGTTGAATTAATGAATGTGCATCTTTCTCCGATACCACGTTTTCAGCTACTACTGTTTCCATTTGCAGCGATGGGCCAAGAAGTCAATCATGTCTAGTTAAGTGTTTTTTGGCTGTTAATCATGAGACAAAATCAAAGGGTTGGTTGTGAAGAGATAATTGTACTTAATGATATGTTAGAAGACGTGTTGACACCATGTCAGGCCAAGGGGTGCTGGGGTGTCACTGTTCGGCCACATCTAAAATAAATGCTTTACAAGCCGTTAATTAGCCCAAAATGAAGATACAGTCAAGGGTGCAAATTAAGTGTGTTTATGTTGTGAACTTGTGTGTGTGTGTGTGTGTTGGCCAGTGTGTGTGCATGTGGGCTGCAAAGTTTGTTTGTGTGTGTGTGTGTGTGTGTGTGTGTGTCTGTTTGCCGGTATGTGTGTGCATGTGGGCTGCAACGTTTGCTACAAGTAGTTTTACGTATACATTCGCATACGCATTTGAAAACATTTGTGTGTGGTCTATGGCTTGTCCTCAGGCAAGGAGGACAGCATGAGTGTGTGTGTGTGTGTGTGTGTGTGTGTGTGTGTGTGTGTGTGTGTGTGTGTGTGTGTGTGTGTGTGTGTGTGTGTGTGTGTGTGTGTGTGTGTGTGTGTGTGTGTGTGTGTGTGTGTGTGTGTGTGTGTGTGTGTGTGTGTGTGTGTGTGTGTGTGTGAGAGAGTGCGGACTATGAATTACCGGCTGGTAAAAATGACTAATTAGACTAGCAATTATACAGAAGCTCAGGCCAGACAATAGAAGGAACAACAAAATCATCTTTCAGCACCTCTTAATGGGCCACACACACACACACACACACCACACACACACACACACACACACACACACACACACACACACACACACACACACACACACACACACACACACACACACACACACACACACACACACACACACATGCACACACACACACGCGGGCGCATGATGTGACTAATCGCATTGCCACCGTCACCCAGTTTGGTTGACAGAGCAATGAAAGAGGTGAATGATGATAATAATACAAATTTTAGCAATTATATTCTAGATATACAAGAGTTTGATGTGTCAACAGTGGGGGGGGGGGGATGTTTCCTGTTGACCACTCAGAACAACAACAACACAGTGAGAACTGCAGTAAGAAAGCCACACATGCAGGCTTCTTATTTAACACACAAACAAACACACCCACCCACCCACACACACAACCACCCACCACACCACCCCCACACACCACACACACAGCACACACACACACACACACACACACACAACACACACACACACACACACACACACACACACACACACACACACACACACACACACACACACACACACACACACACACACACACACACACACACACTTTTTTTCCATCCTTTACGCAGGTGTGGTTATTTTCCAGGGCCTTGCGGGAGCGGTTGGTAATAGTATTCAGAGTGAATGAATCATCAGAGGAGCCCCCGGTTCATTTGATTCCACCAGAACTCCCTGCAAACAGTGAACACTACACACACAACCAACGCACAACACAGCAGCAAACAACAATGAAATAAAATGCGGCTTAGATGATCGGAAATATGAGCAGACACACAGAGGACGTGTGCGAAAAAAACATACACTTTGTGATTGTCAAACCGCCTATACACAGTAATGATAGCAGGGATGATATTGGACACAGAGAAGCTACGTAACACACAATGGTAAACGATAAATGAACTGAATTTATACAGCTCTTATGAGGTTGTGTGCCACTCAAAGCACTTTGCAATAATTGATCCACACATCCCTACACCCACGGCGGTGACTTTCAGGCAAGTGCAACCGCCAGCGTATCGGGAGAAGTCAGGGTAAGGTGTCTTTCTCAGGGACGTCGCACACTTAGCTAGAAGGAGCCGGGGAATTACCAATACAAGACACCAGCGATGGGTGCTCAGAGGCCTTCTGAAGAGGGTCTCTAAAAATCGTAGGGGGCTTGGCCGCACCGGTCCGGGGGTAGCACCCATCAGAAGAGTCTGGACGGGGCATGATGCAGGTCACTAGTGGACTACTGCTGAGGCTGGGTCGGGAGGGGGCGAGGGATAGAGAGGGGCTGGGAAGGGACGGGGATGTGGGTCAGCGCAGATCAAGAGATGACCTCCCCGAACGGCAGACATTACATGTTGCAGTGTGTCCGTTTTCTTTCTATTCCTTTTAGACACACAACCAAATAGGCGGTTGCACTGGCCTTTCCTACTTGAGCTCATGTGAATTGCGAAGACATTCCCAATTCGGTCCAGAAATGGCCCACATTTAAGGCAGTAATGTGCCACTATGGAGTAGTTTGCTGTTCATTTGGGGGGGGGGGGGTAGCTTAAAGACAGAAATAAGGGGGAGAGATAGAGCGAGCAGAGAGAATGCCGAAGAAAGAGAGAGAGAGAGAGAAGAGAGAGAGAGAGAGAGAGAGAGAGGAGAGAGAGAGAGAGAGAGAGAGAGAGAGAGAGAGAGAGAGAGAGAGAGAGAGAGAGAGAGAGAGAGAGAGAGAGAGAGAGAGAGAGAGAGAGAGAGAGAGAGAGAGAGAGAGAGAGAGAGAGAGAGAGAGAGAGAGAGAGAGAGAGAGAGAGTGAGCAAGTGTGTGAGAGTGAGAGAGAGAAAGAGAGAGAGAGAGAGAGAAAGGGGGAGAGAGCGAGAGCAAGAGCATACTAGTTGCTCAGGTCAAGGGGAGCTGATATACCTGACAGAGGAGGAACTAAAAACATTGGTCGGGAAAACGGAAAGAAACAAACAAACAAGGTATCTGGGGTCCACACCGGTGGACCAGCAAAACTCCGGCAACATAAGCAAAAGCCAGAGGAAGTTAGACACAGAGAGAGAGGAAGGGAACAGCAAATGCAAAAAGGAAACGGGAGACAGGATAGTCTGCAGTGCAGGAAAGAAAGAAACACAACAGAACAAACATCATGGCCCCTCGCTCCCCCATCCATCACCTGGCTGCTCTCGATTACCCAGAGTCCCCGGTGACACCTAGCACTGCTGTACTTCCTCCACCGCGCCTTCCCCTCCATCCATCTGTCCATCCGTCCGTCCATCTGTCCATCTCTCCTCTCTCTCCTCTCTCTCCGTCAGTTTGGAAATATTCACAGGATGTAGTGTATGGGGAGCTGTAGAACTACGGCGTGATTTAAAGCTGGGAGTGTGTGTGTGTGTGTGTGTGTGTGTGTGTGTGTGTGTGTGTGTGTGTGTGTGTGTGTGTGTGTGTGTGTGTGTGTGTGTGTGTGTGTGTGTGTGTGTGTGTGTGTGTGTGTGTGTGTGTGTGTGTGTGTGTGTGTGTGTGTGTGTGAGAGAGATGTGTGTGTGTGTGTGTGTGTCCAGGATGACAGGTCACTGTTATCTTTTGGAAAACGAGTTGGCACCGCTCCTCGGCCGCTAGGCCAGGCTTACCGGAACTCTCTGAGGTCAAAGCGCCTCGGGGCCCTGGATTAGGCTTTCCAGTGGCTGGCGTTCCTCTACCTTTTGTACCATCAAATTGCATTTCACTTTTCTCCCGCTTGCGGTGGATCAGTACTTGTTCCGTTGACTTATAAAGTGACTACCCTGCTTAGCTTCGTTCCCCAACACTATCAACCCCAACAACAACAACCACAACAACAACAGCAGCACCACAGAGGGTTCGGGGACACCGGCAGCATAAATCATAGTGATGAGTAGTGACTGCAGGAATAAAGGAAGACAAACAAACAGGCCACTTTGTAAACTTTGAGACGCTGCGTAACAGAACAACAATGGTCTGGGTAGGAGGTGAGGCCGAGTGAGGCGAATAGGTGGATTCTCTCGGAGACATAGCGAAGACAAATGGGCAGGACCGGCGCAGAGAATGAGAGGGAGCAGAGATTGGTAGCGATAGAGCTAAAGAGAGAGAGAGAGAGAGAGAGAGAGAGAGAGAGAGAGAGAGAGAGAGAGAAGAGAGAGAGAGACGAGAGAGAGAGGAGAGAGAGAGAGAGAGAGAGAGAGAGAGAGAGAGAGAGAGAGAGAGAGAGAGAGAGAGAGAGAGAGAGAGAGAGAGAGAGAGAGAGAGAGAGATTTGGAAGTAGGGTCAGCGACTTGCTAACAGCCAAGGTGAACGTGATGAATGGGGACCAGGATCCACATTTAAGTCAGTGCTTTTTCCTATTTTTTCTATTTCCTCCCCAAAACACCTCTTAGACGCAAATGAAGCGAGACCAAAGCACTATCACCGGAATTAGACATTCAAACACACACACACAACTCAACTGCCCCTCTGCACAAAATATTTACACCCTATTTCACTGTCAAGCGGAATGGTAACAAAGTATAAAATAACATAACACACACTTTTTTAACGCAGAACCATAACACACTTTTTTCTATGAAAATACACACACACACACACACACACACACACACACACACACACACACACACACACACACACACACACACACACACACACACACACACACACACACACACACACACACACACACAGCCGCAAACATCCATTGCTTCTCTGCCGTGTCATTTTAGTGGTCTCTCTAGTGGCCATTAGCCTATATCTAAGACTTACTGGTGGACTCCATAAAGGAGATGGGTTGTCACCAAGGGATGGGGCGACAGAAGCCACAAAGCAATACACCTAATGGAATGCCGTCGGAGGATATCCATCTCTCTAGATAACTATCAATCTATCTACATCTACCTGGATTTTTTTTTTTTTTTTTTTCTTCCAACACAATTTTCTTTTTTTACCTGGATAAACTTCCATCTATTTTTCTCCCTTCATTCATCCCTGCCTCTCTCCCTCTACCCACAATCCATCTCTCTCTTCCTCTCTCGGGCTGAAAGCCTTTCTGGTAACTGTAAGTCAGTCTGGCACTGTTTTTATGACCTTAGAAAACTCTGTTTTATTATTGAGTGCATACACCTTGCCAATTCTTTATTGACCTCACCTCTGTTGATTTATTGGTGTATATTTATGTTTGTGTGTGTGCGCGTGCATGCTCTATGTGGAGGATGATGGTTTACCGTTTGTGTGTATTTGTGTGGGTGGGTGGGTGAATGGGTGTGTGTGTGTGCGTCTGTGTGTCTGTGTGCTCGCTCCTATGTGGAGGAAGCTGGGCACTTTGTGTGTGTTTGTGTGTGTGTGCATGCACATGTGCATGTGTGTGTGTGTGTGTGTGTGTGCCTGTGTGTAAAATGCAAGGCTGTGCACGACCTAGAGTATACGAGTGAGTGAATGATGTGCATGTGTGTGTTGGTGGGTGTGCGTGCGTCTTTGTGTCGGTGTGCACACTCCTATTTGGATAAAGTTGGTCGCCTTGTGTGTATAGTGCATGGCTGGGCGTATTTGCATTTAGCCGTGTGCATGACCTAGAGTGTATGAGGGAGTGAAAATGTACAAGTGTGTGTGGGTGTTTCTCATTATTGATTAGATGTCATCTATGAGGTGTGCTTGGCCTGGTGCAAGCAGCAGGAAGGGTAATGTCCATAGGCTTGGAGTTGGACAACAGGACGTCCCCTTCCGTCTATTGTGTCTGGCAAGACCGCCGTTCCTCTGCACATCGATGTGTCTCAAACCTATGTGTGTCTCTCTCTCTCTCTCTCAAAGGCTGTTAACACATGAACCCTAGATTATCTCTGGAGAATCAGGTCCGGAGATGATCCACGGAGGTACTCCGTGTACTCTAGGCCAGAGGTGGCGCCTGGGTCGGGCAAGTAGCTGGCAAGACGTGACGCATAAAGTATGCAGTGGAAGTTGCAGTGTTTTGTTTACAACACATCGAGTACGGCAGGTGAGGCTACCATGTCCGTAATTCAGACTCTCTATGCGGTGACATCAAAGATGCGTTTATTGAGACGCATCATCAATATCAACAGAAAAGTGGAAAGCAGAAGGAAGTTGGAAGGCAAAATACAGGTGAGAGAAAAGTATGAAGCAGCTATACTCCGAGTTCCCGGTTTCGCGCCAGTCGCATGATAGAAACTTCATTAAAGCGGGGGGAAAACTCTGGGTAAACTCTTGGTAATCACTGAGTCAACTCTTGGTGAACTCCAGGTAAAGTCTGGGTGAACTCAGAGTCAACTCCGGGGGGTTGGATTCCGACAATTGGGTTCACACATACAGATTCCTCCAAGTATATCCGGAGAATTTTGGTTTACAAGGCATGTGTGAAA
>OLKM01000214.1:118130-130630 GCA_900291075.1 Melanogrammus aeglefinus
GAATAAAATGCACTCCCTTTGAGAGATAATATACGTAATTATGTCTGCTATCATGTCACCATAATTCATCAAATCTTGTGTTATTCGCTCATTCACTTTTTGGTATCAATTCAACATTTAACAAAGGATTTGCTCAAAATTTGAGAAATTTGGTGTCTTGGGTGGATCACAGTGATATGTGTTGTTTTTCTTTCACTCATCTTTTTCTTGTTTGGATAAACATGTTCTGAACAACTGTCTACCAATATAACACTTGGAACAGTTGTGAAGGATGGGGCTTCAAACAGTGGCACTGAAGAAGCACTTCATTGTTTAGATCCAAGATGGATGCATGCTGGGGTTGTGCTGCATCAACTACCCTCTCTCTCTACATGAAATGTGTTCACCTTCCCTTTCATTTATATTTTGAACAGTCTACAGAGCAGGTTTATAAACCTCGCCCTGAATGGTGTACCTGAATTTCATCACATTGTATGTGGCAAAAGCTTGACTCTGAAATTGAGACTAAAGAGGGCTGCACACCAGTAGAGATGTGCTGCCCAACTTAAGTGAGGACAGGGAGGACAAGGACTTCTCTGTACTGTGGAAAATGGGATCAGAGAATAAGTGGCACTGGAGGGGACCTGCTTGATTTAAAGTGTTTTAGGTGGCTGGTGCCCACATAAGGAAGTGGGAGGACCTTTAGTTGTTAAATATTTGATTGTTTTACTGGTGAGAATTGAATAGTTATTTCAGCGAGAATTAGATTAGTATAGTGGTTGAGCATTTGATTGTTTCAGTGGTGAGAATAAATAAAAAAGAAAATCATCACACTTCCTGCCAGTCTGGATGACTACTCTGAGACAAACTACGAGAGCTAGCCTCTCAGGCCGAGCCTGCACCGGTGTGATTAAAATCAAATTACATCACTTGCTTGATGTAATATCTTGAAATGAATAATAATAACAGACGATACTCGCATATGATTAATGTGTTTCTGCATTTTACAGTCATCGGTTTTCTTTCACAGTGCATTTAAAAAAATAGCAACAATTTTCAACTCTCATCAACACTTTTCATAGCAGACTTGTTACACCAGATCTCCTATATCAGGAATCATCGACAGCTGATCAAGCAGCAGCTGACAGATGGGACAGCAGAAAAAAAGAGACGGAGAGTCCCTGGAGATTTTTATTTCTCTTTTTTAAAACCGCTTGCACACCAACCCAGACTGTGTGCGGTGCGTCTACCACCTCTGAAAACACGTAGGTGCAAAAGACACTACAGACATACAAACACAAACGCAACACACACAGCGCTATGTGCTCCCTCCCCTAGGTGAACACGCACACGGAGGGATGCACTGTTCTGTGTAAGACACAGTTGCATAGGTTTTTATTAAGCTAGTCGTGTAGCACTCACTTGCTGTGACAGGCAACATAGTTGACTTTGTTACCAGAATCCTATTCCACCGCGAGCAGCTGAAAGTCCTGGTTATCCTCAGTGGGGATTGGAGGGTTGAGTAGTGAGCATTACGCAGTGATAAGAGGGTTAGAGAGAACAGCAGTATTTTCTTGGAGTTTGGCGAGTTATCGAGTGATAAGGCAGCGATAAGGGTGAGCAACTCTTAACTCTGCTACGGGGAGGAATGCCTAAGAGGAGCAAAATAGATGGTGGATGGGGTTTGGGTGGAACAAGCGGCAGAGGGCCAGGGTCACACCCGGGGTCACACCCAGTTCCCTCCCGTATCCAGGCTTGTCCTCATTACGAGGGAAGAACAGGTGAGAGAGCTCAGTATAGATAAGATAAGATGATACTTTTTCATAATTTTGGAAAATAAAGTTGTCAAAAAAGCACAGGACAGTTTAAGCAATTATATGGAAATGACACAAAACCTTTGACCTTTGCTAACTGCTAACTGGATGTGTCAGAATCTGAAATTCCTTCTCATTACAGTACTGGAGTTCTATGGGTTGCGACGATAACATCAACAACTAATGTTAGTTTTAAGTATAAATACACGTTACCCTAAAAACAGACAATGGGAGTGTCATGAATGAATACAATGCACATAAAACATATGAAATATCAAATCAATACAGATTTAAATGTTCTGAAAGATCATAAATGTTTGCCATTAGGCAAAAATTAATTCCTTCCTTTTTCCCCGAAATAAGCCAGAATGAAATATAATACAAATGAGGAAGGGGATGTCATACATTTCAGGGAAGGTGTTTTACAACCTCTTCATTTATTTGAAAGGTAAAGCAATTTATGCATGTCCAAATCTTTAATATAGGCCCTTTGATGTAAGTATATAAGGGGGGTTAAGGGGACAGCTGAACTTCAGGGTCCACCACACACGCACAACCAAAACGAGCTTTTGTATCAGTATCTACAGAGTTAAATTGTGGAATAAGTTAAGTGTGGAACTACAGAAAAGCCTAAACACAAGACAGTTTAAAAACAAATAAAGACATCATCTTCACAAAGTACAGAAATTTAGAAAAGCCTCTGTAACATGGACATATGTAGACTGTAGTTTTGTAATATACATGGTATTTGTATTCATATTTATATTATTTATATATAGAGTAATTTACAATATACATGTAGAGGTATTTATAATGTACTATAAATTGTTTATTGTATATGTGTGTATGTACTGTGTGCGATGTGTATATGTGTGTGTATATATATATATATATATATATATATATATATATATATATATATATATATATATATTATATATATGTATATATATGATATATATATGTATATAGTATATATATATATATATATATGTATTATATATATATATTGTATATGTGTGTATGTACTGTGTGCGATGTAGTATATGGTGTGTATATATATATATATATATATATATATATATATATATGTATATATGTATATATATGTGTATGTATGTATATATATATGTGTATGTATGTGTGTATGTAATACTGTATATATGTATATATTCACACAGTTATTCATTATCCATGTATAAGCCATACTATAGGCTTGTATCATACTGACAAGCTAATAACATAATACTAACTATCCAAGCCAAATCGATTTGTTAAGGGGTAGGACTAGATAGTTTTTTTTTTTACTTCTTCAGACCCCCTTTCGAGCATGTAAAAAAGTGTGTCTGTTTTTTATTTTTTATTTATTTTTATTTTTAATATTTAATATTTAAACTTGTTTCAAATTATTTAAACTTGTTTTGCTTGCAAGTTCGAAATAAAGACAATCAATCAATCAATATATAAATAGATAAGTTGTTTGATTTTTCGTAGTTGATGCAGTGTTTGTGATCCATGCAGACCTGTGGAGTGAACCAACGAGAAGGTTATCCACAAGATATTCTGGATGAACAAGAAACCCATGGGACTTCATGAACCCTCCACCTCCTCCTCTTCATCAGCCCCAATCCTCCTCTCTGATCCTCCACCTCCTCCTCTTCATCAACCCCCAACCTCCTCCCTGATCCTCCACCTCCTCCTCTTCATCAACCCCCAACCTCCTCCCTGATCCTCCACCTCCTCCTCTTCATCAACCCCCAACCTCCTCCTCCTCCTCTTCATCAGCCCCCATCTCCTTCTGGGTTGCTCCACCTCCTCCTCTTCATCAACCCCAGTCTCCTCCTTGATCCTCCACCTCCTCCTCTTCATCAACCCCCAACCTCCTCCCTGATCCTCCACCTCATCCTCTTCATCAACCCCCATCTCCTTCTGGGTTGCTCCACCTCCTCCTCTTCATCAACCCCAGTCTCCTCCTCGTTCCTCCACCTCCTCCTCTTCATCAACCCCAGTCTCCTCCTCGTTCCTCCACCTCCTCCTCTTCAGGGATTCTCCAACTCCTCCTTTTCAGAGATCATCAGTCTCCTCATCTTCAGGGATGCTCCACCTCCTCCTCTTCATCAACCCTCCACCTCCCCCTCGTTCCTCCAGCCCCCAATGAGATTATTTTTGGATGGACTGTAATAGAAGTGCCTTTCTGTCACTACCTTACTTATTGGACTGAGCAAAGGGCAGACCTATATTTGGCCGCTATATTCATCCAATCCGCTGAGGAACCGCAGAACTCTTTTTCCGAATGGCTCTGGGTAGTCCTATACTGGTATATACTGGTATATACTTGTATATACTTGTATATACTTGTATATACTTGTATCACGCACATGCTCAAACACACATGCACTCATTCTCTTACTCAATCAAAATAACAGACACACACCCACACACACCCACACACCCACACCACAGACCCACACACACCACACACACCCACGCACCAGCGCACACACGGCCATGATGTAGCAGAACCGGATCACAAATAATTGACTTTGACACTCGCTTCACTTGCTTCCGCAAAGGCCTCTGCCTACCTCTGATTGTATTGTCATACACCCCTGATCTCTGCCAGCCGTGGAGGAAGTTAGATTGTCAACTGCCTTTGCTGGGGAAAACAACTCAACTGTCCTGAAAGAGATTCTTTACCCGAGGTGACAGTTTCACTTCAGTTTACACCCCCCGATGGAAACATGAACGGAATCTCTATGATCCCAGGGAGCGTTCGAGTTCAGGCCCATTTTTTTTGTGGCTGCTTGGATGGCTGGAGGTAATTTTTTATTCATTTATAAACCTTCACCAGAGGTCTGCCTGTAATTCCAGACGGTGGATGAAATCCATTTTTTTTTTATGCATTTTTCACCAGGTTCCCTTTAGATTTGTTTTTCCACAAGTAAACAAAAATATTCAAGGGATTCGCGGTAAACAAGGAAGCAGGTGTTATGTCTCGGCTCTGTAAATATTATATGGCGCGATAACAGAAGCGCTTAACCTCACAGGGCAGAAAATACACCGCCATCTTCCTCGCATCAGACTCACAAGTCACATATCTTTATATTGCCGTTCCGCTGTTGCCATGGAGCTGTTTAACATGAGGAATACAGAAGGCCAGTCCTCTCTTGGTCGCGTTCCTTTGAGCAACTCACTGCAGAAGGTGGGCTGCTTTTGTTCGCTAAGCTTCAAAACGCCCTGCACACCAACGACTATTTCCAAGCACAATGACTTGTCAGATTTCTTTTGTGCCAGCTCACTAAAAAAAGAACATCCTTTCAGCGTCAACACACACTCCCACGTAAAGAGATTTCTCTTGGTAAATCTCTCACTTTGATGAATAAAAAGGATAGGATGCAGCATAATTAAGATCTGTTTTCTCTTTCAACAATAAAACAGGGCACACTCTCACACACACACACACACACACACACACACACACACACACACACACACACACACACACACACACACACACACACCACACACACACACACACCACACACACACACCCACCCACCACCACCCCACCCACACCACCCACCACCCACCACCACACACACAAACACACACACCACACACACACACACACACACACACACACACACACACACACACACACACACACACACACACCATGTATAAAAACATACATACACAAACATATACAAAAAAAGCCTGCTTCAATATACCAGACTTAATTCACTTAGGTTTTAATTAACGTCAGAGGAGCCTCCAGCAGGCGGCTGTCTGTCTGACCTTTGCCGATAGCCTTATCCCTACCAGCGGTGGAAGGCCACAGCTAGCATGATCCTTGTGGAGTTAATTGAACTGGTGTGATAACGGCAACACACTGAGGGGAGCAGAGTGGAAAAACGCTGGGAAGGCAGAACAATTCTATTTGTAAGGAAGGAGAGAGAGAGAGAGAGAGAGAGAGAGAGAGAGAGAGAGAGAGAGAGAGAGAGAGAGAGAGAGAGAGAGAGAGAGAGAGAGAGAGAGAGAGAGAGAGAGAGAGAGAGAGAGAGAGAGAAGAGAGAGAGAGAGAGAGAGAGAGAGAGAGAGAGAGAGAGAGAGAGAGAGAGAGAGAGAGAGAGACAGAGAGATACAGAGACAGAGAGAGAGAGAGAGAAGAGAGAGAGAGAGAGAGAGAGAGAGAGAGAGAGAGAGAGAGAGAGAGAGAGAGAGAGAGAGAGAGAGAGAGAGAGAGAGAGAGAGAGAGAGAGAGAGAGAGAGAGAGAGAGAGAGAGAGAGAGAGAGAGAGAGAGAGAGAGAGAGAGAGAGAGAGAGAGAGAGAGAGAGATACTCTTGGGGATATCTTAGGGATAAAAATAATTATTCCGAAAGATAGACAGTGGAAGCAATAGAAAAACAGGGGGGCAGAATCTAAGGACTAATAGTGGAGCATATTTTCTCTAAATTGGATTTGAGCAAAGTTTGATCCCATTATTGCATTATCGAAGATTGGGATTTTACTTCAAATGAACAATGGAGGGCACAATGATAGTTAAAACAGAATCCCATGTAGCGAGAGAACAGAGTGAGTAAAACAGACTGTGGAACTCTCGGAAAGACAGAGAGAAACACAAGCAGAGCCGGGCGTCTCCAGGGAGACACTCCCCACAACTCCTTGAAGCACTGTAGAAGGAAATAAGGAAAAAGTATGAAATAAAGAAAGGAAGAAAGAGATGAAACTGTGACTCATATGTGCAATCAGGAGTTCGGAGGGAGGACCCCTTGTGTTCTACTCCAATCGAGTTCAGTGATCTGGAGGATCAAATTATCCATGGGTACCAGCCCTGGACCCACGGGCTCAGCTGCACACCGCTATTCCACCAATCAGAAGCCCTCGCCAGTGGAGTGTGGCGTTGTGAGACTCGAGAGTGACCCGTCTGACCCCGAAGACGGATTTCTCTATCTGAAGACTCCAGGCGGCCCACGCAGGCATGCACACGCACATACACACACAGCCTGGCAGACACGCACGTACATCCACACATTTCGACTCACGCACACACTACTCACACACACACATACACCCAAACATTCCAACACACGTACGCACGCTCACACACACACAGACACACACAAACCCACGCAAACACACACACACACACACACACACAGACACACACACACACACACACACACACACACACACACACACACACACCACACACACACACACACACACACACACACACACACACACACACACGTACGCACGCTCACACACACACACAAACCCACGCAAACACACACACACACAGACACACACAGAGACACACACACACACACACACACACACACACACACACACACACACACACACACACACACACACACACACACACACACACACACACACACACACACACACACACACACACACACACACACACACACACACACACACACACACACACACACACACACACACACACACACACACACACACACGGCTGCTGAGACACAAAAAGATGCTTAAGGTGAGAAGGACTACCAAGCAGAGGTAAAGCATTTGAAAGCTTCACATTTTCAATTCAATCACCTGCTACTTATGAACACAATACAGAGCTCCGCTCTCCGTACCGCATCAGTACAGCCAGGGGCATATGTTGAGAAGGTCGTTTCCCTGCCTCACTGACGACTCACACCTTCAATAAAGTGACAGCTAGTGACTCACTCTCAGTGGACAGTATTGCCAGGCACGCCTCTGATTTGCGGTGTAGCCATTGTAACCTGTATGTCAGTGATGGGATCAACCGCACAATCGAGCAGTCACTCAAAAGTCGCTGCCTCTCTCTCAGGACAGACACTCGTGTGTTGATCGGGGAGGCCGTCCACGCGGCCACACACACCCTCCGCCATGCCTCCACCCACCTGTTCCAGCTTCCAGTGGTACTCGGCCGGCCTGAAGGTGTCCACCTGGGTGAAGTCTCTGCGCAGCAGGAACACAAGTCGGCAGTTGTGGACGTACAAGGAGTAGTGGTGGCGGTTCATCTCTGTGGAGGGGACACCCAGACATCCTCAGTTCAGGGACCACACTTTCAGTTGAAGTTAGCGATTATGATTAGCCAATTAAGGACACATCCTCTCGAGAACCGTTTAATAATTCTAATTAACTCTTGAAACGTGGTGGTGCAACAAGACCGCCAACATGGCAGACGACCCGCTCCCTATGTAGATATAAAGGGCTCCTTCTGACGTGACAGATACATAACCATTCTAATTCTCATGGGGTTATACACTAATTCAATCATACTTATGAATATTTCACTCCACTTTCTGCCAAGTCCATTCTGCCAGAGGTCACTTCATATGACACATGACGCCTTTAAGATAGCTGTAGGAGTTAAGGCATCTCTGCGTTTGACTTAGGTGTGCCGATAGGGAGCAGACTGTTGTTATCTGAAGTAAAACCGTTCCCCCACACCCCTAGGCGACTCCCTGGGGTGAGGATGACTACTTCCTCCCCTTATACAGCTGGAGATGGATGGCCCAGTGGTTGGTACGCTATTTTCCTATATACCAGGTGGACCCTGCTCATGTTTGAGTTTCCGGTCAGGTTTAAAGATTGAATGCTTTTATAATGGTGTATTACTCTTATTCATTTTAATGAGAGTCCTGCCAATACCCCAATGCGATCAGGAAGATTAGGCAGACAAGGAGTTTTAATAATGAATAATGCTGCGTTTTAACAGGCCTATTTAATATTTAAACAAGGCCTGAAGATCATAAAATCTGCAACCTACTACTAGTTAGGGGTTGGTGATTTAATAAACATCAATAGACCACACAAACAGTGATCCCTCAGCCTGTAGAGCGCCTGTGTGCTTTCTCTTCTTCCTTGATTTAATCAAACCTTTGCACAATGTACAGACCGGCATGGTCGTTCAGTGACGACATAAAGTTTTTATTTCTTCAAATTTTTTTGTGTGTCATGAGAGAACTATATACGGTGGTGGTGGAAAGAGAGCTTGTTGGCCCGTGGCATTGTTACATTCTTTGGGGAGAGACGGTTTGTTACAATAAAATACTAAGTAGGCCTCATTCTTAAGGGTATAAGGCTATTGAATTAACAGGAAGACCCCCCTCCCCCCTGTTGCCCCCATTACACCTTGGAAAGGCCGGGTTACTTTTGAATTTGGAAAGGTTTTGGTTTGGAGCGCATCCTCCCAGCACTACAGTGGGCTTCCATTGGTGTGGGTGTCACAGTGTGGTGGGACACCGGGGGTCCCAGGCTCTCACCGGTCTTGTCCGAGTTGCAGAGCAGCGTCTCCTTCTCGGCCCTCAGGCCGGGGCTTGGCCCGTGCTTCATCCAGGTGGCGATGGTGAACTGGTCCGTGAGGTTCTGGGGGACCAGCCAGTCGGGGACCTTGGCCGCCTGGCGCCCGTCGAAGCGGAAGATCAGGTCGCTGTCGCGCCCGCTGTCCGTCACCAGGGACGCCGTCCAGTTGGTGGTCGCCCCCGGCGCCGGAAGCAGGTCGGTGCTCCCCGACGACGCCCCTTCGTCGTCGCCATGGGAACGAACCAAACCAAAAAGGAAAAAAAAAAGAGAAAGAAACAAAACAAGAGACCGAGGCGTGTCAACAGCAATGGAGGTGGGGGGCACACACTGCCCCGGACCCTAGTCCTGGCAGTGATTGCTCATGAGTGAGGCAGATGGCTTTGGCCCTAATATGCAATCAATGGTGCGGAGACTGATGGGGGATGTGCATATCGATCGGTGACAAGATGAAACTTTCAGCGGAGGTGATGGTGGGGAGAGAGAGGGGGAAAGGGGGGGGGGGGGGGTCGGGTGACTCATCTTTCACAGAGACAAGACAACACCCAAGCGTGGGAGATGGAAAAGACAGTTCTGGAGAAGACAGCCCACCCTCTTCATCCATCACAGCCTTTGTAACTAACTAACTGCTCGGCTTTGTCTGACATGTTCTCCTTTAAAGAAACCCCTTTTTTGTTTTGTGTGTTTCTCGTGAACCTATCTTTTTTTCCGTTTCCTGTGGGGCCTGTTTAACACGCCTGGGCTAATCTGTCTTTGGCCTGGTGGCAGAGCTGAATAAATATGCTTTTGCACATTTAGAAATCATGCAGAACGGCTTACAAGCGGGCCATGAATCAAAACCTTACTTAGGCTACGCCGCATGTCAAAGAAAAGCGTGTGCACACACACACACACACACAGACACACACACGCAGACAAAAAAACCTCTCTGTTTGGTTTGTTCAGGCAAACTCCTGGAACGAGCAGATGTTAATTTCTGCTAATAACCAGTAATGAGCATGTTCATTTATTCCCCGCCATCGCCACAACCATCCCACCCCTAGCCAAACCGTCTGGCAGAGCGTGTCGATGCTTCAGCCTCCTTTAATGAGATTCCATGAACAAATAACCATGCATTGACTTCCTATATACATTAACCTATCCTCCCCCCCCCCCAGGCTACAGCATTCTCCCTCCCCCGACGTCTTTGTAAATGATCTACAATTGATTGTGTCCCCCCCCCCCCTCCACCCAAACAACAAAAAAAACAAAACAATTACGATTGATTCTTTTTGCGATCAGATAGGGATTACGGGGATCTTGGAATGGGCTTTTTAGTGGTCAACCATGCATGGCTAGGGCAGGGAGGGCAGGGGGGGGGGCACGGGGTGGGGGGCTCCTCTCTGCATCACCGTTAGCCCCGGATGACAGTTAGTCAGAGACGATGAAGCCAAGCCCCCTGCTGGCAGGAGGAGTCCAGGAGAGCGGGGAGGAGAGTGTATGCATGTGTGTGTGTGTGTGATGGTGTGTGTGTGTGTGTGTGTGGGGGGGGGTGGGGGGCGCTAGCATTAGCTTAGCGGCTCATCAGTCACCGGTAGGGAGTGAAACAGAGAGAGGGAAGAGAGAGAGAGAGAGAGAGAGAGAGACGAGAGGGAGGAGAGAGAGAGGAGGGGGAAGGAGAGAGAGAGAGAGAGAGAGAGAGAGAGAGAGAGAGAGAGAGAGAGAGAGAGAGAGAGAGAGAGAGAGAGAGAGAGAGAGAGAGAGAGAGAGAGAGAGAGAGAGAGGGAGGGCAGGACACTTGCCCCTTGCTCTTGGTCACATCATTAGCTCCACAGCTTGAAGTACCCATTGGCCACCACCACCTACAGTTAGCAGTAGGCTATGGCTGGCCTTTGGAGTGTGCATGCTTGGGTGCTTTAGATGTTTGGGCGAGCCCAAACGTCTACAAACACTGCAGCCACTGCAGGATTCTATCGCCTCTTCCACCAGCAGACTGCACGTCTCATTCAGCGTGCTCGCCTTCCGCGGCGCCGACTTAGCAGGACGCGGCCTTTGATGGGCGGATTTCACTCTGTACTTAAGATATCCCGCCAGTTTGGCCGCCGCGGGTCCATAGACTTCCATCATTTGATGCGCCGCGCCGCGTCCTCAATGCCGACTCCGGTTCAGGCTGCTTATTACGGCCGGTCACACCACCACCAGCTGCATCATGGTCGGGGGGGGGCCGGCGGTGTGACCGCGGCAAGAGGCAGATAAAAGGAGAACGCGTGTTGTGATGTGGAAAATGGACTGTGGTGACCTTTCTCAGGAGGACGGAGGGGGCGATGGGGAGGGAGAGGCGGGGGGGGGGGGGGGAGGAAGGTGAAGTGAAGGGGAAAGGGGGAGCTCACCACAGAGCTTCTGCAGGGATTTCTCGGAGTAGGTCTCGCGGTCGCACCCCTTCCCGATGTGGCTCGTCTGGAGCTCCACGGTGGTCCTCACCGACGACAGCGGACCCCCGCACGTCTCCAGGTGCATCTTGGGAAAGAGCTGCTTGCTGCCCGTGCCGGGCTCGTAGTCCACCCTCTTGTTCCACCCTGAGGGAGAGAGAGGACAAGAGCGGTCATTATTGCAAAAGGTATAATTTAAATTGACCACAATGTAATTGGAAAGATATTGACATTAGAATCCATATAAACACCAACAACACACCTTCTTTTCCAATGAATAAAATACCTTTTCAACACCATACGTAAACCTCATTTTACTTCAGGTCTATCCTTTTTTTGCTTGTTGTCATTGACATAGCCATGGTAACACAAAGGGTATCTTCTGATTGGTCGGTTTTTGTAGCGTAGCTTTGTGGGACACACAGATGGGCCGCCTACATTAGCAGCACCACTCATTATGCTATCTTTGTCCGCCTTATTCCATGGCCTCCATCCGATATGGAAGATGTTACTGTGTATGTGTTTTCATTTTCTGCAGTTTGTGTCCCCTTGTGGTCCTGTGGGGTATACTACGAACCTTGCTGAACATACCCAGGCTTTCTTGGGAAAGCCTGGATCTACAGAGAGACAAGTCGCAATCAGAGTTAAATGGTACCACGATGCTCCCTTTAGATTCAATTAGTCAAACCAGGTTGTCTGCTTTAGTGAAAAGATTCTGCATATTTTCTAAAAAATATCATGTATCATCATGCCTTTTACCCCCATAGATGTGGTGCCAGCACGCTGCTACGAACATGGGGCCAAGTCAAAAAATAAATATACAAATATTTTTTAATGTGGTAAGTTGTAAGCATCCATTTGAATCATTTCAGGTGAATCTAGCCTATGATTTGCAATGGCCTAGGCTCCAACCTTTAATCTCATGTTGATTACCTGTAGCAAATAAAAAGAAAACCCAAATTAATACGACTGGGA
>OLKM01000214.1:133130-135630 GCA_900291075.1 Melanogrammus aeglefinus
ACACACACACAAACACACACACACACACACAAACACACACACACACACACAATCACATACATTCCGCTCCTTAATACACCATCATGCATGACCTTCATCCAAGTCTTAAGTATGCCTGTGTCATTCACAGCCCTCTACAAGAACTGCAAACAAAGATCCAGGGCAACTACGCGGCGTGACCTGCAGTTCTCCATGACCTGCCACTTACCACCTTCAGCATTCTCTCTTTACTGATTGGGCCATGAACATTCAGCCCTTCAACGCATTGTACGGGAGACGTGGTAATCAGCCAAATAATCCGCACTGAGTGGTAATTGGTTCCCAGAAGAAACCTTATATATTCATATCCTTGGCTCTCGCAGCAAAGATAGCTGTCTGGCTGTCTCCTTTTCATAGAGAATCTACCACACAGCCACGACTTTCAAATGATCCACAGCCTGATGAGTTCCTCGCAAGCTCTGTCCGTCTCTCCTCTGTCTCTGTCTCTCTGTCCCTCTCTCTATCTCTGTCTCTCTGTCCCTCTCTCTCTGATCCTGGCTGATTGAGCCAACGTATGGGAACAAAGCTGTTATGTAGTCCAGGTTTATTCTGGTTTTTAAAAGAGAAGGGCACTTTGTTTAATAGCACAAACCTCTCTATCATTCTTTGTTCAGCATGAGCCAAGTTACTGGAAACCGGAATGCTTGGTGGGATGGAATGATTACCGGTATATGAACTGCTAATACATTTTACACTGGAACCTACATTCCAATGGGTTGTTGAAGGGTTTTGTGCTTTGTAAAGAAACTAAATGTTTTGTATTGCACTTTTACTGTTTTTTGCAAATCCCCCCAGATTGGGGGAGATAAAGCTATATTATGTTGTTTATGTCACTTTTTCTGTTCTTCTCTCTGGATCAAATAGTCAGCAGCACATTGGGGATCGGGCCAGACACTCTCTCTCTCTCCCACTTTATCTTCCTCACTCTCTCCCTGTGTCTCTCATTGATTGATTGATTGATTGATATATTGATTGATTAAATTTATCAAAAAATGCAAACACAAAGGAAAAGCACGAAAATCCATGAACAAAAACAATGTTCAAATTATTTCATAAATAAGAAAATAAAATAAAAAAGCATTACATGTATTCAATTGATATGCCTGAAAAGGAGTAGGAAGAAGTATACAACTTGTCTTCTCCTACCCCTTTTCCTCAGTCAATAATTAATATTTATGAACTTCTTGTGTTCCTTATGTTATAATGTCTCTATATATACACTCTATCTATATACAATTTGTCTATATACTCGTCATCCAGTTTGCATCCTCTTCAGGACTTCCGTGAAACAACCTGATTTGGAGAGGACTTAGTAGGTCAGCCGGGCAGGTAGCCCTCTACAGACACCGTACACGTAAAACCTTTCACTGTAAAATTGCAGTAAAGTATTGGCAGCAGTTTCGCCAGTAAGGTACTCTTTATTTAATATATTACTGTATTACAAATACAGTAGATTACTGTTAGTATCTAACTGTCAATTAACACCAAAGTCTTACAGTGTAAGTAACACAGAGAGCAAGAAGAGACAAATTATATTTGAATCACCGCAACCCTTCCCTTTCTACTCACATCTTTTGACTCCATATCGTAATCATCACTTTTTTTGCGTAAAATAGGATAAAGATATATCCTAACGTCATCCTAAAAGTGCCCAGAGGGAAGTGGCGGTTGGATGTTGATACTCAGAGAGGGCAAGCTGGAAGGAGCAAAGTGAGCAGCTCCAGGGGCCGTCAGAGGCCAGGGGGGTGGGTGGTAATGGATTCAGGTAGGCAGGTTCTCTGAAAGGTATGAAATGATCAGGGGGGGAACGGAGGGCGCTGAGAGCAATGGTTAAGGGCAGAAGCCGCTAGCTAATTGAGTTCCACGGCGTCGGGAGGCTGCAGCAGGGGCCAGTTAGTGCGAGCAGCAGGCCAGTTTGACTTCGCCCGCACCTTTTTTTAAATCGTTTTCTACGTGCTTTTCCCCCTCTCAACATGCTTAAATGCTTTATATTTGCGGCAAAGTGGTGCGTAACGTGCTCATTCATGGGAGCACCTTGGAATCGGGCAAATGCCGGGAGCACTGGCGACCTGGCGACCTGGCTGGCGCGATGAGCGGTGAATGTCAAGAGGATAAAAAGAGGTTTGAGAGTGGCGCCCCATCCCCACATCAAAACAGGCCAAACAAAGCGCCACGGGAGGAAAATAATGAGACTTTTTTTTTGACAAAGCCACCGGGATTCTAATAATGGCTGTATGGATGTGTAGCGGAATAGACATCAGTGCACTTGGATTGGTTTAATTGGTGCGATTTCTTTTTGGTGGTAGAAAACAATGTTTTTCTTTGTTTTCCACCACCCTACATCCAGGAAGCCCTAAACAACCTTGATGTAACCGTAGTATGGGCTCTATGCACAACTCCACTACTTCCTGGACTTAGTGCAGCTCCTCCATTTCCTGTCTTACATTATTGGATAAACTGA
>OLKM01000214.1:141573-146573 GCA_900291075.1 Melanogrammus aeglefinus
TCTCTATCTCTCTCTCTCTCTCTCTCTCGCACTCTCTCTCTCTCTCTCTCTCTCTCTCTCTCTCTCTCTCTCTCTCTCTCTCCCCCCCCCCCTCTTCCCCCCCCTCTCCTCTTCTCTCTCTCTCTCTCTCTTTTTCTTACTCTCTCTCTCTCTCTCTCTCTCTCTCTCTCTCTCTCTCTCTCTCTCTCTCTCTCCACACGCACACCAATCTCAGACTCTGTGTCTGCTCTCTGAGTGCTTCACCAGATAGTCTGCTAGACAATGCAGTACTCTTGGTTTTACAGTCCCTGCAGAAGACCCCTGGGCCTGAAATGAAACAAACTCAGTACTTTTACTTTACCCTCCCCTCTAACCTCCTACCCCCAGTCCCTCTATCCTTCCACCCCCCTCCCCCCTTTTATCATTCATCCCTCTCTTTCTCCCTCTCCCCCTTCTCTTCCTGTCTCACTCTATCCGACCTTCTCTTCCTCATTCCAGCCCCCCGTCCCCCCCGTCCCCCCCACTCCCTCCGAACTGAGTCACTCCCATCCTGCAGCGGGAGGACTCTAGGACATAATGTCTAGACTAGTTTCCTTTGAAGACCTCTGACAGGTGTCTTTGCTACAACTCTCTGCGAGCTGTCAGGCCCATCGCGTCTTAAAAGCAGACCAAAAAAGCCTTTAAAGAACACACTGAATACTTTACGGTGTAAAAATATATATGAAACGCATTTCTAAGCCGTCTGGAGGAGACCTCTGGCTATCCGTGTGTAGTGGGTGAGTGTCACACCAAATGTCTTCGCTGACTCACCCCATGGGGTCGCACCTAATTGGGACAGTTTTAGAGAACGGCAGCTTATCGGCACGCTTACGCACGCACACATACCCACGCACCCACGCACCCCCACACACCCACGCACACCCACGCACAGACAGATGCGCAGGCACCCTGCGAGATACAATTCTGAAACAAGATGGATATGAATATGCAATATGCATTTTCTTCATCGTCTCAGTTTGACAATCTGTCAGTCAGGCTTGTGCTGAGCTAGGTGTGTGTGTGTGTGTGTGTGTGTGTGTGTGTGTGTGTGTGTGTGTGTGTGTGTGTGTGTGTGTGTGTGTGTGTGTGTGTGTGTGTGTGTGTGTGTGTGTGTGTGTGTGTGTGTGTGTGTGTGTGTGTGTGTGTGTGTGTGTGTGTGTGTGCGCAAGGGTGTGCGTCACACGCCTCCAAGATGTCATATGGAGAACACAAATGATGAATTATAAACACAATGTACACCTGGTTTCTTTTCTTCTTTTCTCCTGCTGTATAAAAAAGGCAGAAAGTAAAGTAGGATAGAATCTCCTTTAGAGTGAACAACATGCACACATCTGCCTGGATGAAGACCCTGCACGTGGAGACCTCGAATGTCGGGGGCATGACTTCAGAAAAGGCGGTAAAGTGGAGAATACCTAAAGAATGAGTAAACTTGGTTATAGCTTGCCAACAATAGCTATTTTGGACTGATTTATGTTGCATGCTGACAGACGCTTAGACGTGATTACAACTACCCCCCTTTTCTCCATCGTGAAAATGTACCACGTTGTGATATTAAATGTTCGTCCACTTGTTCACACCTCTGTGTGTGGGGGTGTGTGTGTGTGCATGTGTGCGTGTGCGTGCATGAGTGTGTGTGTGTGTGTGTGTGTGTGTGTGTGTGTGTGTGTGTGTGTGTGTGTGTGTGTGTGTGTGTGTGTGTGTGTGTGTGTGTGTGTGTGTGTGTGTTGTGTGTGTGTGTGTGTGTGTGTGTGTGTGGTGTGTGTGTGTGTGTGTGTGTGCAGAGTGTGGTAATTTATTATCTCTGCAGTCAGAGTTGGTAATGTAATTATCTCTGCAGTCATGTGTTGGCATTGGCAATGTTATTCAAGGCTCAGATGTTTTTTAATATATGTTAATATACACATGTATCTTCCTCCAGCTCATTACTAAATGAATGCTGCTAGGGAGGCTTAACTATTGTTCTTCTTCGGCTTTATTCTTATTCTAGGGATTCTTCTTCTTATTTTTATTGTTGAGCGGCAATGAGCGCCCATATCTGAGTGGTGGAATGACATATGGACATTGGACATGACATATGGACATTTCTCCACCATATTTGTATCCCATAGGGGGCGCTGTGATCAGAGTCAAACGATAAGCCCTGCCATCACGATGCATAAACAATTCTGAAGGACATGCATTATTTAGTATGTTGAACAATTCTGCCTCTTGGAGCATAATGTCCTTCTAGGTTTCTATTCTGCACAGTGACAAGCGAAACAATGCTGGGAACGATTGTTTGACTTTAATTATAGCGCCCCCTATGTGATAATTGCAAATAAAAAAATATAGAGATTCGTCCGGGATACAAATTGGTGGAACATTTTCAAGACTGTTTACAATTCCACTTCTGAGAAATGGGCCCTCATGATAAAAAACGTAAGAATCCCAAGAATAACAACTGGTATCCAGAGATACTCTGTGAACACTTAATAAATGCTGAACTACCGGTAAGTGCTAATGCCCATAATTGGTCACACTTCCACGGCAGAAGGAGACAGGAACTGGGAGCTTGCCATGCCCACACCCTCTTTAACATGTGTAAAACGATTTGGGTTGAAATCTCATTCCATTAGGTCACAGTGTCAATTAAAGTAATTTGTCTTAAGAGTAACCTATCACCTATTGGGTGCCCACAATCACAAATAAACGGCTTTTACTTTTAAATAAGTGTTTGTGCGTGTGTATTTGTACGTGTGTGTGTGTTTTTGTGTGTGTCTGTTTTTGTGTGCATGTATTTGTGTGTGTGTGTGTGTGTGTGTGTATGTGTGGGCGTATGTGTAGGGGGGTGACAGTGTGTGTGTCTTTCTGTGTGTCTGTGTTGTGTTTGTGTCTGTGTGTGTGTTTGTGTGTGAGAGTGTATGCGTATATAAATGCGTGTGTGTGTGTGTGTGTGTGTCTGTGTGTGTGTGTTTGTGTGTGTGTGTATAAGGGGCCGCCTGGGACAGAATTCATACTTGGTCTTACACACACTATTATAATCTCGCATATACACCACTATACTCATACACACACACTATTATTCTCCTTTTACATGTATGTATGAGAGTGTATAGTCGTGTATGTGAGAGAGTATAGTAGTGTGTGTGAGAGAGAATAGAATTGTGTGTGAGAGAGAAAAGTATTATATGTGAGAGAGAATAGTATTGCGTGTGAGAGAGGGTTTGACTGAAAGCGGAAGTGAGTTTGATTCCTCAGTTCCTGATTGGCTGAAAGAAGAGGCGGTAGCTTCTGGCGCTCAAAATACTGTGCTGTCATTTCACTCTGGAATCTCCAGCGATGTTGTTATGCTGCGTTCGCACCAAAAATTGATTTTGTTGCTTGATCTCGTGGCCGCCTGAGTTTGAGAGAGGCTATCTCTTGTGAACGCCAATTCATTCTAAACCATGGCCGGTCTCTACGTGTTGTGGAAGTACCAGAGAAGTCAGAAAAAATGACGCAGACATTTCAGATACATAATATCACCCGTTCTATAAAATATTCTAATCTAGAAACCTCCGGGAACTCCGGCGTGAGTCCAGGAGCTCTATATCAAAATAATATAAGATTATATAATATATAGATATCTTTAGAATATAATATTGTAGCGTCACAGGGTTTGGGAGATGGGGAGATACTGTATATGCTCTCTCACACACTACTATACTCTCTCACATACACTACTATAGACTCTCATACATGCATGTAAAAGGAGTATAATAGTGTGTGTGTGTATGAGTATAGTAGTGCATATGCAAGATTATAATATTGTGTGTAAGACCAAGTATGAATTCTGTCCCAAGCAGCCCCTCATATGTGTGTGTGTGTGTGTGTGTGTGTGTGTGTGTGTGTGTGTGTGTGTGTGTGTGTGTGTGTGTGTGTGTGTGTGTGTGTGTGTGTGTGTGTGTGTGTTTGTGTGTGTGTGTGTGTGTGTGGTGTGTGTGTGTGTGTGTGTGTGTGTGTGTGTGTGTGTGTGTGTGTGTGTGGGTGTGTGTGTTTGTGTGCGTGTATGTTTATGTGTGTGTATATGCGGGTGTTTGTTTTTGGAAGCGCGTCCTATTATTAAAATGTTTCCACTTATTGAATACTATAAAAAATATAATATTCAGCTCATTAAACATGACATTTTTTAATGGAAGTCAGCAGGCAGACTGCGCTGTAGTCGGCCCATCGGCGGTTCAACTTCAGCTACTTGAGACTACAAAACAAACTCATTACCCAACAGAATAAAATGTATCATCTTGTGGACTAAACTCAACTTATTACATTTTTCCAAGTTAAGACTACAAATGCCTTTGAATGTACTACATATTAAAACTAATCCTTTCCATAGCAATTCTACTATTTATAGTACTTATAATGTATTATCTGATTACTACATCTGATACTTTTCACACTGTTCTACCACTTAAATTCTACTTCTACTTCTAGTACTTAATCAATGCTGCTTCTACTATGCGGTATATATATATATATATATAGTATATATTCTGTATATAAAATACTAAATATACTTCTTATCATACTAATATATCATCATCCTAATCTTCCTGGGTTCAAACTTTATCACATTAGTTTAACTCTAGTTTACTCCTTTAACCGGTTTTCTAATATTTAAAATGGTTTGTATGTATATACTGTTATGTGTACTCCATTCAGACTTTGAACTTTTTATCTCTGTTCTAATCGTTTTACTTGGTGGGTGAATGAGTGAGGGGTTAGGACTGGAGGGATTCTTCAGGCTACGTGGGGACTGTAACAGTGAAGTCTGTTTGCCGTAGGGAGGTGGAGGCGCTAGGACTGGAGGAATTGTTCAGTCTACGTGGGGTTGAACAGGTTCATGAACTGGTGGCATCCTATCGTCTGCTTCTCTCCAACTCTTTCCTCATTCTTGGGCCTTGTGCCACAAGACCATGCTTCATAATTGCTTTTTTTGATCGAAAGGCTCTGAATGGGAATATCTG
>OLKM01000214.1:151573-166573 GCA_900291075.1 Melanogrammus aeglefinus
ATTTAAAGGAGAAGGTACAGTTGGGCATGGTACCACAACCCCTGACATACCGGACCCCCCTGCCCATACCTTCTCCTTTAAGAGGATGTGCAGTCGGGCGCGGCCGTGCATTCTCCATCCATGCTGACATGGATGGAGAGCAGCCGATGAGTTCATCAACAATTACGCAGAACCTTTTCATAAATCCATGCTCTAATATGGCAACGAGCAGGAAGAAAGAAACACACATCAGTAAGACATAAATTCAGCGCGAAGCAAAGCCCCTGGGTTGAGAAGGCATTGATGTTAAATTTCTAGCCTCAATGTCTTGAACTTGAAAGAACTTGAAAAAACATTATTTTTTTGTTCATAAACAACTGTTGCATTGAATTCCTGCTTTTATTTGGATGAACAATGTTTTTATTTGAGAAAATTGCTAAGACCTGAACGTGGTATCATTGTTATTAATCTAAAGATGAAAAGGGGCCGAGTCTGAGTAATCTTCCTCAGCTGTGATAGGTGAGTCTTTGACCGATCAGATACCGACCGCCCTGCTGGTGCACGCGAGGTCCCAGCCAGCCATATATTCTGTGTTGGAGCTCATTCCAAATTAATTTGTGGTCTGTTATCTCCCCCTCCATCATTTATTAGCGGTGGCCTGGTCTGTGTTATCCACTGCTAAATATTGTGATGAACTGAGCTCAGTTTGAGCCACAAAAGTCTGGATACAGATCAGTGGTGCACTCTGGGTCAATGCAATTCAAAAGGCTGGGAAAAACAAACGCTACTCGGTGGTGAAATGGATATGTAATAGATACTGAATTATGCATTACGAGAACTAGCTCTAAATTATAGTCTAATTCAATGAATAAAGTCATCTAAAACAACTCAAGCACTTTGCCTCAAAGCTGTGAATGGAAAAGCACGTTCCTAAAAAGAAAACATGTTTATTTTAATGATATTTTAGCTGTGGGACTTTTGTTTTACTTCCAAAGTCCCTCTTATCTACAACTGCCAAAATGTCTATTTCTGGAGTAATTTCAGGTGTTGGTATACATGGATGTTTGAGTGTGTGTGGTATGTGTGTGTGTGTGTGTGTGTGTGTGTGTGTGTGTGTGTGTGTGTGTGTGTGTGTGTGTGTGTGTGTGTGTGTGTGTGTGTGTGTGTGTGTGTGTGTGTGTGTGTGTGTGTGTGTGTGTGTGTGTGTGTGTGTGTGTGTGTGTTTGTGTGTGAATTTCTGCGTGTGTGCCTTTTAGGCGTGCAGGGGGTGCTTGATGGCTCAGGGTACGAGGCACCCCCCCCCCCCCCCCCCGGCCGCACGGTGACACACGACACCACGTCTGCGCCACATGAGCCGTGATCATTGCGGCTTGGATCCTGATGCTATGAACCAAAACTGTCACAGTCCCGGATCCAGCTGACTGAGTGACACAGGTCAGGCCCAGAGCAAGGGGGGGGGGGGGGGGGGGAGGGAGAGAGGGGAAGGGAAAAGTGGGGCTAACCACACAGCTAGTGACAGCTAGCTCAAAGTGGGGCTAACCACACAGCTAGTGACAGCTAGCTCAAAGTGGGGCTAACCACACAGCTAGTGATAGCTAGCTCAAAGTGGGGCTAACCACACAGCTAGTGACAGCTAGCTCAAAGTGGGGCTAACCACACAGCTAATGACAGCTAGCTCAAAGTGGGGCTAACCTACTTTGAGCTAGCTGTCACCTTAGGGTTCCTGAACAAGTAGCACAGCGGAGAAGGAGGACATCTCTTGAAGGCCCTAATGCCATCAGTAATACTTGATGACCGCACGGCTACAGATGGATAATAATAGAAACGCAGAGCTCTGGCCGGGACATTGGCAGCAGTGTGTGAAGTCTGCTTTAACTTGTGTTTGGTAGGCTTGGATTGGGGGACCAGTGGGTGCGGACAGACAGACAGACGGACGGAGAGACGGGGGTGGGGGGGGGGGGGTGGGGGGGGGGGGAACAAGACAGCAAGCTAAGAGAATCGGATGGAGACACAGTACTACAAATGGGTTTCCGGCGAGCTGGAAGAATGTTAGCTGGAATGGAAGTGTGGGAGAAGTCAGAGACGAGAGAGCGACGTTTCTTCTGCGGCGTGGGGTTTGTTGTGGCAGAGAGCAACAATCTTGTTTTGATGAGCACAGACCGTCCAGGGGAATGAGGGGTGGGTGGGGGGAGAGATTAGATGGCTTGCATACAAGGGAAGGGCAAGGTATCGTCAGCCACCCCTCTGTTCCTTTCTCATTCTCCCTCTTTCTGGATCTCTCTCTCTCTCTCTTTATCTCTGTCTCAGGTTGTATAGAATTGCTATCCCCCACTCTCTCTCTCTCTCTCTCTCTCTCTCTCTCTCTCTCTCTCTCTCTCTCTCTCTCTCTCTCTCTCTCTCTCTCTCTCTCTCTCTCTCTCTCTCTCTCTCTCTCTCTCTCTCTCTCTCTCTCTCTCTCTCTCTCTCTCTCTCTCTCTCGCTCTCGCTCTCGCTCTCGCTCTCTCTCTCGCTCCAGTCTGACTTCCCCATCCCACCCGATGTGCATCACTGTCTCAGTGGGATGCAGCCTCATCCTATTTCACTGTTTGCTGCCTCAACTCTTATGACCTCTCTCTCTCTCTCTCTCTCTCTCTCTCTCTCTCTCTCTCTCTCTCTCTCTCTCTCTCTCTCTCTCTCTCTCTCTCTCTCTCTCTCTCTCTCTCTCTCTCTCTCTCTCTCTCTCTCTCTCTCTCTCTTCTCTCTCTCCCCCTACCCCTTCTCTCCCCCTCGCCTCTCTCTCTCTCTCTCTCTCTCTCTCTCTCTCTCTCTCTCTCTCTCTCTCTCTCTTCTCTCTCTCTCTCTCTCTCTCTCTTCTCTGCCGCCTTCTACCCCTCTCCCCTCTCTCCTCTCTCTCTCTCTCTCTCTCTCTCTCTCTCTTCTCTCTCTCTCTCTCTCTCTCTCTCTCTCTCTCTCTCTCTCTCCCTCTCTCTCTCTCTCTCTCTCTCTCTCTCTCTCTCTCCTGCATACATTGACACCGATCTGCAAGCATCTGCCAACTAACACACACCCCCACACACATGCACACTCCTATTCCCCCTCCTTCAATTATTACATCAACGTATCTGTGTCAGCAGACGGAGCGTGCTGTGACTGCTGGCAAGGGTGGCCAGCTAATAAATGACTGGTCTGCCCTTCTCCCCCGCCTCCTACCCCTCCCCTCCTCTGTCTCTGTCTCTGTTGATCCTTCTCCATCTCTCTTTCCATATGTATCTGTGTCTCCTTTCCCCTTCCTCCATGTCTCCATCGCTCCTCTCCTATCCCCGGCCTTCTGAGGTCGGTCAGTCACCTCTCGCGCAGACATCGGGTCTCTCCATCACACCTCCAACACTCCCCCGAGCGCCTACCCAACAACTCTTTCACTTTTATTTTTTATTTACCATTCAGATTCCCACAGCGCAGGCCTTTCCTCTCTCGACTAATGGCTTCAGGCAAGCTCAATCACCGGTGATTGTAACCCCCCACCCCCCATCCATCCGCCCACACATCCGGCCGGCCCTACATAGTTTGTTGCGTCTTCTCCCTGGCCTCCTCTTTGCTTCTAGTGCTCTTGAGTTGAAGAGTGCTCTTCTGCTCCTGGAGCTCTTAAAAAGCGTGCTGCATGCGGTCAGCACTGAGTGCCAGAGAGCACTCCAGCCAGGCTCTGTTTACCATGTCCTCCTCAGCCCGGCCTTTTTTGCCCTGCACCAATCAGCGCACTTTATCATGTATCCACCAATCAGTGCCCTTGGTGTCTCCACCCATCAGCGCTGTTCATGCCCAACTGCCTGACACCCAAGATGGTAACACTTTACAATAACGTACATTCATAAGCCTTTAGTCAATTCATTGATTCAACATTCGTGTATAAGCCTTTAGTAAATGTGAACTGTTCATTAATCCAACATTAATTTATAAGTCGTTAGTAAATGCGAGCTATTCATTAATACAACTTTGATTTATAAGCCTTTAGTTAATGTGAGGTATTCATTAATACAACTTTAATGTCTAAGCCCTCAGTAAATGTGAGCTACTCATTAATACAACATTAACGTATAAGGCTTTAGTAAATGTGAGCTATTAGTATTAATATAAGTTAATGATGCACTTATAAATAACAAAAAAAATTATATTAATTTGTAGATCATTAATAATTGTAAAGTTAGTGATATATCAGCCTACCAGTTGGAACAGTCCATTGGAAAGACTGGTAGGCTAAAACTTAAATTCAATAAACACGAATAAACTTAAACAATGAATTAAGGTTCAGTTCATCATTAAAAAAAGGATGAATAATGTTATAAAGTGTTACCGGCCTTTTTTGTACTTTTTCTTTGTTATACAGCAGGAAGGGAAAAGTTTTTTATTCAAGGATCTTTCACAGGTAGGGCAGGTAAGACAGGTTATGATTTGTAAAGGAGTCACATATCTGATCGAGGCGTAAATTAAAAATGTGTAAATTAGAAATTAGCCCATGAGTCATTGGCCAGTTACAATGACAGACGTAATAAAGTTAGCAAGATTTAGCAGTATTTAAGTATCCCTTTTTCAATGTCAAGGTTAATGGTTAGCAGCAACCCTGGAGCTCAGCTCGCCTCTTGTGACAGAATGGCTTCAGGGAGTGGGTGGGATCAGCTCAGGACGCTCACGCAGTGATGAGACTTGGAATTTGATCAGCCAGAGGAAGAGTTTGCATGTGTGCAAGTGCCTTTGTATATTTGTGCAACCGTCCATTGTCTTTACAGCGGTACCTTCGTGCATGTGTGTGTGTGTGTGTGTGTGTGTGTGTGTGTGTGTGTGTGTGTGTGTGTGTGTGTGTGTGTGTGTGTGTGTGTGTGTGTGGTGTGTGTGGTGTGGTGTGTGTGTGTGTGTGTGTGTGTGTGTGTGTGTGAGAATGTGTGTGTGTGTTGGTTTGTCTTTGGGAGGATTTGTGTGTGTGTGTGTGTGTGTGTGTGTTGGTTTGTCTTTGGGGGGATTTGTGTGTTTGTGTGTGTTTGTGTGCATTTTTCCATTTGAGTTTTTTCTGTGTGCATCCGTGCTTGTTTGCCTCTGTGCATCTGCGTGTGAGTGTATAAGTGGATGGGTGTGTGCGTGCGTGGATGCACGTGTGTATTTTGGCAGCGAGTGCACGGACGCCATCTGATTTGTGGTGACTGATGGGTCCTGGGGCGAAGCTTGACTTTGTCCTTGAGTGGCAAAGAACCTGTTCCCAGCGGCGAGAAAGTCATCTGTCAAGGGATTTACTTTCCAAGCCAGTTTCTACACAAAGCAGCATTGTGTGTTTGTGTGTGTGTGTGTGTGTGTGTGTGTGTGTGTGTGTGTGTGTGTGTGTGTGTGTGTGTGTGTGTGTGTGTGTGTGTGTGTGTGTGTGTGTGTGTGTGCGTGTGTGTGTGTGTGTGTGTGTGTGTGTGTGTGCGTGTGTGTGTGTGTGTGTGTGTGTGTGTGTGCGTGTGTGCGTGTGTGTGTGTGTGTGTGTGTGTGTGTGTGTGTGTGTGTGTGTGTGTGTGTGTGTGTGTGTATCCGTACACGCCCCTCCGCCTCAGCAGTGAGTGGACGTCATAGCTCCATACCGTCCCCAGTCAGAAATAAATGAGAATAAAATGTAAAAGTGTAGCCGTGTGGGCCGCAGCTCACCGTTGCGGTCGATGGCGAAGGGCGAGTCGGCGGTGGTGATCTGGTAGTTGCAGATCTGGCTGTACTGCGGCGAGCAGTCCTGGTCCGTGGCCTCCACCTGCAGGATGCTGTCGTAGATCTTCCCCTCCGTCACGGCCGCGCGGTACCGCGCCTCCCGGAACACGGGCGCAAACTCATTGACATCGTTGACCTGGATGTGCACCACCGCCCTGCGGACCACAGGGGGAGACAGAGAGCGCGGCCCGCCAGCGTCAAGTCACGGTGCGAAGGGCTCGGTGTGTGTGCGGCCGATGAGTCGAATGCTAGTCACGCTAACGCACTCCACTGTGAGCATGCACCCTCGTGGGTTGGCTCGGGGCTGCCCTGCTACAGTTAGTTTCCATTTATCTTGAGAAGGCAATGATTTCAGAGTACAAACATCAGCCCCCCAAACCAGACGCTAAAGTATATTAACCAACTTTTCAGTTGGCATTTATTAAAAAATCGTTATGGAAAACAGGAGCCCCAAATTCATCACTTTAAAACACAGACATCAATAATGCCCAAAATGGCCGGCAGGCAACAGATTGCTTAATCGATGGTTTGATCTACTGGAGCACAGCCCGGAGGATGGATGCGACCTGGCACCGATGACACTGCCTGTTCCTAATGGAACAGGAAGGAAGCAGGCAGGATATTGTAGTGCAGATAGTAGCCAGCGTGGTTAATAGGCTGCCCATTGTGGTGATGGCTCCCGCATCGTCAAAGATATACTCTGTTCTACAGCAAAGCTAGACATGTATTTAAGGAGAGAGAGAGAGAGAGAGAGAGAGAGAGAGAGGAAGAGAGAGAGAGAGAGAGAGAGAGAGAGAGAGAGAGAGAGAGAGAGAGAGAGAGAGAGAGAGAGAGAGAGAGAGAGAGAGAGAGAGAGAGGGAGAGAGAGGGGGGGGAGAGAGAGAGAGAGAGAGAGAGGGAGGAGAGAGGGAGAGGGAGGGAGGGAGGGAGGGAGGGAGAGGGGAGAGAGAGATAAAGAGAGAGAGAGAGATCTCTTGTGCACATGCTGTTTGTTTTAAAGGTTTTAAATTGGCAGGGAAATATATATATCTATTCAATATATGAGCAAATCATTGCAAACATACACATGCACACACCAAAAAACACACACACACACACACACACGCAGAATTGCTCCCACAAACACACACACAAAGACACACAGACACACACATGCAAACACACACAAATGGGCAGAGCAACACACCCACACATACATGCACGCAGACACTTACACACACACACACACACACACACACACACACACACACACACACACACACACACACACACACACACACACACACACACACACACACACACACACACACACACACACACACACACACACACACACACACGCACAACACAGACAAACACACACCCACACCCACACACACACGAAAGCAAATGATGTGTACATACGTATATAGATGTACAAGCATACAAAAATTCTCTGTCCAAAACACGCCAAACAAACAAACAAACAAACACGGTCCCTGGCACAAATCGCACATCGGTGGGAGCCAGCGGCGCCAGCGGGAGTCATAAATCGGCGGGGGGTTATGACTGGTGGAACGTCAAGCGTGATGCTAACAGGCATCTGAAGCGGCCATCAGAACGGCTGGCAGACGGCAGCGGAGGCGGAGGGGGCGGCCCGCCGTAAATCCCTCCGCCTCGTTTTGTCATATTAATGATAGCTGCTCATAAACATTACACCCCCAATCCCAACCCCCCCCGCTCCCCAACCGGCGGGGCGGGGGGGAACATATGCTCCACTCTTCTGGGGGCCACGCGGGTTGTCTGAGTGTGTGTGTGTGTATCTGTTATTGTATGGGTTTGTGTGGATGATGATGATGATGATGTGTTGCTGTTTTGTCACATCTTTGTCCGTAAATGTAGAACTGTGTTCACTAGGGTTGAGGCAATGGTGTGCATTTGTCTATTATCATTATTTTTTAATTGTATTATTATTATTATGATTTTGTTTGCTAAATGCAACGTATGAGTGGTTTTATATCTTATCCCGTTGTCATGTCGGTTTGTGTTTGTGGTTAATCCTTTACATGGGGTTCAAGGTGAAGCCAGTTGCAGGCCAATTACAGAGAGTGGATCTAATTGGACAATGCGACCGGAGAAGGCGGTAAATCAGCTTTGTAAGCCGAAACAAAAATGGCCGCTGGGGTGACAGACACATAAGCTGGGTAAATTGGTAAAATTGCTGCATATTTAGGTATCCTTCATGGGCAGGGAATCATCAATTTATGTGTTTTTACAGTAATTTCAGTCTGCCGAGGTGCCTCCCACTAGGCAGGATTTGAGGGCAGCATTGACGTTACTTCGTTGGTCAAGTTATCACAAAATCCTGCATTCCCAGTCCACTGCCCTGACAAGATCAATGGTGAGAAAATGACTTCTACTACAACTAGCTTACCACTGCAGCAACAAATAATGCTAATGATGCTAATGAGTGGAAGTATAACCGTTGTTACTGACGAAAGTTACAGAAACTGTTGGTATTTTGGCAACATCATGATGTTGAGATGCATCGCTGTATGGGAAGTCCAGACTCCATTACAGTTAACTTTAAACAAAAACACTGCCTCTGAAGGACGCTTCCTTGCTGGACAGCAAGGCAGCAGGCAGATGCCTTCATTTGGGCACAGCAAGAGAGAAAAAGAGAAGAAACAGAGATGTAAAAATATAAACAAAGTAGAACTAGGGTGGGTTTGTACTAACAACTTTAATTGTGATTTTTGTTATGGTTACCAAGTTAGTTACTTAGTTAGTTACTTCTTTTTTTCTGGTTAAGTACTTACCAGAAACAACTCTGAATGACAAGCGCACTAACTGCGCATCGTGAATAAGTCTCTCTCTATAATTAGTTGTTTCTTTTTTTCTGGTAAAGTACAAAAAAATAAAAAAAATAAATACATTTGTTAATGCAGACTGTGGCTTTTGAGATTCCTTTCGTAATCGTTTTTGGAACTGTTCACATTCTTCTTAACACTATCATCGTACGACCCTCACAATAAGTAAATGAATGACGAATGCACACTGTGCCTCGTGAATAAGTCTGTTTGACTCTGCGTGGTTTGTGTGAGAATTAAGTGTCTGTTTCTCTGTACTGATGACTCACATCTGGCTATAACAGACCCCGAAGTGTCTGTGTGTGTGTTTGTGTGTGTGTGTTTGTGTGTGTGTGTGTGTGTGTCTGTGTGTGTGTGTGTGTGTGTGTGTGTGTGTGTGTGTGTGTGTGTGTGTGTGTGTGTGTGAGCATTATGTGTGTGTGTGTGTGTGTGTTGTGAGCATTAAAATGTGTGGAAGTGTCTTTGTGTGTGTGTGTTTGTATGCCAGTTTGTTAGCATTATAAAGTGTGGAAGTGTATTTGTGTGTAATTGCTTGTGTGTGTGTGTGTGTGTGTGTGTGTGTGTGTGTGTGTGTGTGTGTGTGTGTGTGTGTGTGTGTGTGTGTGTGTGTGTGTGTGTGTGTGTGTGTGTGTGTGTGTGTGTATTTGTGAGAGAGCATTAAATTGTGTGGTGGGCACTATGCTAGTCTAGTCATCTCTTTAATGGCAGTAGCCTCAACCCACCATCGACTCTCTGAAAATGGTAGGGGTTGAGAGAGAGAGCGAGTAGAGAGCGAGTAGAGAGCGAGTAGAGAGCGAGTAGGGGGGAACACAGCAGCAACCGATAAACAAGGGGTCCCCGGAGAAGGTTCATCACCATGTTAACCACAAACGCTGCTGAAGGTCATCAGCCAGTGGATACGGATGTCATTTGAGGTTCCAAATAACCAGAAGTCCAAATGAACTCTGATGGCATCATCACTTTTGGTCCTGAGGGTCCCGCTCCCGCCGAATGCTTTAAACAGCTGGGGGGCGGCCATTATGTTGTTGTTATCAATGGGGAACCAAGCGTTTTGCCCGCTGCTGTTTATGCTGCTGAGCGCCTCGCCTCTTCCATGCTGTGAGTGCCTCTCGCTTTTAGACGAGAGCCCTGGACCCCCAAGTTGAAAAAAATCCAACTCTAAAAGAAAAAAAAACGCAAGACGTCATTGTCGGTTTTTATGTGGATGTCAATGGTGGTTTTGTAACCGACAAAAGGAACAGTGCGCTGCTCTGCTTTATTTCTGGGCACGGACAGAAAAAAAGCAGCATGTAAAAGGCCTCCATTTTACGGCCGGCCAAAGCTCACTGTGGGATGTGCACCTGAGGCGGGGTCTGGATCATTCTGACAGGTGAGAAAGCAGAAAACTGCTTGGTGGTGCAGGAGTCTACACAAGGTACACTGGCCACCGGACAGCTTCAGAGCCAAACCTGTGGCAGTTGTGATGGAGCTGTAAGCATTGTTCGGTGGACATTCACACTCCATTCTATACTACCGTATAATACTATTCTATACAACTACTAGAAGTAGTACTGCCACTAATACTACTACTACTACTACTTCTAATATCACCACTACCACTACTTCTAATACTACTTCTGACAATAATACCACTACTGCTCACACTGATACTGAAAACACTACCACCACGATTACTACGAACAAAAGTAAGTAGGCCTAAGATGAATCAAAAATGTGTTCTATGACCGAACTAATGATAAGCTGAAGTTCATCTTTCAGACTATGGCCTTGTTCAGGCAAGCATTTCAATTATTTTTAAACCTCATCAGATTAGAATTGTCTTCCCGAAGCAGAAGGGTTGATAGGTCGCCTGTCGTCAACCGATAAAGGAGGAGAGTCATATGCTAATGAGCCTGAAACATTTTCATGCCGCATCATGTTATTTAGAATTCCAGGAGTCTTAGACCTTGCATTTCGACAACGATTCCCAACGTTATAGCAATAAAAACCGGTACACCACGGTCCCTAGATCTGCATCCATTGTTGGTGATTTTAAAAACCATGCATGGGGTAAACAAACCCTGAACCCTGTATGTGCGTGCGCATATCGAGCATTGGTCTCTCCCGTAAACCGCTCCTATACGTATGGGTTGGGTTTTCCAAGAGAACCGATGAGATTTTGAATCTAGATACAATCCAAATTCAAAAAGCAGTAGTGTTAGAATCTAGGCGCGTCTCTGCTGTTAACCAGAGCCTCTGTAATGCGTCTATAGGTTACAGCAGCACGCCGGGGCCGCACTAAACCTAGCAAGCATGTATTGATCCTTCAGGATCTCATCGGCGATAACGCCAGCCCATAGAGGACGCACTTGCGTGCCCTTTTCAACGTGATCGTACAGGGTGGTAATGTTTATGAGATACATTTAATCATCATTATGATATCAATAAGCAAATGAAGAAAGATTCCATTTGTGTTTCCTGTTGAATATGTGAAGTTATAAAAACCTGAGAAGCAATGGGAGGTCACTAATGTAGCTGTGGAGAACGCCGTGAGCACAAGTCCTCGGCTTGGTGCAGAGCTCGTACCTAGCTGTCGCTAGATAGGTTTCTAAGAATCTCCCTATAGGTCCCATACTGCTGTTTGATCATTACCTTGGTGTCCCTCTGCCTCTCTCCGCTCCCATCCCATAGCTATAGCTCCTATGGGGAACCCTTAGGAGGATGGAAAGGGGGGGGACGGCCTGCATGATGTGCACCGTGGTGTAGGTTACACTTACACAAACCACACTGTATAGATCCCCCCCGCCATTGATGGATGGTAGGAAAATGGGCGTCATTACTGGCCTTGGATCAATGGTGGACTAGGAAGAAACGGAAAAAGAAAAGGGGGTAAAGTGTAACCTCGTGCAGCCTTGGCCTGTCGTCGTTGGCGCACCCTTAAAACAGTCTTCTGTGGCTTTGGCTTGGAAGACAAAAATAAAACCGTCGTGATGGTGTTGTCCCGCCCAACGGAGAGCGCCTACAAGCGACGCGGCGGTCGTACAGTGCGTTGTTGTGCGCTCCCGTCGTGCAGTGTGCGCTGTGCACTCCCATCATACAGTGTGTGTGTTGTGCGCTCCCGTCGTACAGTGTGTGTTGTGCACTCCCAGTTTCACCACCGCGACGGAGGGACGATAGTGTCACTTGTTCCTTCTCCTGGTAACGTTAGAAGACAGGCCCCAGATGGTGCGCGTCTTCCTCCTAGCGTCGTGTTCATAATTGAAACACAGGCACTGGAGTCTCCAGTTTACGTGCTGCTTTGGCCGATAGATACTTAGAACTTATTCCCACCATGTGTTTTTAATAGACAAAAATAATCGCATCCACTCAGATGCTCTTGGCAGAACGCGGTGTCACTCATGTTCACATCAATGTGGCGCGGTGCGGGGAGATAAAGACACCAGCAAGCTTGCGCAACAAGCCAAGTGCCGACACGTTGGCAGAGCTTTAAAAAGTGTTCTCTGTGGACCGCCTGGCTCTCCCGTGTGGAGGAACGTATCGTGACAGCTTATCCTACCGCACCACAGCTCGTGGCCCATTTACTTCCTCGTGAGCAAGTGACTATTTTGATAACAAGAAGTCTAATAAAATGTGTGCGCCTGTATAAGTGGATGTACGTGCATGTGCGTACGTGTGTGCGTTTGTGTGCATGTGTGGGTGACAGAGAGAGAGAGTGTAAGCGTATGCGAATGCGCCAGTGTGGGCTAGAGGTAAGGGTAATTATCTATCCCAGGCTGCAGCAGGGTGAAGACACAGAATACTCTAAGGATCTCCAACCGCTGCGGTGCCTATTACCGGCCAGGTGTGTGTCTGTGTGTGTGTGTGTGTGTTTGAGAATAATTGTTCATACATTTAATAGGTTATAACAGACATTTGCGACTGTGTTTTTACGCTTGTAACACTTAGCATCGACTCTCTTGGCATTATGTCCTATTTATAATTCTTTCCCCCCTCTCTCTCTCTCTCTCTCTCTCTCTCTCTCTCTCTCTCTCTCTCTCTCTCTCTCTCTCTCTCTCTCTCTCTCTCTCTCTCTCTCTCTCTCTCTCTCTCTCTCTCTCTCTCTCTCTCTCTCTCTCTCTCTTCTCTCTCTCTCTCTCTCTCTCTCTCCTACACAACCCTGGGGCAACACATTAAACCAGGATGCATGCATTACCTTGTGACAGTCTCTCCAACTGCTTAACCCCTGGGCCCAGACACTATGTTCCATAAATTAGCTTTGGCTTAGGTGAGAGGTGCTGGAGGGGGAGCGTTATGAACGTGACACCGGAAGGAAGGAGAAGTGGGCCACATTCCTTACGGCTGATTCATTAGCAGCAACATTGTTTGCATTAAGTTGCATTAGGAGGATGGGGGCTGGTGGAATATCCCTAGCTGCGTTTCCATCCCACTGCTTTTATGCAAACTTTGAAGAATCCAATCAATAACCGGTGATGGAAACGTTCTCATAAAAAAAACACACTTTTCGAAACAGCTGTGACGTAGCGAACATTGAACGCACGGGACTTACAATGTCTTTCAGATTCCCGCATAAAGACCGGCCATAGCAACCCTGCGACATCAACTTGTGGCGTCAATATATATTTTTAAGCGTTTGTATATCCTTAAATATATATCCTTTAAATACGTCCATGGAACAGACGGCCAATGTGAATAATAGATACGTGTGGACCGATGAAGAGGTAAAACTTTTCCTTGCTCTCATCGAAGAAAAAAACATTACATCTATTTCAGATGGAAAACAACAACGCAATTCCACTTTATATCAGGATCTATATATATATCAGGAACTATATGTATCAGGATCTATATATATCAGGATCTATATATATCAGGATCTATATATATCAGGAGAACATTTTATCAAAAGGATACAAAAAGTCCTTGAATGTGTTGAGGAGTAAGTGATTGTGGAGTAAGTGGAGTAAGTTAGTTTAACTTTCTAAAGATTCGCTTCACCCTTAGATGGAAACATGACTACTGACACTTCCACTGTGTGTCGGATCGTTGTTTGTGCTGCGGAACAATCAACTTTTTGTGGAACAATTAAAGTGTGTTTTTATAGGTTTTTGGTATTGTCCTCAGACAGTAGAATGGCCACCATGTGGCCTGTCCTGTGGGTTCTTCTTAACTATAATTCTTCTTGCTCTCATTAAGACATGCCGTGGGCTTAACTGATATATATATATATATATATATACATAAAAAAACTTTTTTATTCATCAGAAGACTCTAAGGTGAATAAAATTCGTATTTCAGTTCTATTTTTGGGCTGCACAGGGTTAACACCGCAAAGAGTGTAATGCGGTGCTTAGGCACAGGACGCCTCCATGCAAAGACATGGCAGAAAGCCCCCCCACATCCTCTCCACAGTGCCCCCCCCCCCCCCCCCTCCATCTCCGTATTATTAATTGATAAGAGGAAAGAGTGCAGAGGGGACTCGGCTCACTTAACGCGCCTTTCTCATGTGATTATACGGAAACTTTAATGATTCCCATGGAGAGTGAGGAGAGCTGGGGGTCAGCCCAGGTTTCAGATGCCCGCTGGTCAGTGCGGCTGCAGGCACAGCGTTCGTCCTCACCCCTGACCGCGACTCCCACTAGCAGCAAGCGCTTCTGGCGCGCGGTTATGTAAAACGCACACGGCCGGCAAGAGGCGGCGACAGTAGCGGGGAGTTTATGCTGAGGATTCAGCAGGCAGGGAATGTCTGCGTCATTGTTCTGTCGGCGAGCCGACAATTACAAATGTCCATGTGTTATATTGTTGTTTCTTTCCTGTGTCTATGGTGATTGTTTGGAGAGAATATACAAAGAACAGCAGTGCCCATATGCGGTGCTTCTGGGTTTCCGTGGCGATGCAGTCCAACACGCTAGACAATGGACGGTATTTTTTCATTCGTTTCTTTTCAAAAGAGAAAAAAAAATGACATTTTGTCTTGTTGGAAGGAGCTGTGAAAATCCTTTTCATTTCTCTCGGAGACAGGCGGTCGTGTGTGGAATAGAGACAGGCGGTTCAAGTTATTCAATATTCAACACAAAGAAATAGTCACAACACAGCCATGCAGAGTCCGGGCCACGCAGAGTCTGGAGGCCCGGACTCGGAGTCAAGGCCGTGCGAGGGAGTGAGACACTGCAGTATGAGCCCCCCCCCCGCATCAGGGGAGCAGACCCAGACAAACAGACCTGACCGGGAGCCAGAGAACAAGCACACAGAAACAATGAGCTAACATACCGGCAAAATGAGCCGAGAAGATCAGAACTCGCCCCGATAATTCTGAATCCACCCCCTTTTGTCTTTTGAGTCTGCTGATAGTGACACCTGATTGCCCTCTGTGCTGCCATCCCTTCTTCTGTCATCACAGAGACTCTGGGCGTATGTCACTTGTTCTTATGAACAGAGTGAGCTAAATGGGGGCTTCAGGACAGAGCTGTTTGAAGAGCCCTGGAAGAGGTGT
>OLKM01000214.1:171573-176573 GCA_900291075.1 Melanogrammus aeglefinus
CACACACACACACACACACACACACACACACATGCACACAAACATACACACACACTATACGACTCCCTGCCGGCCTCTAGCACGGAAGCCTTGAAATGACGATTTGTCCGTGGAAGTGCTTTAGCAAAAGCGAAAGAGCGAGGAAGACCGATGAGAAGAGTGATGGCAAGAGAGGGAGGGAGAGAGAGTAGCAGAGAAAGAGGAGATAGAGAGAGGGAGAGAGAAAAAGGGAGAAGGCGAGAGAGAAAGAAATAGCTACACGTCTGTGCTCTGTAAAGCCACTGTGTGTTGTCCGAACAAAGAATTATCCGAGTTCAAAACTGTCCCACAAAACAGCCAAGAGTGAAAGAGAAAGAGAGACAGAGAGAGAGAGATAGAGGGAGAGAGAAAAAAGAGAGAGAGAGACAGAAAGAGAGAACGAGAGAGAGAGAAATCAAGAAGAGGTAAACCGCCATTAGGCCAACGGCTTTTGAGCGATAAGGCTCAACAGCGTTCGCGGAAGCCTCCATCCTGATGCAGCGAGTACAGGCAACACTCTGTGATGAAGTCCATTCTGGTCAAAATACAACTGGAACAGGTCTGACCCTCTGCATCCGCGTGACACGTGGAGGCCGAGTGGTGGTGAGTGGTGGTGGTAAGAGGAGAGAAGAGAGGGCAAAGTGCTAACTATGAATGCTAATGGTGGCAGCATTAAAGTTGAGCAGAAACAAAATAAGGATGAAAGGATTGTGTGTCCATCCTTTGCCACGTTGCAATGCCCCAACATTGTATATTGTCAAATTAAGTCTTTCCCCGTTTAGGCGAAGCCGAGACGGGCTTACACACAGCGGAGGTTATTACAGCTCTCCAATATAGGCTACATAGAATATATATATCATGTCTTATTTGGGTACTTTCTCAAAGGTAATGCTTATCCTGCGCTTGCTATTTATATATCCTGTATGTAGTGCTGAAATCAAGCTGGAGCGGCCGGTTTCCGTTCTGCATCAAGCATCAGGCGCTGCGGATTCACAGTCGAGGGGATAAACGTCTGGGGGGCTGGCAGGAGTTGCCATAAAGGCTTATGTCGCTGCGGCGGTGAGGGGGGGGGGTTGGCGCAGCACGGTGTGGGGTGCAATGTGGCACCCGCTGATGGAAGTGCTTATTACCATGGAGCGCCAAGCTGTGTCCCTGGCACGGCCCCCCGCCTCGATGGGCCGGGAGGACTCAGGCAGGGGCCAACAGGCCCCAAGAAAATGAGAAGTCAAATCCCCGTCTATGGAAGCTGACAATGCGGGAGACAACGATCACACACACACACACACACACACACACAGACACACACAGACACACACAGACACATACACACACTCACACACAAACACACACACGCACACAACACAAGCACACACATGCATACACACACAGACACACTGATCGGCGGAGCAGCTTGTCGAACATGCAAGTGTCGATATGGAGGTCCGTGGACGTAGCGTTGGAGGGCGGGGGGATGATGTGCGGGAGGGGAGGCCGGCAGAGCGTGGGAGAGGAGAGGAGAGGTGAGGAAGAGGAGGAGGAAGAGAGGAGGAGGAGGAGGAGGAGGGAGGAAGATGGCCAGGGAGATGAAAAGGAGGGGAGAGTGAAGGGATCACATGAGTACCGCCCCAGGCCGGCCAGCGCTGAACTCTCTTGTGGGACCGGAATATATGCGTGCAACACACAAACATGCACACACACACTCACTCACACACGCACTCACACAGACACCCCAACAACCACTCACACCCCTCGAACCATGGCTCTGCCAGTTGGGCAGTTCTAATCAGGGTTGACAGGTCTTTCATCCTACTACTGCTGGAACCGATAGCGCAGAGTGTGGATATCGCCTTGTTTTCTACTCATTTCCTTCCAGACTCCGAGTCCTCTGCCAGGGGATGGGTTACTAGTAGCGATGCTTAGCGTTATTTTGTCTTTATAAACCCTGGCATGCGGGCCACAGAATTCCTAAGTGCTTGTGTGCTGGTCTCCCCGCACTGTGTGGATTTATGTAGCGGTGCTGATTTCAGACCCTGTGCCAATTTAGATTTAGCTTGAAATTTGCTCTTGTATCACTCACCCCCCCCCCCCCCCCTTTTGTTTTGATCGCCCACTTGCACGAGTACGTGCTGAGGAACTCACTCATAGACAATCCACACATATGTGTGCACATACACACACACACACACACACACACACACACACACACACACACACACACACACACACACACACACACACACACACACACACACACACACACACACACACACACACACACACACACACACACACCCCTCGCTACTGCGGGCACACACAGACAGACACACCACAGCGCTCACACACACACACACACACACACACACACACACACACACACACACACACACACACACACACACACACACACACACACACACACACACACACACACACACACACACACACACACACACACACACACACACACAGTGCGGCCCTCTCAGCTGCAGTGCAGAGATAGCATGTCAGACGGCTAACTCAACAGTGAGCTGAAATTGAAAATATTGTAATTATGCTCTTCATGAAATTAGCCAGCCGAGAAAAAAAACACAATCGAGAAGCCGTCCGTAGCGAAGATAAGGATTACTACTAATCAAGCGTGTGTGTGTCCAGACAGTAGTGTGCCAAACCGTTGTGTGCGACAGTGTGTGTGTGAGAGCGAGAGAGAGCGAGAGAGAGCGAGAGAGAGCGAGAGAGAGAGAGAGAGAGAGAGAGAGAGAGAGAGAGAGAGAGAGAGAGAGAGAGAGAGAGAGAGAGAGAGAGAGAGAGAGCGAGAGAGAGCGAGAGCAATAGCAAGAGCGAGAGACATATTGTTGAAATTGAAGGGGATAGAAGGGTAGTGTACTTTTAATTAAAAACACACTGCCTCAACAGCGTGAAAGGGGGGCTCAGACATGATTTGCTCGACCTCTGGGTTGCTCATCAAGCTCCATCCCCCCCCCCTCCATCCCCCCCTCCCTCCTCTCCCGTTTTCTCACCCTTAATTACATTAAAAGCTCCTCTCACAGAGTTAATGACAGCCCAGTGTCTCTCTGCCTGAGTCAATACCCGCACCGCTTCTCTGCGTCCGCCACTCTCTCTGTGGGCAAAATATGTGTCTGTGTGTGTGTCTGTGGGTTTGTGTGTGTGGGGGTGGGTGTGGATGTGTGTGTGTGTGCGTGTGGGTAATGTGTGTGTGTTTGGGGAGTGTGTGAGTGTGTGTGTGTGTGTGTGTGTGTGTGTTGTGTGTGTGTTTGTGTGTGTGTTTGTGTCTGTGTTTGTGTTATGAACAATATTGGATGTGTCTTTTCGCTCTGCTGGTGGAAGATGTATTTCACGCACGCCGGGAAAGGTGTCGGTTCATTTCTAGGGAAGCAGACAGTGATGGGTGTCATATTTTCAGGGAGAACGCGGCAGCGCTTACAAAAAGACAACAAAAGAGAAATGATGCTTCTCGATTGGCCGACGTTATATTCAAATTGATTTTGGTGGAGCGCTCTGAAAGAGAACCGGACGTGAATGATTGAGTGACCTGATAGAGCGATAAAGACAGGGCTCTGTTTCTCTTTAATCAACTGAGCGGGAATCTTTACAGAGCAGAGAGGTCATCAAAGGTCATCATGCGTTCACGTCAGGATCGGAGTCCATCTCTCTGTGTGGCAAACAGATTGCCTAGCTACACTGACAAGATTATTTTTTGACATTTCCACAGGGTTTTGTGCCATGATAAAACACAGAAGTACCCTGGCATTATTCTAAAACTTAGCAAACACTGAAAACATCCAACAAAAGAAGAAAAAACGTCAATGCTTCCACACTTTGTTATCTTGGATACTAAACACCCAATCTCTGACAGTCGATACGTTTCAAAAAATTATTTTTACAGATTGCTTTTTTCACAGGCCTGGTGCTGTGCATCAGGCCTGTCGCCATGCCAACACCACAGCAAGGCACTGCTTCAAAACTGCCTATAACCGCCTAGGACCTGAGATGGCGCCGACGCCAGCGACCTCGCAGAGTCTGAGCCAACACATGATCAGGGTGTCGGTGCCGCGACTGCAACTTTTCAACCGTTTCGCTCCAATCGTTTTAAGGAGAAAGGATAGCTTACCGCGGGTTGTCAGGAAAGTTTCGGTGCATTGTGGTAATCCAGCAGTCATCACAACCGATGTTATCAATATGGAGAAAACTATCTTTGATCGAACAAGAGCCCGGGAATGTGTCATTTGAAGTCAACACGAGGTTGCTGACATTGAGGGAAACCTTAATACATAGGGAACTTTGTAGTTTATTTGCCATTAGTTACCTTCACAGACCATGCCTCCGTGAAGTGTGCCCTGTTTTTCAAACTATAAAACTATGTCCTTTTCCGATTTGATGTTTTTCAAAGCAATATGACCATGGATTGCCAATCACACCTGGAAATGGGAAAGGACGTCCCGCAATGTACTACTGATGTTACCCAATTCCCAATTCTCTGCCTTCAATTTGATATGCCTTTCGCAATTGTCCCATCCCTCCAAGCTGATCTTTGCAACATTCATTTCTGTATGATAATAAAAGTAATAGATATCTGAAAGGAACCACTTGTTTCTGTGGCATTGGCCAGAGTTTGATGTATGTATATATACACAGTATATCAATGCCATTACTGACAAAAATGAGATTCTATGTCTGATGTATGCCAAGTGCCTCACAGGAAAGCCTTGACCAAGCATTGATCGTCAGCCGGCGAATATCGCGAGTCAAATAACTCACCTCCACGCACAAAGAGAAAATGATGTTAAGGCAAGGAAAAAGGAGAATGAAAGAAAGAGAAATTGAAAAACAACGACTGAAAGGCCATGAAAGAAAAGGGCCGGGCTATGATCTATAAATGCAAACAAAAACACCACACTAAAGCAATCACATTAAACACAGCCAGAAATCGATAGTTTCTATTTTTCCTCCTCGGTCCGCCAACG
>OLKM01000214.1:181573-189665 GCA_900291075.1 Melanogrammus aeglefinus
GTAAGAGCAGCGTTTGAATACGCTCGTTAATTGAGTCCCCTGTTACATCAATTCAACCACAATGAGAACTCTCCATTGTATAGTTTAGATATTGACTGTGCCATCAGAAACACATGATGCTTATTATCAAAATCATTGCAGCAAGAGAAAACCTCTTTCATCTCTGATGTGTGTGTGTATTTGTGAGTGTGCTTAGCTGAGCTCTCTAGGTCTATTGTCCATAATTGTTCAGTCGCAAGTCGGATTTTTGGTTCTCCCATGCAGCTTTTGTAGCGTTATTTGTGGCTGCTAGCATATACAATATCCTATACAATAGTGAAGTACAATATTTTAATATTTTAATATCTTAATGCCGCCCACAAAAAAATGTTATTGAGCCTGCACTGCTTTTCAATAATGTCCAACTCAAATAACAATGAAAACACAATGTAACGATATCAGCACATATCTAAACATCCTACATCTACCATACATATTCTTAGTTATGTACAATACATGCATACCATACAAAGGCAGTCTGGGTGAAGAACGAGGCGGAGGGTATGTTCCGGGGTTTCATTCTCCATTTGACCCCACAAGTCAATACACACACACACACACACACACACACACACACACACACACCACACACACACAACACACACACACACACACACACACACACACACACACACACACACACACACACACACACACACACACACACACACACACACACACACACACACACACACACACACACACACCATTAATTGGATGGAATTCAACTGATCAAAGTTGAAGTAGTTCTGGCCATGAACAAAACATAAGCAGGTACTATAAATATCAGTTAAACTTATATCGCTTAGTATTGAACAACGTCACTACGTTATAACTAAGTTTACTATCTAACAGTGTCCTTCAGACCATTCACAAATGAATCACAACTAACATAAAGGGCACTCCTTTTGTTAACGCTATAGACTTGAATAGATTTGGTTGCTACGGCGCACTTGCTAGAGCTGCTGCCCTCGTGGCCAGACCCCGGACAAGCGGTTTAGGTGAGGATGAGGTGAGGATGAGGCCACACATTGGAAGTCGGTTGGGCACGTGCCATCCATGGAACAAGAAATGTATCACACAAAACCTCGACATGGTCCTACACAACAGCAGACACTGCCGCATTCAACAGCTTTGACAGAAACAACTAGAACTCTGTATTGCGACGTCCGAGTAAACCGCGGCAACAATGCAAATTCATCGCTGCTAATGTATTGAGTGTTTGAGGTACCCATGTCAGCTCACTCATGGGGAGAACACTCCTTGTACTCGTTTCAAAATTGAGTGTGTGGTTTGCGTGCGCACTGTACAGAACATTTACCGGAATGAAACTTTAACCTATGACCTAAGGTTTTTCATTCACATTCACTTTTTTTTACTTGCGAATGTGAGTTTAAAGGCCTGAATAAATAAAGATCGAAAATGAGAATGTTGCACATTTTCCTTTTGAATCAAGCAGCAAGAAAGTTGTACCATTACAAGGTTGAGTTTATTCGCTTTGCCTGTCCTGTGATGTGACTATTTGCGGGATTAAAACGCTTAAACAATCTATATCGTGCAGCTCTAGTATAAACCAAATGTCAAACACAATAACTCAAAAAACTGACAAAATGTCTTAAGCATAAACTTTGTTAATCATGCACGCCACAAGAATATTATTACCAGTCCAGCAACCAGGTGAAAAACACTCGTCCCGACCTACTCCTTTTCCTGCTGTATCAGGAGCAAACCATTATGTGAATTTGCGGGGGTGGGCCGAAGGTCCAATTACCCGGGAGCCTTTTCCACATCTCTGGCCCCACTCACGTTGTGATGTGTGCCTTGGCTCGGGATGACTGGTGCTGCTGACTACCAAACAGACCCAATCACAGGCTAAATAACGCTGCCATTTACTGCACTGTGCACTTAGCGCCATTATAAAGGCTAGTTTCAGCAAAATAAAGCCAATTACGAGTGTGTCACTTCGCAGGGTAATAAGGTGTTTGAAATGCCACCCATGGTTTTCCCATGGAGCGACAGCAAAAGAAGACTGCTACGCTGAGTCCTATAGCATTTGTTGCCATATTAGCACAATTACCTGTGCCTGGAAATGGGATGCCACCCACAGAGGATAATAACAAACCCAGAACTCTACGTGGACCCCACCAATGGCTGCTCATGTTTATACCAGCGTTTATGTTTATTTTACAGCTCCATCGAAGCGCTGACGGGAGTCTGGTTCTAATAGTCGCTCTCGGAAAGGGCGAAGGAACACATGTTTCCTTCATCAGAGCTCCAGTGAGAGTGAATGATGAGTTGAGGTGATGTTTGGAGGGATTTAACCCCCGTAAAACACAAAGGCAATTAGAGCAAACAAGATAGTAATTAACATAAGAGGTACAATCTCTCACTAGAATTAACTCGTAGCCTGATAACCATCAAGCTATTAGGAGGTCATGGATTATTGAGCAAACAGGGTTTATCTAAGAGTTTGTAGTGAGGAAATGATTCATGTATCATAATAAGGTCTCTTTATTAAAACATGTTTAATAGGTCTTAATGTAGGGCCAATTTGAAAGTCCACCAACACTTCTGAATAACTAATTACTGTATATGTGAAAAGACTGCTTTGGAATGAAAAAGGCCTACCATGTTATATTATTATTAACTATATAATAAATAATCATTATTAGTATAATTAGGTATGAAAGAGTACTGCTTCCTTGAATGGCTTCTAGGAAACATGACCCCCATGCCATGATACACCGTCAGCTTGGCCAAGCTAGGCTAGTCTAGGCTAAGCTAGGCGCTATTCATTCTCTGGCAACTAGCCTAATTAACTCTACCACTTTGGCAATGCCGACTGCATCTAATCAGCAAGGCACATTAACTAGCGAATGTATGCTGTCGTCTCCCAAGGGAACAACACACCCATTTTTTAACTTCAACCACAGGGCCTGTGCACATCAACACACCATCTCATTGTAAAGGATGACTGACAGACTGGCAGAAGGATTATTCAAACCAAATGCTTCAGATAACTGTCAGCTGCATCCTAATGGAACATAATGCAAAAATAATGAGGCCTTTGTGGGTGGATAAATGAGAAAACAAAAACACATTATGGAATTTTAAACAACACATAATCATGCTGCATTGTTTTCAGCACTCGTAATCAAAATTTAACTGAAGGACGGGCAGATTCTTGAATAAATATAATATAATATATACATAATAAGAGCACCGTACTGGGGCCTCTCCACAGCGAATGCACAGAGAGAATTGATATTCCTGAAATGTCAGAGCTCTGTTATCAAGCCAGTCAATTGCCTAAGGTTTTACTTCCCTTGTCCTATAGGAATCACTTCGGGTTGTGTGTGGGTGTGTGTGTGCGTGTGTGTGTGTTTGTGTGTTTGTGTGTGTGCGTGTGTGTGTGTGTGTGTGTGTGTGTGTGTGTGTGTGTGTGTGTGTGTGTGTGTGTGTGTGTTGTGTGTGTGTGTGTGTGTGTGTGTGTGTGTGTGTGCGTGTGTGTGTGTGTGTGTGTTGTGTGCGTGTGTGTGTGTGTGTGTGTGTGTGTGTGTGTGTGTGTGTGTGTGTGTGTGCGTGTGTGTGTGTGTGTGTGTGTGTGTGTGTGTGTGTGTTGGGGTTATGTATGTGTCTGTGTCTGCGTGGCGGGGCTGGTGGTAATGTCAGTGTGTTTGTGTATGGATGTGTGTTTACGAGCATGGGTGTGACTTTCGATGTCAATCTTGGTTCTGCACCGTAATATAAGCCTTCTCAAATGTGTGTGTTTATATGTGCAAATACTTGTATCGTCACATACACACACACCTACACACACAAACACACACACCCACACAAAGGCTTAGCGTCCCGAAAGTTGGCTAAGCTGATCCCTGCTGACTGTTTTGCTGGCTGAGAAGGCCGATAAGTGAGCTGAGAGCGTGTCCACTGTCCCCCTGATGGGAGCGGGCCCCAAATGTCAGCATGGCGGCCCCTCCTCACGGCCATATATCGTCATGTAGCATGTGCTGCTGGGGGGACGTCTCCATGCAAAGTCCAAATATATAAGTCACATGCCCCACCCCTCACCCTCTCCCTCTATCCCTCTCTGTTTCTAAACACCCCACCATACAGTGGTTCTTGAGAATGATGAAGATGATGAAGATGAAGATGATGATGATGATGATGATGATGATGATGATGATGATGATGATGATGATGATGATGATGATGATGATGATGATGATGACGACGATGGTGGAGTTTTTCATGCAGCCTCCTGTTGATAGACTTGAGTGCTGCTTTGAGTTTGTCAACAAGGAGAAAATAAATGACAAACATTTCTTGCAAAGAGCAGATTTCTCTATTCACTGTCTGCCTCTTTCATGCAACCTTTTTGGCATGCAAAAAATGGAAACTGATGAAAACGCAAATGCACAACACACACAGACTCACTCGCACACAAGAGTGTGTGGGTGAGTCTCTCTCTCGGGACACAAACAAACACACACACACACACACACAGACACGCACACACACACACACACACACACACACACACACACACACACACACACACACACACACACACACACACACACACACACACACACACACACACACACACACACACACACACACACACACACACACACCTCTTCTCACTATATATTAGGAATAAGATCGGTTTACAACAATGATTCGCAAATAGACCCATTAGCAATAAATAATGATCTTAAATGAAACTGTAATGCTATAAACTCAGCCCTGAGTTCAGTCTCGGTGTACACGACCTGTCTAGCCAATCTAAATGTTAACGCTTGCAAAGGCTGACAAATGAATCCCAACTCTGTGTGGGTTGAGTTTAAACGCTCATAGCGAGGACAAACTGAAAGGGAGGAGAGCACATTAAACTTTGTGTGCTCACCTCATAAACAGACACAAACGCCGGAGAATAAGTGCTGTTGAGTACAGAGCATTAAGCACTGCAAGCAAGGCCAGCACCGCGTTACCAATACAAATATCCCGTCCCGATGATCCTTTAATGGGCAGTTTATGAACATCGGTGTGTGCATCATTTATATTGTTTTGTAAAATTTGTGTAGAATTTGTTTCTGTGGTGGGTAGCCCAGAGCTGCATCTATGTTTAGTTGTTAAACTGTGTTATTGTCCTCTCTCTCTCTCTCTCTCTCTCTCTCTCTCTCTCTCTCTCTCTCTCTCTCTCTCTCTCTCTCTCTCTCTCTCTCTCTCTCTCTCTCTCTCTCTCTCTCTCTCTCTCTCTCTCTCTCTCTCTCTCTCTCTCTCTCTCTCTCTCTCTCTCTCTCTCTCTCGCCCACACACAACTTGTTACCTGCCAAGCCAATCTTATTGTGGCCGCCCTGATGCTTTGCTCCTGCCCAATCTTTCATAAACGACAGTCGAACAAATTTAATTTCCTGTCTGCTTGGGCCTTTGTTCAAATGGCATGCCATTTAGAAAAACAAATCACAAATAAGCAAAGAAAAAATAAATTATATCCTTCTACCTTAAGTGGTCAACATTCTTCAATAGAAGAAGTCGATTTAAAATTGACTGGCTGAGACATCTTTCGCAGGCAATCCTGTTTCATACTCAAAGCGGTTCTGCACGTTCCATTAGTGGAGACCAGTGGGGTGTGTGGAGACCAAGAAATAAGATCAAATCAAATCATGACCACCGTGCTTTTCTGAAGAATCGCACACAGAGACGGCTTTTTTGAGATCTGCTGAGATTTTGTCAAGTTACAAATCTCTGAGTTGCAGAAAGTGCCAAACGGACTTTGGTTGGAATGTGCGTTTGTTTGTTTTCTTCGCAATCACAAAATGTTCTTCTAACAACCTTGCCAAACTTATTTTCCGCCTGAAATATGCTACCCATTTAAGAGAAAAGAGGCACCACTCTCAAACTGCATTCCAGTATCCAAAGTACCTACTTTGCTATTGGTACATCTACCTGTCTTTATTTTACTTTCCAGAATGTTTGCCTCTTCATAGTTACAAAGCATTCTTAGCAATGATTTAAAATTTCAAATTGTAGCTTTGATTGTAGCATTTTCAGTGACATTGTGTGGATGTTATTGTTGCATTGTTGTGCATACGCTATTGTTGTTGTGTTTGGTGGAGAGCAGAATTCACTGATGAGGTGGCGTCATGACCTCAGTTTATATTGTAAACATAATCTTCTTCGTATAAAAGCCATCTTCAAACTCGTCTTCAAACTCATTAAAGCTGGATAAGTTAGGGGGGATGTAATCAACTGAGGGGGAAGGAAACTTAAAAGGCCTGTTGGGTGGCGGTGACTAGAATTAAAGTGGAGTACTGGAGTTGAATAATTTGATGGAGGTTGGAGAGATGAGATGGCCAGAAGCCTGGGAGAAATGCCGCGAAGGGTGGTCTAGCTAGAGTGGTAAATAGAAAGAGAGAGCGAGAGAGAGAGAGAGAGAGAGAGAGAGAGAGAGAGAGAGAGAGAGAGAGAGAGAGAGAGAGAGAGAGAGAGAGAGAGAGAGGGAGAGAGGAGAGAGAGAGAGAGAGAGAGAGAGAGAGAGAGAGAGAGAGAGAGAGAGAGAGAGAGAGAGAGAGGGAGAGAGAGAGAGAGAGAGAGAGAGAGAGAGAGAGAGAGAGAGAGAGAGAGAGAGAGAGAGAGAGAGAGATGTGAAGGGATTCAACCCCACTCAGTGTGTTTTGAATGCATTAGGAGCCACGTGAGAGAAACTTGCGCTGGTGGGCTGACCTTCCATCTAACTCTACAAACGAATAACCTCGTCTCCCCTCAGGTTCCCATCCACCCCCCCCCCCCAGACACACATTCAGAACACACATCGCAATGTGAAGGTATAGCATCAACACCACCTCCCCCCCCCCAGACACACATTCAGACACACATCGCAATGTGAGGTAGCATGCATCACACATTTAGACAGCAGGACACACAGCTGCCAACACAAAGCACCAGGCTCATGGCAATCACTGGGAATTCATGTCATTCAATAAATTACTTCATAGATAAACAAATTAATATGCATGGGCACATTTTGGGGTTTGGAGCCATAAAATGATATGTTCTTGTCGTATTAAGCAATTGGCAGTTGGATAGATAGATAGCTTTTCGTCCTTAAAGTAATTCAACATTTGCAGTGCAAGAATCGGCACACAAACAGGCAACTACAATTCCGACAACCACAAAGGCAACAGAAACAACATCCAACAACCCCACCCTAATCCCCATACACACAGCCTGTATCCCCAAAGTGCTCCACATAGTATGAGGTAAGCTGCGTTATTCTCCCAGACAGAGGAGTAGCAGTGCATCTTCCCATCTAGCACTAGTTCTTCTGATGGATAACCGGTTATAACACTTGACAGCCCAGCCCCCCCAGCAGCCTGTCTACCTCATTTGTGTCGCCACCGATGACAAAATAAACCAATAGACGCCCACTAAATTAATTAATCAACGGATTGGTTAATTAAACACATTCAATCATGAACAAAATGAATGAACGAAACAAGACGCACGACTAGAGAGCTGAACATGTGTACAACTTTTCATTCTATTCGCTTCACAGCCTGCCCGGCCTCGAGTGAACCTGACAGCAAATCACTATCTTCTACAAATATTTTCCAAAAATCTCCAAACAGTAAAAATTGCCATGGACGAATTGGGATTTAGATCACAATGCAACAAATGAAAGCTCAAAGATCGGAAGATGCAATCTTTTTTTCTGGGCTTATCCCGACTAGGAAAACCTCAACAACAGTCAACAATATCAAGAAAGTATTGGATGATCCTGTTGTTTCCCCCGCTCCCTCACCAGGCAATCAATGCGTCTGCAATTAGTAGCTCTCTAATTGGAAACCATTGTTCTGAGTGGTCGCTGAGGAAGTCCATTCATCAATATGGAATTAACCAGCAGCCATTTAGGATGCAGTTGCGACCATTGAGTCCATTAGTATTGGAATCAATTAATTTGTGTCGCCCGCTGCAATCATGCCTGGAGGATGCACATGGGATTTCATGAGTATGTGAGTGTGTGTGTGTGTGTGTGTGTGTGTGTGTG
>OLKM01000214.1:194851-199851 GCA_900291075.1 Melanogrammus aeglefinus
CCCATACACAACAGCCTGTATCCCCAAAAGTGCCTGTCCACATTTAGTATGAGTAGCTGCGGTTATTCTCCCAGACAGAGAAATAGTAAGCAGTGCCATCTTTTCCCATTAAGCCACTAGTCTTCCTGTTCATGGAACCGGTATTAACACTTTGGACAGCCCAGCCCCCCCAGCAGGCCTGTCTTTAACCCTCATTTGGTGTCGGCCACCGACCGACCAAAATAAACACCAATAGACGGCCCCACTAAAATTAATTAATCAACGGATTGGTTAATTAAACACATTCAATCATGAACAAAATGAATGAACGAAACAAGACGCACGACTAGAGAGCTGAACATGTGTACAACTTTTCATTCTATTCGCTTCACAGCCTGCCCGGCCTCGAGTGAACCTGACAGCAAATCACTATCTTCTACAAATATTTTCCAAAAATCTCCAAACAGTAAAAATTGCCATGAGGACGAATTGGGATTTAGATCACAATGCAACCAAATGAAAGCTCAAAGATCGGAAGATGCAATCTTTTTTTCTGGGCTTATCCCGACTAGGAAAATACACCAACAGTCAACCATATCAAGGAAGAGTATGATGCATCCTGTTGTTTCCCCGCGTCTCCTCACCAGGCATCAATGCGTCTGCAATTAGGTAGCTCTCTAATTGGAAAACATTGTTCTGAGTGGGCGCTGAGGAAGTCCATTCATCAATATGGAATTAACCAGCAGCCATTTAGGATGCAGTTGCGACCATTGAGTCCATTAGTATTGGAATCAATTAATTTGTGTCGCCCGCTGCAATCATGCCTGGAGGATGCACATGGGATTTCATGAGTATGTGAGTGTGTGTGTGTGTGTGTGTGTGTGTGTGTGTGTGTGTGTGTGTGTGTGTGTGTGTGTGTGTGTGTGTGTGTGTGTGTGTGTGTGTGTGTGTGTGTGTGTGTGTATGTGTCTGTGTCACAGAAGCAGTCTCATTCATCAGCCGGCGCGTGGTTCATTGCATCGAGTTGAAAACAGAGCGGGTCGAAGGGGGAGTCGAGATTAGGGAGGGGTGATTAGAGCTATCAAATAAAAAGACTGAAAACAAAGGAAACAGTTGATAGCCAAGAAACACTAATACTTGTGGAAATAACCGTCATTTCTACCGCCACTCCTAGAGAACCACAAATGCTTTGAAGATATAACTTAATATAAAGAAGATATGCGCTACAGTCCCATTTCTCTTTGTTGAGGAAAGTCCCAAAAAGTCGGTTTATCTTTGAACACAACCAACTCGATCCCATCTCTATAACATGACAGATCTCCAACTCACTTAAACTACCAAAAGAATTAGGAAGAATAAAATAAAATAGATGTACTAGATGGTGAGGAATAAATTCACTCATCCCAAATTACGTGTTTGTGAAATTGAAAATCATTTAGCGTGTTCGTCTCTCTTCCAGCCATGCGGTGAGATTCCAACAAGTCATAAAAATCTCCTCATCTGCCACTGCCAGCACTTGAAAATCCTCAAGAGAGCTGTCAGCACTGTGAGTTGTGCATCATGTGTGGAGCCATTCATCAGCCGCGTCGTGGTTCATGCATCGAGTTGAAAACAGAGCGGTCGAGGGGGAGTGAGATTAGGAGGGGGTGATTAGAGCTATCAAATAAAGACTGAAACAAAGAAACAGTTGTAGCAAACTAATACTTGTGGAATAACCGGTCATTTCTTACCGCCACTAGAAAACACAAATGCTTGAAGATATAACTTTTGATAAAGAAGATATGCTACATGTCCATTTTCTCTTGTTGGAGGAAGTCCCAAAAAGCGTTTTACTTTGAACACAACCACTCGATCCATCTGCTATAACCATGACAGATCTCCAACCACTTAAACTCCAAAAGAATAAAGAAAAATAAAATAAAGTGTACTAGATGTGAGGAATAAATGTCACTCATCCCAAATGACGTGGTGTGAAAATGAAAATCATTTAGCGTGTCCTCCTCAGCCACGGCGGTGAGATCCAACAGGTCATAAAGCATCCTCATCTGCCACTGCCACACTTGAAATCCTCAAGAGAGCTGTCACACTGGTGGATGTATCATTATAAACGACGAGCGATCTGTCAGATTTCCACAGCTCTGCCGTGTTCTCTGACACACCGATAAAACTCTCCTCTTGTCTTCACACGGCCTCCCCATGTCTCGCTCCGTTCCCATAGCCCATCACCTGTATCTCTCTCCCTCTCCCTCTCTCTCTCTCTCCCTCTTCCTCTCCCTCTCTTTCTCTCTCCCTCTCCCTCTCTCTCCCTCTCCCTCTCGCTCTCTCCCCTCTCTCTCCCTCTCTTTCCCTCTCTCCCTCTCCCCCTCCCTCTCTCCTTCTTATAGAACGTGGGCGCCCGGGAGGTAAGAGAAATGTGTTTGCCCAGTAACTGTGCTGGTATTTCTGAAATCATGAATGTCATAGTTATTGGCGAACACATTCAAATTATGAGAGTACCCGGGGACACATAGCAGATGGGGACAGAAGCTAATTCCAGTGCAGTGCAATCAACCTGCCCAAGCAGGTACATACACTAAATACATACACAAGCAGTTCACGAAAAGGAAGCATCCATCGCCAGGCAGCGGTGCGGAAAGGCAATACTGAGAAAACCTGTACTGGCACAAACCAAAGCTCATTTCGGTTTAAGGGTTTATCCACCAGCCATATCATGCTTAATATGCAGTGTATTTCTTCATTGTTGCATTACCAGCTTGATTTATATTCACCATTTCCCTTCAAGTTATCATGTTTCTGGCGGTGGGTCTTTCACAGCCATCAAACTGTTGAGGTGTACCGTGTGTGTGCTAGTGCTGTTCCCTCAGATGGGGACATTAAAAGGTGCCTGGGTTGGGACCGAACCCCTTGAGGTAAGACAGAGAGAGAGAGAGAGAGAGAGAGAGAGAGAGAGAGAGAGAGAGAGAGAGAGAGAGAGAGAGAGAGAGAGAGAGAGAGAGAGAGAGAGAGAGAGAGAGAGAGAGAGAGAGAGAGAGAGAGACGAGAGAGAGAGAGAGAGAGAGAGAGAGAGAGATGAGAGAGAGAGATGAGAGAGAGAGAGAGAGAACGAGAGAGGGAGGAGAGAGAGAGAGAGAGAGAGAGAGAGAAGAGAGAGAGAGAGAGAGAGAGAGAGAGAGAGGGGAGGGAGAAGAGATGAGAAGAGAGAGAGAGAGAGAGAGAGAGGGGGGGGAGGGTCTTGGAGGGTTAGGAGGCTCAAACTCAAGTAACACAAGTCTGGGACATAAGTATCATAGTGACATAAGTAAAGTACACTTTTAATAAGATGACAGATATAAGTTGTTGTTAATTTCATATATCTATCTATATTATAATATATATATTATATATATATTATATATATAATATATATATATATATATTATATATATACTATATATATATATATGATACATATCAATATTTATATATGTTTAAAGTAATAGTTATTAATTATAATTAAATTAAAATTATCTGTACATGATATATTTGCAGTCAATACTGATAGATGGGTTAAAATAAAATCTAAAACTGATACATTCTATCTCTAAAAAAAATCATGGCCCGTAGCCATCTCTTTATTTACAATAATCGTACTATAATCCCTCCCAAAACCCCTCTCACCCACGCCAGTCAGCTAACCAAGCTATGCTCCTTTGCATCCCATAGTCCCACAGCCAGTCAGAGTGAGCCAAGCACTTTCTTGACCTTATTGACTTTTATCCTGAAAGTCTCCTAACTACTCACTGGGAGGGGGTGATTCGTACACATTGCACATGCTTCAAAGAACAACTTCGAATAAAAAATGTATAATCTTATTATTTTCCACAAGTGCTGAACACACATCTACCCACACAATACATATACACACAAACACACAAACACAACTCTGCGTGTACAGTGACCCCCTTGATCGACCAGTACGTCCAAGTTATTCCAGTCAGCAGGGGGTCTGAGAGTGCTAAGTGGTCGTTGGTGGCCAGCCTCTTAATTGAAAGATTGACAACATAGACATAGATTGAGTTGCCAAAACACCTTGCAGTGCATGGTGCCACAGCCCTGCGAGTGACACAACCACTACGCCCAGAGTCGCCCTGAAATACACCAGCTCCCACCTCTGACAGTCTCCTATGAAGTGTAGCGTGTCCCGCGCGTGCCGCGGGGGACACTGGGACTCTGAGATCCAGAAGGCATTAGCAGCCGTACCCACCCGTTTCACACCCCGGCTGCACATGCAGAGACACACACACACACGCAAAGCATACACACCCTGTGTAGACGCGCACCACGTTTCGGGAAAGCCAACAGGGTCAAAACTACGCCTCATTGTGGACGTGTATCCGTTAAATTTGATGTTAAAGTTTTAGCGTGAACAAGCTTTTTAACGCATTACATAACGCAGTGAAAGCTGTTCAGTTGAAGTTGTTGAAGTTGAAGAAAAGCAGAGTAAAAAAGATGAGGTGTTCCAAAAACCTAAACTCTGTATTTTATATATATTGGAATGAATATCAGTATACAATGAGGCCTAGTTTTTACTCTGTTAGCCTTCCATCCATGCACGTTCAGCACACACAGACACACACGCAGATGTACACACACACAGACACTCACAATACATTTTCTGCAATCTGAAGCCAGACACACACACACACGCACAAAAGCAAGCCCCCATTTGGGTGTATGAATAATGGAATGCACTTGTTCCGTATTTGTTTTGTCTATATATGTGTGTTATGTAAGCTCAAACTCACTTACTACGGTTTGCTGCTTGATGTTTTGCCATACTGACACAATGTTAATAGAAATGCAAATGCCAAAGGTTTCCAGGAACGGGGGACATAATTATTTATATCGGCCAGAGCCAGGGCCACGTCAACTCCTTTTGAATGCAGCATGAGTAGTATTACAATCCAGCTTAAAACTCTAGCGCCATCTCGTACCTAACATTACCTAAAGGCCTATTAGAGATGGCCCTCAATCCAGAATTG
>OLKM01000214.1:202351-209576 GCA_900291075.1 Melanogrammus aeglefinus
TCAGGGGGTGGGCAATTGGGGGCATGGGTTTAGATGAAGCTAATACCCTTTATCCATTCAATTGACTGCATGTATGCAGGTTTTTCCAATGTGAGAAAATGCCCACCGAAAAACAAGCAATTGACAGTGGTCCATGGCCAGTGTATGGGCATGCCGAGGACCGTACATTTACATTTTTATTTAGGGGATTTTGCAGGCGCTGTCACACCAAATTTGTACCGGCTGCCAAATTTGTACCGGGTGACGTAATCCATTCAAACCTGCCTAGCAACAGATGACCGCGCCGCGGACGATCGCGAGATGACCGCGGACGATCGCGAGATGACCGCGGACGATCGCGAGATGACCGCGGACGATCGCGTCGAATGACGTAGGAAAGTTCGCGAACATTCTCGATATAGTTCACGGAACGGAACGCGACCAGACAGATAACACATTACATTTATTAGCGTTCCTAATTACATTTATTAGAGTTAATAACTTTATATTCGTATTGGATTTTATTGTTTAATCGCATTAAGCTAGTAAACTGAGTGTATAAAGCAGGTTTCAAAAAACATTCGCGCTCATGTTGCCAGAGACAAAATAACATAATACAGATAACGGATCGCTAGATAACACTTGTTTTTACTTTATATTTGTATTGCATTTCATTGTTTAATCGAATTTGGCCAGTAAACTCGGTCATCTCGCGATCGTCCGCGGTCATCTCGCGATCGTCCGCGGCGCGGTCATCTGTTGCTAGGCAGGTTTGAATGGATTACGTCACCCGGTACAAATTTGGCAGCCGGTACAAATTTGGTGTGACAGCGCCTTTATCAAAAGTAACTCACAACCATTCATTCACACATTCACACAACGATGGCGGAGTCAACCACACAGGGGGACAGCCAGCACGTCAGAAGAAAGTCTGGGTGAGGAGGCGTCTTGCTCAGGGACATGTCGACACTATGGAGGAGCTGAGGATTGAACTAGCAAGCTTCAGGTTACCAGTAAAAACCCATATGACGTCACAAAAGCCCCGGAAAACAGGGGTCAGAAAAAAGTCAGAAGCAGCACGGAGGCCAGTGAGCATCTTACACTGGGGTGTTCCTTTATGCTAGGTGCTACGTTATGACTCCGGCGCACCCTGTTCCTGCTCCGGAACGGGGTTTGAGCGCAGATAGAAGGAATTTGCGGTCCGAGATGACAAAGAGTCACAGAATTGACCGACGGAGGCGAGAGGCCTTTCTCACACGTCCGTCATAGCTATCGTCTACAGCGAAGTCCTGGGGGAATGAACGGCGATTGCAACCTTTTCCCAGTAAAGACAAAGCCAGATGTTAGTGGGTGTAAGTGGGTTTTTTTGTCCAGTGGGAAAGGGGCTTAAGAATGTTCTGGTGGATTCATCGCACAAGCTGCTAAAGGATTAAGGCCAAGCCTCCCCCCCCCCCATCATACACACACACACAGCCTGCCCCCACTTTAGTGATCTTCACAGGAAAGTCTGCATGGAGATATTTCCTACTAACATTTCCTCACACAGCAAGGTAGTACTTATTGTATAAATGAAAATTCAATATACTGCATATATATATATATATATATATATATATATATATATATATATATATATATATATATATATATATATTATAATATATTTATATAATATATATATATATATATATATATATTAGCGTGTGTGGTGTTGTTTAATGTGGAGGAAAAACAAACAAATTACCAAAAAATAAATATATCACAAAATAGACTGAACAAATTACAACTGAAAACTGAACGAATTAAAAAATAAGGGAAAGCTATTCCTCGACCCATTAAACGTTAGGGTGTTTTGCAGAGAGGGTCTGTGAAAACAGTTCCATTCAGACAAGGACCTCGAGCACAGTGTAAGGACGTTCCGAGGACTAACTGAAGGCGCCAATGCGTTTAATAAAACATTAGGCTGATTTAAAAGTGTCATTTATCTCTTTAGTTCTCTCCCTAACCAGAGTGCTAACCACTCACAAAGAGGAAAAGATTGGTGTGAAAACCAAATCCTAAATCATAACTCGACAATTTCATTACATCCAATCCAACTTTATTTTATTGCACAAACCAAAATCCAATTACCTGCCTAATTTAATCAGCCATTCTTTTATTAGCCAATTCATTTTTTTTTCTTCTGTTGCAGCATTTTAACTCAACTCAGCTCATAGCTTGTCTTACTGATTTGCGGACCGTCCGCGCTCAGATGACAATCCAGAGAAGCTCTTATTTATTTAGGGGGACGGAAGGGGGGGACGGGAGAGTTCTAAAGGTCAAGAAGCAAATTGAGGTTGGGATAATATATGCCATCAATTTGCACTTCATTTTCACTTGAAGCCGCTGTCCATTTTCCCAGACACTTTTAGGAGCCGTTCTATTGATGACATTTCTTTATTTTTTGGACAGGGAGCGAGAGAACCGCTGGGTGCCACAGCAGGGATCTCTGGACAAAGGCTAAATCACAGCTTTGTTTTGAACAACAGCCAGAGCACTGGCACTGCATCGACTTGCGACGCACGGAAACTCTGCATGCCTCCAAAGAACTGGGGAACTATAGGAGAAGACTCAAGGAACACCCTTTGAAGATTATGAGGATGGAAAAGAGAGAAGAGAGCACTATAAAACGGTTTCAAATATGGTTCATCAGGGGACACTAAAAATGAATAAGATTATTCAATTCATCAATCAATCAAATATCATTCGATCAATCGATCAAATAAAACATCCATAACTCAGTATAGCACATGCATAACCAATTAAAACAGTTGAATATTATTTGCTTGATGCTACAATATTTGAGTCCCTGTAGGATGGATGAATACCCATTTAATGTCATCCAAACAACTCTGCAACATCATGTCCCTCTATGAACCGTCAAAGGTCATTATATCGAGAGTGATTATGAAAGAGGTTAAGCATCATAGTTCACCCATAATCAATACCCATTTTGCATGAAGGGTTAGGAAGGCCTCAAACAACACAGTGCTTTATGAATCATAAGAGACAGTTGTGCCATGGCAGTAAGTTCTCATGACAGGTGTAATGGATTATCCACGTAGAGTAAGGGTGTATTGATGTCTATAATGGGTTTCAAAGGAGGCTACATCCCTGAGACTTGGGAGAGCTAAAAACATGAGGTTTAGCCGATTCATCATTTTATGGCCCTCATTAAACATGTTCCACCTACTTTAATCACAGTAGTAAGTCAACATGTAAGAATATTGGTGATTACTTTGACTAGATGCCACGCAGGTTGGGAAACTGCAATTTAGGTTGATATTTAAACGATTGAATGACAAGTAAATCAAAAGGCTTTCCATGGGTGCATTATCCAGCTCATGCACATACAAATATGGACAAGTTGTTTTTCAGAAAAGGCCTAACGAACAGACCCTCGTGTCATCATAATGAGTTCATAATGGCTGAGGATGATTTATGTCCGCTGCACACATTGTGTCTGCGTCGGCGACAATGGAAAATCCCAGAGACACAACCGTTGGGCACACTTGTGTTGACTGCCGTCGATTCCTCGGGCAATCTCTTTTGGCTAAATGAAGTATGAGACAAGCCTGTTTGGCAGGCTGCCCTGTTCCGATACAACTCCATCTTTTAACACCCTGATTGATCGCATTACAGTTAATTAAATATCGGCAAATTGCTCCCATCCGAGGACTGGACTATTAAAGTTTACACACCGGGCATATCTATCACGTCCTGTCTCTCCTCTGTAATCTCCACACAGCTCCCTGTCTCTGCGCGCTCACTGCCAAACGCTCAGGGTTTTAGAATCAAACCTTGCCCTCCTATTTTGTATTACTATTATTATTAGCGCCTTCTGATGTACTGTGTGGCAGGAAGACTCCCTTCCAATACCGCTTTGACTGCAGGTATCAGCAGGCCTCTCTCCAGACATCAGGCAGAGATGGAGGGGGGGGTTGGGGGGGGGGGGGGGGCAGACAGGAATGACCTCGAAGCAAAGAGTTGACGACTGCAGTTGTCCTGCTGCGCCGCGGTGAGAGACCTTAGGGATGCTGAGGGGAAGGGCGGGCGTTCTACGAGGGCCGGACACTGGGGGGTGGGCGGGGTGGGGGGGGGGACTCTGGGGCTGGCCTCCATCCCCCCCCCGCTGAGCATATTGTAAAGCAAGTCCAGTGTATAATCCCCCCGCCCCCCATGGTGTGTAAAGCACCATATTGGATCTGGTTTCCTAGTAATCCTCTAAAGTGTCAGGACACAGAGGCCCGGACAGGCAGGTCAGACGGGGTGATGACTGCGGTACGACTCACCATGCAGCTGGTTCACAGAATGGGATGGGGGGGGCGGTAGCATTGACAGCACCCCATCATTCACGTTAAGGAAGCAACGTCGTGCTTGAATACGAATCCCCCCCCCCCCCCCATTTTTCTTTATGTGTTATTTGTTTTATGAGGTGGGAGGAGGGAGGAGGTGGGGAGGAGGAGGTGGAGGAGGAGGTGGAGGAGGAAGGGGTGGTGGTGGGGTCTACGGGTTGTTAAGTTTCACAGCGTGATTAAGCGTGCACTCCTCTTCAGCCCCCCCCCCCCCCCTGCCCTCCTTTTGCCAGTTGATAGAATTCTAGCTTTTTTCCTTCTTTCCTTCCTTTTTATATGAACAGCACGACGTAAACCCGCCGGACCCTGCAGCCATTCCATTGGCTTGCACGCCCAAGCCATTTGGCGAGCGGGTGGGGGGGGGGGGGGGGGCTTTACATTTCCCTACCCTAACGTCAGCTGTTTCTCGCAAACGGTTAGGCAGCTTCCACGAACCCCCAGAACTATTCTATCCAGCACACAAAGTGGTGTGAAACAGGGAGTATTTGAGAGTGTGTGTGTGTGTGTGGTGCTTACGTGTGAATGTGTGTGTGTGTGTGTGTGTGACGTGTGTTTGAGTCTGCGTGTGTGTGCATGCACGTTGTGACGGCCTGAAATGATTCCAGAGCCGTCTGATCTAATTGTCAATCACCTCGTCAGAACTGTCACTCCATCATCTTTAAAAGGCCGTTGATTTGCGGCCGGTGGGCGCTGGTGTGTGGGACGACAGATCTTCACTCTCCGTGCGGGAGTGAAGGAGGAAGTGAAGCCCTTCCTCTTTTATATACACTACCAAGTGTGTTTTGCGCCTTGGTGTACAACTAAGTTGAACGTTAAACTCCGCGAAGTCCCAAGAGCCACGGGACATGCTGCAACGGAGCTGTTGACACGACGGTGCAATGCTGTGATATAGCGTTGCCTGTTTGTTTGCTGCGGAGCCTTCAGCGCTCATCTTGAGTGCAGCGTTCCAGGTGCACCAACGCTTTTACACCACGCTGCACACCAACGCTTACGACGCACCAACGCACCCTCAACAACGCCTGATCTCGTCTGATCTCGGAAGATAAGCCGGGTCAGGCCTGGTTTAGTACTTGGAATGGGAGACCGCCTGGGAATACCAGGTGCTGTAAGGATGCCCGCGCAGTTTTAGCGTTTTGGCGTGCCGTTTCTTCCGTAATCTGGGGGACATTGCAGGCTCGTTCGGACGTTAAAGCCTGCGTTGCGGTTACGGACTAACGAGGGCTGGTCTAATCGCACGCCCACAGTTAAAATTGAGTGTAATAACTAATTGAGGATTGTTGAACGGAAAGGTTTACTAATGTTACCCAGGTATTTTTTTGTTTGTTTTGTTGTTATTTTTGATTTGTTTGGGGAACTGATTTATTGTTTTTCGTGCTATGATGATGATGATGGATGAATTGGGTGTTGCCTGCGCTGAATTGCTGCTGCTGATGATGAATGTTTGATGGTGGTGGTGGGTGACAATGAAATATTGCTGCTCTGTGTTTGATTCAATTACACTAAGTTGGTTCACTGAAACCCTGGAACTAACTTTGCTTTGCCTGGTGGTTGGTTTTTTTATTCTCAATACAAAGAGGGTGATAATTAATATTATTAATCCTTTGTGCGGTTTATTCACTAGAGCTTTTAAACTTAGATGACATAAATATCTCATCTCATATAAAAAAGGAGAAATACTTTTCTCTGGTAGACCGAGTCTACCTGGCACCCCAACGCTAAAAGCTACTATTCCGTGGAAACTGTTACAACGTGAGTGTGCGTACGTGTGTGTGAGTCTGCGTGTGTGTGTGTGTGTGTGTGTGTGTGTGTGTGTGTGTGTGTGTGTGTGTGTGTGTGTGTGTGTGTGTGTGTGTGTGTGTGTGTGTGTGTGTGTGTGTGTGTGTGTGAGTCTGTGTGTGTGTGTGTGTGTGTGTGTGTGTGTGTGTGTGTGTGTGTGTGTGTGTGTGTGTGTGTGTGTGTGTGTGTGTGTGTGTGTGTGTGTGTGTGTGTGTGTGTGTGTGTGTGTGTGTGTGTGTGAATGTGTGTGAGTGTGTGAGTGTTTGTGTGTGCGTGTGTGTGAGTGTTTATACGTGTGTGTGAGTGTGTGTGTGTGTGTGTGTAGCGGGTTTTAATGTGTCAGAACATTGCTTAATACAACGTCCAATCTGCACGGACGTTAACTAGGGTGAGGAGGTGGGCCGCGCCGGGGCTCGCTTTGGATACGCACACCGTGGCGATGTCATCGCCGATTTATCGCCGATTTTAACTAGAACCCCCCAAACCCCCGACCGGCCCCCCCGTCAGACCGAGTGGATAGATCAAATCAACACGCGTCGACCCTCCATTCCGTGCTCCCAAGTGTGTTGGGATGACGGCGATGGCAGCGGACCACCTCGAGTAGACCGCCCGCTGGCCCCTGCACCCCAGACGTGCTCCTAACGACGACTCCGTTTGCGCGGAGGGCTGGACAACGGATTCAAACGGCTTTATTTCCAGCCCACTTCCCCTGGAGATGCAAATGAGACGATGGGTTCTCTGAGAAGCGCCACAATGGATGAACTTCCTCCGGAAAAAGTCAGGCCCATTAATCATAGCGGCCGTGAATAACTTATGAGACAGGAGGGGTGCGGACCTCCTGCCGCTCCCCCCCCGAACGCACCAACCGCGCAGTTCGCAGTCTGGCTCGTCTTGTTTATGTGGAGTCGTCTCAACACTTTGGCTTCAGCTTCTCATTCCTGTGAGCCGCTGACACCCCTCTCCCCCTCAGGAGCCCCTCTGAAGGGTCTTTGTGTCGGACTCACCGTTATGCATATCAAGAGGCAGAGCCGCGGCAGGTGAGATGTTACTCATCACACATTCAGTCATTACAGAAC
>OLKM01000214.1:214931-217431 GCA_900291075.1 Melanogrammus aeglefinus
GTGTGTGTGTAGCTGTGTGTGTGTGTGGTATGTGTTGTGTGTGTGTGTTGTGCTGTGTGGTTGGTGTGTTGTTTGTTGTGTGTGTGTGTATGGGTTGGTGTGTTGTGTGTGTGTGTGTGGGGGAATGTGTGGAGTGGTGTGAGTGTTTGTAGTGATGCGTGTGGTGGAGTGTTTATACGTCGGGGTGTGAAAGTGTGTGTGTGTGTTGTGGTGTAGCGGGGTTGTTAATTGGTCAGAAACATTGGCGCTTAATACAACGTAGCCAAGTCTGCAACGGGACGTTACAGCTTGAGGGGTGAGGAGGTGGGCCGCCGCGCGGCTCGCTGTTGGGCGAATACGCCAACGGGTGGGGATGTCATCGCCGATTTAACTTAGAACCCCCCCCCCAGAGACCCACCCACCGGCCCCCCGTTCAAGAACCGAGTGGATAGATGCAATATCACCGCGTCGACCTCCATTCCGCTGCTCACCAACTGTGTGGTGACTTGACGGCGATGGCAGCGGACCACTCGAGAGAACCGCCCGCTGGCCCCTGCTAGCCAGATGCGTGCTCTAACGACGTACACGTTTGCGGCGGCGGCGTCGGACCAACGGATGTCAGACGGCTTGTTGATTTTCCAGCCCACTTCCCCTGGAGATGCAAATGAGACGATGGGTTCTCTGAGAAGCGCCACAATGGATGAACTTCCTCCGGATAAAGTCAGGCCCATTAATCATAGCGGCCGTGAATAACTTATGAGACAGGAGGGGTGCGGACCCCCTGCCATTCCCCCCCGAACGCACCGACCGTGCAGTCCGCAGTCTGGCTCGTCTTGTTTATGTGGAGTCGTCTCAACACCTTGGCTTCAGCTTCTCATTCCTGTGAGCCGCTGACACCCCTCTCCCCCTCAGGAGCCCCTCTGAAGGGTCTTTGTGTCGGACTCACCGTTATGCATATCAAGAGGCAGAGCCGCGGCAGGTGAGATGTTACTCATCACACATTCAGTCATTACAGAACGAACGACACGCATGGTGTCGCCCGGGCCGGTGGAAAGGCCGTTTTGATGTAATAGGGGGGGGGGCCGCCACCGCGCCTTAAAACAGCGTTCTTAGCCAGACGCTAAAACAGGGGAGATGGGAAGTGGGCTGGACGGCGCGGGGTCCCTGGTGCGTCTACCTGCAACAGACGGTTCAGATGGGACAACAGTCCGGGGCCGATGCAGAGGGAAACCAGACCGAGGCAGACAGAGCACAGGTGGAGACAGGGGGGAGGAGTGAGGGAGAGAGTACAGATGGAGACAGGGGGGAGGAGTGAGGGAGAGAGTACAGACGGAGACAGGGGGAGGAGTGAGGGAGAGAGTACAGATGGAGACTTGGGGAAGGGAGAGAGAAGACGTATAGAGAGTGGCACCTCTGTGTTCAGCCTGCAGCTATACCGAGGCCCCCCCCCAAGTTCTCGATCCCATCGCCGACTGACGTCCTCCGCGCATATGGAATCAGATTCCTGTGGGAGACCTCGAGGAACACGGCAGCGTTGACGAGAGCCGGAGAGATGGGATGTGGACCAGAGGGGGGGAGATAAATAATGCCGGTCGGGGGGAGGGAGGGAGAGAACTATTTTGATGGTTCCGCAATCTGTTTTCCTACAAAGTACGGGCCGTTTATGTTGACGCACAGTAATTCCCCCCCCATCTCACACATCACGCGAGATAACATACTCATCATGGGGCAGACACGTTTGACAAAAGAAGAAAAAAAGGAAAAAGGGAAGGAAAAAGAAATACAGCTATTAACTTGAGAGCGGAGAGACAGTGACCCAAGGTGTGGCTTTTTTTTTTTTTTTTTTTAACCACTGAAAATGATGCCGACACAAAGAGTGAGGCGAAGATAAAAGGATGAAAGCTTTCAGCGGGAGAGGGGATGAGAGTAGCAGAGGAAGAAGCGGAGGAGATTATAGCGGGAGAGAGACGGCGAGGATGGGGAAGAAGGGCCTGGTGACAGAGTGGGAGCGAAGAGAAGGTAGGTGAGTGAAGAAGCCCCATGCCAATGCACATCACCGAGAGAGGATACACAGGTGGTGCAGGGGGGGGGGAGGTTCACGGGGCTGACATCTATATGCTGCATTTTACAGGACACCACCGTCTTTTGTGTCCTAAACGGAAGCAAAGCTGAACAACGTTTGATCTGTGTGTCACCCCGAAAGCATTAGAATAAAATAGTTCCCGATTCAGAGCGCACACCTATGGTTCGGTGAAGCGACCAAAGTAAAATGGTGAGGTCATAAGATGTACTTTATTTTTTTTTCCCGGACAGAAGACTTTGGGGGTAAAGTGTCAGTAGCTAGGGCCTTGCTGGGGACCTGGGCAAAAAAACCACTGCGTTCATTTTGAATCCGTGTGACATTGCTACGACCAAAAAGACAGGGCATCAACCCCGCTGTAATCAAAGCGGTGATTATGCAAATTTTTCAATTACACAGTGACTGCATACATGTCATTTTACAACATGTTTTACACTACGC
>OLKM01000214.1:219931-224931 GCA_900291075.1 Melanogrammus aeglefinus
AATGAGATAAATGTTACTTTTCTCATTCCGCTCCTGCTTTTTAGAAATGTAATTAAGCGTGGCGGACAAATGGATTTTGCGTTAAGATTATGTCCACTAAATAAAATGGTGCAGTTGAAAGTATGTAGTTAATGAAGGACGATGATCATAATGATGACGATGAATGTGTGTGCTTGTGTGTTTGGGACTGTGTGTGCCCAAGAATGTTGTCTAACCTGTGTGCCGAGTTGGGGACCTTATCGCAGAGAGTGAGTCAATCAGTTAAAACACACAAAATAAGACAAAGGGAGAGTCACTCATGCACCGCATTAATCATGAATACATTAAGCTGCAACATTGTTTGGAAACTGAGTACACTTATTAATAAAGGATGTGCCGCCATACATCAAATCTGTGTGTGTGTGTTTATGTCTGACTTAATAGCACAACATTAACAATGTGCTGATCTATAAGTAGTTTGGCTTTCATATGAGTTATAGACCATCCTTTATGGAGATTCTTGTAATACGTGTAGTAAGGTGAGGGGTGTAGGTTCATGCTGAACTCATATGTGACGGATTGTTTCCTCTAAGGTTTGCTACCTACTGATCCTTTAAGTGTAATATCTCCTCACAGTGTCTTAAGTCGTAGCATTTTCCCTTTGACATGCATGGTTGTTGTTTTATTGTGAAAAACATGCATAATAGCTGTTTGTTTGATAAACCTAGCCACGCTGTGTTAAGGTTCTGGAAACAGTGGAGTGGCTTCAAATAAAGCAGTAACCAAGCTGAATCACTGATCTTTACAACAAGCGTGTGTGTGGTTTCACACAAAAACAAAGTTATTGAACACAGTTTGAGATTAACTCAATGTCAAACACAGTATCAACAAGAAGCAATGATGCTTTAATTTTGAACTATATATATTACTTTAAGTAATAATGTCGAGGCCAATGATAATGTAGCTTTCTCAATGTGCCTTCTATAAGAGGAGCAAAATCGAGGGCACTAAATTAATTTAATCTCACATTGCTCATTAGGAAACAAAAAGCTAAAAGGCTGGAAAAAAACCTCATTACAAAGACTATTTGCCTCATCTGTGTGCTTCAGTGAGGAAGCAGATTGCATTTCAGAGCTTCATTAATAAATGAGCATGCGAACAATGGCAGAATGATGGCTCCATTGTCTTGAAACCAAAGAGTCTGAAGCACTCTGAAGTATAATTTAGTTTTTCTTCATCTGTCTTCACTATCTCAAACCAGAACTAAAAGTAGCAGCTAGCAAAAAGGGTAATCTAGCGAAAGTGCTTTCATTTGATTTTCTACCAGTTTACAATGTTTTCAATTATTTCTTTCAAATTTCTGCTGTCATACAAATCCGGCTATCCGTTTTCACTAAGCCATTCTCATTAATAACAAGAAATACGATTAAATTAAATGTCAAATGAAAAAGCTTTCAAACTATGTGACAAAGTGTGAACATGTCTGCTGTGACTACAAGAGATACGGGCCACTATGACTCATGTTGTACTGCAGCTCATACTGTTTAAAAGCCACTTTACTTGTTTTACTTGCCACCCCAAATCCTTGTTTCTTCAACTTCATGAAATTTGATATCATTCCATGTGAAAAAAAATGAAAGGGTAGGGATAGCTAGGGCACTTAGTTATGTAGATTTGGAGAGGTGAGAGGCTTTGCAGAGGTGAGAAGTAACAACGTACAAACACAGGTATCTTTACTTTAAAGCGTTACTTTTCTACTTTTACTCCATACATTTGATAACAAATATCTGTACTTTCTACTACTTACATTTTCAAAACAGGCTTTTTACTTAAGTTTTAATCCTTTTGAGGGAACTTATCAATAATCTTTTTATTTTGCATTATTATGGTTTAACTTTAACAGTCTTTGAATTATATTAATATCACTTGAGGTTCAGTGAGCTTTGCAAAGAATCAGCTGGAAGTCAGAGGGCTATGTTTTACTTTTAAACTTTGAATGCATTTAAGAGCCTGTACTTCACTTTTACTCCAGTAAAGAAGTTGAATCCGTTCTACTTTTACCAAAGTATTGTTTCACACAAGTATCTGTACTTCTGCTTGAGTAAAGAATGTTGGTACTTTTGCCACCAATAAGGTGCTGCTAGGCTAGTCGTCATGTTCCAGAGATTTGGAAAGTCTGTCTGGCAGGTGATTTGCTCTGTTTGCAGACGCTTAGTCATCTCAGGGTGTGTAATTAACTTTTAATTATTGGTACAAGATATGATTGCAATTCATATAAATTCTACAAATTCTGAGCGTCCTGCCTCCCTCACATCACAAAATGGTCACACAATGGTTTTCCCTACCACCAAAAAGCGTCATTCCTTTCGTGCTAATTAGCACATTTATTTTTGCAGTTATCCTCCCACGGACTGCAATAAGCTTAGCCCTATAGTGCTAATGAGAGACTTTTTTGTAATTAGCTTCAGATCGGTTTCCAAAATTAGAAAGACAGTAAGAGGCTAATTAATCACAGCACATTAATGAGATGTTAGGCCCACTCATGTGTTTACCTTCCTTCAGCATGAAGCTGTAAAGACAGAATTCTCCACAGAACACGAGTGTCAGTATGGTTTTCATTTTGATTTCGTCCCAGTTTAATCCCTTCAGCCTTGTTTTGGTCACTGTGAAGCAAGGAATTTATTGCCATAGTTTATTTTCACAAATCATATTTATGGTGAGTGTGTGTGTGAGTGAGTGAGTGAGTGAGTGAGTGAGTGAGTGAGTGAGTGAGTGAGTGAGAGAGAGAGAGAGAGAGAGAGAGAGAGAGAGAGAGAGAGAGAGAGAGAGAGAGAGAGAGAGAGAGAGAGAGAGAGAGAGAGAGAGAGAGAGAGAGAGAGAGACGGAGCAGATGATGCCTGCTGCGACACCATGGCCCATGACATCGATCAACAAAATCAACAAAATACGTTGAACGTGAAGCTTTAAGTGTGTGTTTGTGTGTGTGCTTGTGTGTGCGACACAGGACATTTAAACACAAACAGACACACACACACACACGCGCGCGCGCGCGCCACACACGCACACACCCCCCCACACACACACACACACACCCACACACACACACACACACACGCACACACCACACACATACACACACACACACACACACTGGCTAAAATAGAAAACTCCAATGCAGCGGCTATCACAATTATAAGCAAAAAACAGCCACTTCAACTAAATATCATGATAGACTGAGACTGACATGACACACTTGCTATTCACCACTCTGTTGAAAGTGTTAATGTTTCTACTCTGAAAGGCAGCCGATAAAAGAACCAATAATTAATTGTGCCATGGTTCGACGGCTTTTAGTGTTTGTAATAAAGTCCTAGATTTGACAGTCAAGTTGTCCTATTTTAGTATCGTCTGTGGCGCACACTAGCAGTAGACGTCGTGCTTAGCCCGTGGATCAACAGGACCACTAAGTGGCGGCCATCTTTATCGTTGATGGTGGGAGCAGTCCTTCTGGCCAGACTAAAGTATTTCAAAGTTAATGCATTCCACCCGACGGAATTTAACCCTTGTTCAGATTCCATAAATTATGCTAACGATTTGTTACACCCTGTAGTGTGCAGTTTTTTTTGTTTATAAGTGTGGTTTCCACAATTATTATGAAAAATGTAATCAGCCTACGTTTAATTACATGGGTACATGCACATTTTAGTAGTATGCCCAGGAGAAATTTAATACATGCCGCGCATGCTTTCTAATTGGCTGAAACGAAGCGCATTGGGGCTCCTCGTCTACTTGCCTTTTCCTCTTTGATTCCTCACCTGCCAGAACAAGCCTATCGCCGGATGCAGAAAGGCATGAAGGACGAGTCTATTCAAAGCGACCATGGTGGCCATTGCCATGACTGCATCTGACACGTCGTCTCTGAGGCTTTGAAATTGGCAGACGCCATTGCATTTAAGAGATGGCCCATATTGTTTTAAGCCAGCCCAGTCATTGGCGCAATATTTGTCACACCATCAGAGTACGCCTACAGGGTAGGATTTGTCAGATGACATGGTATCCAGATTTATTTATGTATGCATTGTGCCCAAGGAGACAAGACAAGACTATATTTATATCGCAACTATATTTATTCAATTAAATCATGCAACACAATACGATTCATGATGGCTGTGTATGCATTTGTAGTCTTAAGGTGTATATACATGGAATGTGGAAGGAGGTATACTCTTAGGTTTTGAACAGCGAAACATGTCAAACAACTAACCAAAAATAGGCTATTAAACAGGTCTATATTATATGAACGATCCAAAAGCACACAGGGACTTATCACAATATGTGATAAGTCCCTTTTGGGTCCCACCCTTCATCGAACTGCCTTCGCTACACTATTTTGCACCTGGGTTCAATATTCATTCATCATCCATCATCATTCATTCATTCATCGTTCATTAGTTAGTTCATTATAAGGCAATCCTGTTAATACATAAAGATTTTTGAGCCAAAGATTGCGCATAAGCTCAATTGCTTGAACCCATCTCACTCTTTACAGCCACAATTACTTCTTGGAATATATTGCACATTTGATGATAACTAAAATCATTTTCTGTTCAGATTTTTCTCTCTCACCGTCCGTTCGTTGAAGGGCCTGATCTAACAAGGGGTTAATAATCTAGTGCTGGATTTCTGCAATGTGCTAATAAATGCCTCTGTTGGTACATTCTCATTTTGGTTTCATCTAGCATGCTTAAAGACACAGTTGTAGGAGGACAAATGTTTAATGCTTTGCACCATTAACTCGTTAGCCAGATAAGATTGCGCTGTTTGTCACGCGGGCTCTGCTAATGTTTCTGTGACAAGTGGGTTAGGTTATACCTGAACGAATGGTCCTTGGTAAAAAAGCTTAAGGAGATTGTACCTGCCAGCTGACCTGCCACTCTTCTCCTGGACAACTTAGTGGAGCGACGCAGGAGTCGCCTCGAGCTAATTAACAACAAATGACTGAAGAACCTCTATGTGCTCAC
>OLKM01000214.1:229931-234931 GCA_900291075.1 Melanogrammus aeglefinus
CAAACGATAACCTGCGCCCGGGAGGACGGGAGACAGAGGTCGGAAAGCCAGGAAGTCGGCGCCTCTGCTTCTCGCCAGCTAAATGGGAAAACACAATTAGCTGCGGAAAGGGAGCGCTTGTGTTTGCGGCTGGAGAACTTTGGTGATTTCAAACGCTGTACCCGTGTTGTGCTCCATTTCATCAGCTTGTGCTGGCCTTGGTCTGTCCCGTGTTGTTTATTGTTGTTGCTGTTGTTGCTGTTGTTGTTGTTGTTGTTGTTGTTGTTGTTGTTGTTGTTGTTGTTGTTGTTGTTGTTGTTGTTGTTGTTGTTTTCATGACCTGAGCAACAATTCAAACAGCATTCCATGTAGACAATGTGACACAGGGAGCCCGGCCCAGGCTCGCATATGGAGATCATTCCACCGCCGTTGTAATGCCGTCGAGAGACATGACTTTGTATGAATATCCAAGTTTGGTTCACAGTCTATATTGAGTCTACATAAAATCACGAGGCTTGATGAACGTGTAATATATTGCCGCAGTGCCTTCACCGGGTGATAATTGCGTTACGGTGACAGCTCAATCACAACAGAAGAGGAAACGCTTCCGGGGGGAAAGCGGGAGGACTCAAAGTACGAAGCGACACCTGCCGTGGTTCGAGACAATGCATTTACTTTAGTGCAGAAAATGATTAAATTCAACCACAGACAGAAAAAGAAGATTTATAAAATTCTGATATAACAGCTTTCACAGGTAATTTCATCTCTGTCCATTAAATGAGCAGAGTTAAAGGGCACATAATCATTTTCCCTTGTCAATCAAATGCGCCACAGCGCATGATACAGTTATCTCTGGGCTAATCCAATCAGCCGAGTGACAGCTAAAAGGTGAACACCGCCGCCATCGCTACACACACACACACACGCAAGCACGCACGCACACACACACACACACACACACACACACACACACACACACACACACACACACACACACACACACACACACACACACACACACACACACACACACACACACACACACACACACACACACACACCTCCCACCAGCTGTTGGTCAAGTCACGGTTTCCTCCCGCCGACCATTTTGGTGGAAGGCAGCGTGCCGTGACTCGACACGTCGCTCAGAGCGCGGTCGCGGCGGGCGGCCATAATGGCTTATTAATTTCTGACCGGGGCAGCAGTGCCTGCGCCGGCGGTGAATGTGGGGCGGGAAGTCGCCACAGGTTAAAGGAATGCAGGGGAGGGGGGGAGGGAGGTTTGAAAGGTGGAGATTTAAGGGATTGGGGGAAGGGGGGGGGGAGAGGTGCTGGTAGACGAGTGAGTAAGAGGAACAGTTACAATTAAAAAGGAATGTGTTGGAAATTAAACCCTGATAGATAAGGTCACCCAACGAGAGCTGTGATGAATACATTAGCATAATGAGAAGCCAGCACGCTGCAGCAAGAGCGCCATTACTACGACCGGTCGGGGCAATTACAGCAGCGTTACAACCCGGGCCGGATCAGCCAGGAGGGCAAAGTGTCCATCCACACGTCACTGTAAAACACTCTAAACCGCCCCTGCAGCCGGGGGGGAGAGACCCCGCAAATTCTGTTTTGATGGGAATAATATAGGTTAACCGAGCTGAGGATTGGTGACAGTTGGTAAAGTAAATATATTAACAGATTCATATTGATGTATAATGTATATAAAATTGTAAATCTATTAATAATTATAAGCTAATATCATTTCTTTAGAAAATTATATTTTTACATTGTTTTTTTAAGTTATTTAAATATATTCTCAATTCAAATTCGAACACTTAAAGGGCCCACCATTGGCCCTAAAAATTGCTAAACTGTTTTGTTTTTTTGTCAGTGTTTTGTTGTCCTTCAATGCAAACCTAGCAAGCCAACACCCCCACACCACCAATACCATAATACACCCACCTCGCCCCCCCAACCCTCCACAGTTCCCCCTGAATGTCTGCAAGGTGTAGATTGTCTTTTCTTGAGGTGTTGAGCTCTCTTCCTCTCACCTCGAGCTAGAAAAAGATCAAGTAGGATCACGCCGCAGGGTTTGGAGTTATGTAGGCAGCCGTGTAGCTAAGCTCACCATTGTGAACCCGCTCCGCGCCAACCTACCTGCACGTACTTGTGAGTGCGGAGGTCGCCTCCAAATATTGCTCTGTGTATTGCTATCTGTCTTTGTGTGTACGCATGTGTGTGTGTGTGTGTGGGGGGGGGGGGGAGGTTGTGTGAGGTAGCTTATTTATCGCCGAAGGCAGGTTGTGCACGGTTCTGCCTACAATCTGGGTGGACGGTCTCACAGGGAGGCAGTCCTGGGCTGAGCTCCGGCATCTATGCCCGTAAGTGTTTATGTGTGCCTTTATGTCTCTTTATGTATGTGTGTGTGTGTGTGTGTGTGTGTGTGTGTGTGTGTGTGTGTGTGTGTGTGTGTGTGTGTGTGTGTGTGTGTGTGTGTGTGTGTGTGTGTGTGTGTGTGTGTGTGTGTGTGTGTTTGATTGTGTCTGCATGTGTGTTCAAGTGTTTCTGCATGTCTGTTTATGTGTGTGTGTGTGTGTGTGTGTGGTGTTGTGTGTGTGTTGTGTGTGTGTGTGTGTGTGTGTGTGTGTGTGTGTGTGTGTGTGTGTGTGTGTGCGTTTGTGTGTGTTTGAGTGTATATGTGTTCTTGCCTGTGCTTGTGTGTGAGTATGTGTGTGTTTGTGTGTGTTTGTGTGTTCCTGATTGTACATGCGTCTGTGTTTGTTTCTGAAAAGGCTGATCAGTGATGTGGAGGCACCCTGCAGAGCGAGCCTCACATGCAGAAAATGTTTATTCGGCACCACACCCTGCCTTAGATCGGAAAATAAAAACAACACTTAACACAGACCCAGCTCCACATGTAATATCACAGAATATGGCTATGACTTTACCAAAAAATGCTTGCATAAGGGCGTGTTCACACGGGCAGTCTTTTTTTTATTAAAAAACACCTGACCCGAGCGGTTTTTTACCAACTAAAAAACTGACGGGGTGGTTTTTTCTAGAGCACATTACAAATCGGTTAAACTGTCGGAACACTGTTCGGTTAGCGTATCAAAGTGGTTTGGCTACACTACTTGAATCAGTATCACAATGTCGAGGATGAGAAAATTAGCCCTTGTTTTGGCGTTAGATGCCAACGACGATAACGACAAACCTTCCCGTTTGTGGGTGCATGATATTTAACGGGGACGGCAGCAGTACGGGGCATATCATAGTACACTTATGTCCCAAAATCCCACCGATCCTGATACTCTCCTTGTGATATATGTTGTGGTACAACTTGTGGGTCATGTCGTATAGCTCGACATGTTCACTTAAAAGGACAACCAGTTGCTCCGTCGGAAAAAAACTTTTTGGTTTGGGTCGCCATTCTTCTTTCCTATTGACGTAAGTGCTCGTTCATTGGTCAGCTGTCAAAAAACTGCCTGACGTCGGGTGCTTTTTCTTGGCGAGTTTAACTTTTCTCAACTTGAAAACCACCCAGAGCAGTGAAAAAAACCCGCTGGCAGCGGTGTTTTTAAAAGCACCCAGGATGTTTTTAGAAAAACACTCTGTACCATAGGAATATAATGTAAAACATCCACCCGCACCGGGCAGTTCACACTGCCCGTGTGAACACGCCCTAAGAGATCATTGCCATCTCTCTCTCTTCCTAACTCTCTATCTCTTCCTCTGTCTTGTCTGACTGTCTGAATGTCTGTCTGTCTGCCATTGCTCCTACTTATTCCCATCCTGTCACTCCCCCTCTCGCAAGACCGCCCCCCCCTCCCTCCCTCCGCTGTGCATCCCCCCCGGTCTGGACGCTAATGACGGAGCGCGTCCAAAGGTCAGGCCTTCATCATGGGCTTGTTCCTCCCTCGTCCCCACGCCGGTACCCCCACAGCAGAGGGAGCCAACAGGGCCAGGACGCGGGGGATGGACGAGGGGAACACGGGGACACACAAATCATACGCCGCCACCAAACACTCAATGGCCGTCTGGCTAATTTGTGCTTGTTTTGTTGCTGTGCATCTGCAGAAGGGGGCAGATGGTGGAATGGTGGGGAAGGAAAATAGAGAGTGAGACAGAGAGAGAGAGTGGGAGAGGGAGAGAGGAGAGGGAGACACACAGAGAGGTTGAGAGAGAGGTTGAGAGAGAGGTTGAGAGAGAGAGAGAGAGGTTGAGAGAGAGGTTGAGAGAGAGGTTGAGAGAGAGAGGTTGAGAGAGAGAGAGAGAGAGAGAGAGAGAGAGAGAGAGAGAGAGAGAGAGAGGTTGAGAGAGAGAGAGAGAGAGAGAGAGAGAGAGAGAGAGGTTGAGAGAGAGAGTTGAGAGAGAAGGGGGGAGAAAGAGACAGAGAAAGAAAAGAGGAGAGGGAGAAGAGAAAGAGAGGAGAGGGAGAGAGAGCCCGACAGAGGGAGAGAGGGAAGGGGAGAAGGAGGGTGAGAGAGAGGGAGAAGGAGAGGGAGAGAGAGGACAGGACAATATTTGAGAGAGAAGGTAGGGAAGGTAAAAATGGACCAGGATGACCAGGCAATACGGCCCCATTACATAAACACTTGGTGACCACATGTGTAAACAGACACACACTCTCAGCGTGTCTAAAAGCGAACATAATGACTGAAAGTAGCATCATAGGGAGCTGAAAGTATAGATTTTCTCCCGCCATTACCCCAGGTATGGGTCTGACCCCCCCACCCTCAAACAACATTACAGCGAAAAGTGAGCAGTCCTCATGATTAGACCGGTCTTGTCCCGGCGCATTAATGCTTGAGCAAATTGAGAAGCAGCATTTTACTCCATCATGGATGTACAATCAGGCACATTCAGGAAAAATGCAGACACGCTGGTTCTTGCAACTGCAGAGCAGCTAAATGTCGAAAAAATGTACATTAAGGTGGTCAGGGAAATAATGGCAGATTTTGGGGTATTGTAAAGGTTCTTTACAATACCGCTTTTAACGAAAGGTTCTGGAGAAAAAAATACTATAGTTGA
>OLKM01000214.1:239931-241776 GCA_900291075.1 Melanogrammus aeglefinus
CGGCACAAATCTGTCAGCCCTGAACGTACAAAAATACATGCGTGTAAAACACAGACACACACACACACACACACACACACACACACACACACACACACACACACACACACACACACACACACACACACACACACACACACACACACACACACACACACACACACACACATGCCCACACACACGCACACACATGCCGGCTGGGAGTGGCCCATACACCAGTGTGGGGGTATTTGCTTGGGTACAAACACCATTTGTATTTGCCAGGAGCTGTCTGCACCTTTAGCCATTCAGATGAAAGAACGTTGTCATCTCCCCCAGTGAACTAGAGACAACCCCAGTGAACCCATTCTCCCACGGCTTGATTTCCTCATTCTGGGAGACAGAGCTCCTCTGAAAGACATGAGGGTGCACACACACACACACACACACACACACACACACACACACACACACCACACACACACACAACACACACACACACACACACAACACCACACACACACACACACACACACACACACACACACACACACACACACACACACACACACACACAGAGTTGGATGTCTCGAGACCGGTCTTGGTCTCGAGACCACTTTTACGTGGTCTCGGTCTTGTCACAGTCTCGACTGTCTTTGGTCTTGGTCTTGTCTTGTCTCGGATCCCTCGGTCGTGTCTTGGTCTCATTGTCTTGGTCTTGCGGTCTCCGGTGACATAGGGGTCGGGAGATTTGCAACAAATTATGTCTATGATACCAAACATAATATTCTATAATGCAACATAAATTGTTGTTTTCGCCTTTTCGAATTTGTAGTTTGCATTTGATTCATGTGACATGTGTGCAAGTCATTGTTGTTTACTGTATTTTATTTAAAATGGAGTTGTTTAACTAAATAAATGTGACCATTGACATTTAAATAACATCTGCATAATCACATTGTTTTGACTTCACAGGCTTAATCTATTTCCTGGCAAGGTTATAATTGTGTAATCTTCAATTTCATCTACAAATAAGTATAATTGTAAATTAGTTACATATTTCCCATAGCTGTTTGGACGTGTTAGCTGTCTTATCAAGATGACTTTTGGAACCAGTTAGTTAGTACCAGTCAGGCAGTAATATCAGTCCTCAACAGCAGACAAAGGAGTCTCAATCCTCTAATAGTGCAGTAACAGCTATCATGCAATTGCTATACATAGTTTATCTCACCCAGTCTCTACGAAAACATTTACAGTGAGTGAGCTCACAGTCACACACACATCATGACAAACTCTGTCTCTGCACTGTTCTGTCTGTGAGTTGAAATAATACCCTTCTTAAATTGAATTTAAACTGGGACTGAACCTCTTACCCCAGTATGCTGCTCTTATTCAAATTGATGCAAGTTATGGGGTAACACTAGCTCACTAGCTGTTTTTTTTGTTTTTTTTTGTTAGACGAGACCTCGGTCTTGGTCTCGTCTCGGTCTCGTCTCGACTTTGTCTTGGTCTTGACTGAGTCTGTCTTGGCCTTGGTCCGTCGTTGGTCTCGGTCTTGATAACCCTCTGGTCCTTGGTAGTGTCTTGGTCTCGGTTAAGGCGGTCTTGACTACAAGTCTAACACACACACACACACACACACACACACACACAAGCACACACAGAATTATGCAGAGAACAGAACAAAAATAGAACAAGCATTTATACAAGCCTAACATACGCCACTCTTTTCAAAGAAAAGTAAGGATAGCTATTTTGAATGCCAGTCTTTGCAGATACAGGTATTTGTACTTACGTAATAGTACCTATTGAACAGCCATTTATCTCTGACAGTCCATACCTTATTTCTAAGAGACACTCCCAGTG
>OLKM01000214.1:247562-250062 GCA_900291075.1 Melanogrammus aeglefinus
CGCATGCAGTTGCGCATGGAGTAGGGCGAGAGCCTTTTAATTGCAGACTCCGATTAAGCCTCCACATAACCCCCCCGCAACCCTCCTCACGCCCCCCACCTCCTCTCTTTGTCTTCTTTTCTTCCCGCCTACTCTTCTTCATGTTCCACTGAATTATAGAGGCCTCCAATTCCGTTAATAATGAGATGCATTAAAAAAGAGCAAAGACCCGAATCCTCACCCTCCCTCTAGTGGCTGCCTCCTCCTCCTCCTCCTCCTCAACTCCCCCTCCTCTTCCTCCCTCTGTCCGCTGTGTGGAGCGCTGTTAGCTCGCTGGCAGCATGTGTTCCATATTGGGAAGAGGCGCAGGCGTCTCGCTGCACAACAGCAAGCTATCTGGGTCTGTGGTTTTGTCTCCACAGTCAGAATGCGCTGACAGACATCCCGATGAAGGACTTTGGAAGGACAGATTTTCTTTTCCTATTTTGAAGATATCATGTTGCTGGGAAACGAAGTCAATTTGCGTGCTGGTGATTGCAGGAAGTGGTTTCTTTCTTGAGATAAGTCTTTATGCAGGAAAAACAAACGCATCCCTCATCTTTCTCCCCTCTATTAGCCCTCTGTCTCCATATTTTTCGGCATTTTCCACTAATACCACTCTCAGTTCCACGCTGTCAGCCAATTCCTGGGTATCTTAAGCCCTGAAAGTGGCTGAGCTTGGCCGATCCCACTGATAAGAACCCTAATGTCGGCCGCCGCTCACAATGAGCAGTAGTGCAATAGAGTGTGTGCGGGGGGGTGGGAGAGAGAGGGAGACAAAGAGAGAGTAACACAGAGAGACAGAGAATGCAAGATAAAGAGGGGGAAAATGCAGGCAAAAGGATAAGAGAGGGAGGGTAGGAGAGAGGGAGGGAGGGAAGGAGGGAGGGAGGGAGGGAGAGAGGGAGGGAGGGATGAAGGGAGGGAGGGATGGAGGGAGGGAAAGAAGGGAGGAAGGGAGGGAGGGAGGGAGGGAGGAGGAAGGGAGATACAGAGTTAGAACAAGTGGGAGAGAGAGAGAGAGAGCAATGATGTGTGGTAGACGAAGCAAGAAAACAAATTAAAAGTAAATTTGAGAGGAAGCTATAAAGCAAAATGAACCGAGTCAGAAGAGATCTTGATTTACGAGCGTCCAACTCACAGCAGAGTATGAATCCCATCAGAATATTTCATCAATATCACAACAATGTAAAACTGAAGCATGAAATGGATTGGAATCTACTTATTAGTTAAAACATTTTGGGTAATGAGGATGAATTAAGATTTAAAAATGATAGAGATCCTTGAGCAGGGGAGATGAAAATGATATTTATGTCAGTCAATGAGAAGAGGCTCATTCCAAGGTTTATGGTTTCCAAATCACTGTGTGCACATTATGTGTGTGCGCACATAAATGTGTGTGAGATGTTTGAAGTAAGTTTGCATGTGTTTGACAAGGATGATGGATTTGAAAGACCTTTCTAAATATATGATCACAAACTGGTGCCTTGGGAAATATTCAATTGCCACTCAGTTCAGAATGAATTATGAGCCCGTCAATTATGAGGCTATGGTTGTGAAAAATTGAAGGGAGAAGAAACTAAAACAAAAACAGTGGAGATCTAATAAAATAACTGAACATCCGTGGTGCTGGAATCGGCAGGAGGCCTGACTCTCTCATCCCGTCTTCACACTCTCACCCTATGCCTGCTATCCACCACTGAAGCCCCCACACGCGGGGGACGATAAAACGCCATCTGAATGTTCATCAAATGGCGCCCGTCCGAGGGGGGGGGAGCGAGGGACGGAGGGAGAGAGCCAGAGGAGAGAGGTCAAGTTGTACTTTGTGTCGCTGTAATCTCCAGTTGAGGAGAAAGTGTGTGGGTTTGAAGGGGAGCGTGAGACGGGCAGAGTTGGAAAAAAAAATGAGAGAAATACGGAAAGATTTGAGGGAAGACGATAGCAGAACCGTGGTTAAGTATCTGGCTCACACTCCGTAGCAGATGTCGGCACAGTTTGTGTGATTCATCCAGAGAGAGGTTCAATGTCTCTCACCCTCTGTCACTCAGACACAGACACAGACACAGACACAGACACAGACACAGACACAGACACACACACACACACACACACACACACACACACACACACACACACACACACACACACACACACACACACACACACACACACACACACACACACACACACACACACACACACACACACACACACACACACAAACAGAATAACACAAATCCCTTGTCTAGCCTTGTCGAGGGGCAGATAAAAATGTACACACAAAGATATGAACACGCATATATAAAACACTAATTAAGATAAGTAAGATAAGCGTCCACACGGTGTATGTGTGTTTGTGAGTATGCACAAGTGTATGTGTGTCTGTGTGTCCGTCTGTCTGAGCAAAGGGCATCTCCAGGTAATAGGGGTTATGAGCTCAACTGAGAACAGACACCAATCTGTAAAAGTGAGAAGATAAGCC
>OLKM01000214.1:282488-312488 GCA_900291075.1 Melanogrammus aeglefinus
TGCATTTTGTAGTTCTTATGAACTTCATCGCCATGGCTACTAATCTAAATTTTCTTTCTTTTCGTTATGTGCACTATTTGGCCACTGGTGTCCTGAGACTAATAGGAATGCGTATTGTTGCTGATTTGGTGCCCATATCCTCAAAAGGTGAAGATACTCTATATGGAAAGGAAAAAAAAGATTGGAAATGTCAGAGGGAGCTGTCTCTGACATCAAACATGCAGCTGGATCAGTTCATTAGCCATCTTGTGGAACATAATCCACTACATAGCCAAGTTCCTAAGGAGCACATTTGAAATAGTGTATTTTCTTTGCTACTTCTAGTGGATAGACCTTCCTTTCAAAGTCCACTAATAGAGCATCCTGGGTATATCGAGATTGACTCTGGCATTTATTTGGTCTGTCTGACATTTCTTATTGCATCAGGCTGATGAATGAAGCATTAATATTGATAATTACTAGACCACCATTGCACCCATTGGAGTTAGAGTGCCGGTCTGACCTTGACCTTTGAGTAACGAGTTACACAACAAGAGCACAATGAACTATGAATAATTGCTTTACCTTATCAACCCCCACCCCCCCCCCCAAGCTATCCAACCTCTTTGTTTATACCGCTCTCGATCAATCTTTCCTACCTCCTCTCCTGTCTCCTCGGCTGCTCCGAGAGGGAAGAGGGGGAACTCATGGTGGCCCTCTGGGGACCCTCCCTCCACAGGCAGCGGGTAGCAGAAGCAGGGAATGCCCCGCGGCCCAAGCCATCACATTCTCATTTTGTCCTAACCTTGCGCAAAAACACCGTTATCCTCTCCCACTGTTTTCTCCTCCCTGTCTGACTCCCTCTCCCTTTATCTCTCGCTCTCGGTGTCAGCCGCCGGTTCTGTTTTATCTCTCTGTCACCTGGCAGGTGAGTCTTTGTTTCTTTTCGGCAGCTCCTTAATTATTTTACTCGCCTCCCGCCCCCCACCCCTGACACACCCCGTCCCCCCTCCACACGTTCACTTTCACCTCGCTCCTAATCGTTAGCTCCTAATCGGATCATTTGGAAAGCTCGTACAATTTCACTTTTTCTGCAGCATGTCCTCTAACATGACCCCCCCCCCCCCCCCCTCCCCCCCCCACCTCTTCTCCCCATTTCCACATCTCTGATCAATGGCCCTCACGTACACTCAGTCAGGGCGACAATACACCCTAGCGCTTTTTCATTCTCACTAATGCGATGACTTATTGGATTAAGACAGAGGATTGATCGTGGCTGTGTGGTGGACTGGGCTGGGGGTAGATGGATCCGCACTATCAGGAGCACAAACAGGAAGTCTCATATGGAATAAATGGAAATGGTGTTGAAACCTCAAAATAGAAAACCCACTGAACCCTAATAATAATAACGAATCAATCATATTTTATATATATATACACAGTATATATATTTGTGTTAATATGCACCTCAGCGTGTAGTGGAGGAACTACACGCTGCATTCTGGGTGGTGATGTGGCAAATCCGTGGATCGTAGCCGTCAATGAGAATAAAACGTTTTGGACACTGATGCAGTAAGCTTATAGACCAAACACAGCTTGGCAGGTATTCGATTTGGTCCTTTCTTATCAAAAAAACAGAATAATCTTGACATTTCTTAAACTGAGCATATAGACATCCGAATTGCATCCAGCTGAACTTATTTGTAACAGAAATAGAAAAAAAGAGTTCACGTATATATCTCTGTTTAACAATGAAAGGAGAACCCTGTTGTATTACACAACGTGTATGTGTGTGTGTGTGTGGACATGCATGTGCTTGTGTGGTTGTGTGGTTGCATGTATGATTGCGTGCATGTTTATGTGTATGTTGATTTTTTGTGTGCGTGTGTGTGTGTGGCGGGGTTGCATTCATGTTTATGTGTGTGTGTGTGTGTGTGTGTGTGTGTGTGTGTGTGTGTGTGTGTGTGTGTGTGTGTGTGTGTGTGTGTGTGTGTGTGTGTGTGTGTGTGTGTGTGTGTGTGTGTGTGTGTGTGTGTGTGTGTAGAGGGTTTTAGCTGGCAGAGGATTTGGACTCTGGGTGTGAATCCCCTGGACATCCGGGGGTCTGCTTAAATGTCACCGACACAGAGTCCTGACATGACACTTGACCTTCTCGGCATCCAGCAGGGATCGCCCAGGCCCAGGGAGGATGAGGAGGCTGTTACCATGGCAATTATGAAGCACTTCGGAGCAATCTGTTGAGTGACTGACTCGGCAACGGCTTCGCTCATCCTAGCAACTAGCGGAGCGGCCGGGAATAGACATTCCACACTGCCGGGTGGGCCTCTGTCAGTGTGTGTGGGTGTGTATACAACTAAGACAGAGAAAGAGACAGAGACAGAGACAGAGACAGACAGAGACAGAGACAGAGACAGAGACAGAGACAGAGACAGAGACAGAGACAGAGACAGAGACAGAGACAGAGACAGAGACAGAGACAGAGACAGAGACAGAGACAGAGACAGAGACAGAGACAAAGACAGAGAGAGAAAGATAGAGACATAAATACAGAAAGCATTGGGCGGAGATGTGTGTGTGTGTTTACGTGTAAGTGTGTGTGTGTGTGTGTGTGTGGGTGGATGGGGGGTGGGAGGGCCAACGGGGTCATAGGAGTGGAGGCAGAACCATAGACCCTTAACTGGAGCGTAGACGATGGCCCTCACAGGCAGCCACGCATGCACACATCGCTTCACTGGTGAAATATTATTCTACCATTATGCTGAATGCACCTATGCAGATCTAAACACACACATTAGAAAAGCCATCAAATGGGAACAAATAAGGTAGAATAAAATATGCAAATGTTATAAAACAATACAATAAAGATGGCAACTGCTCACAACAGGAGGTTTTCTATCTCCCAGAATGTTGTTATCTCTTTATCTTTAAACATAGTCCAGCCTCCCGCTGAGAGGACGCACACTTCAGGAGTTGAGCTGCTACAAACACCATGTTGTTGTATTTCCCTGTAGTATACGGTGTCCACCGTTGGCACTGCCATGGGTGCGCGCACGCGTGTGTGTGTGTGTGTGTGTGTGTGTGTGTGTGTGTGTGTGTGTGTGTGTGTGTGTGTGTGTGTGTGTGTGTGTGTGTGTGTGTGTGTGTGTGTGTGTGTGTGTGTGTGTGTGTGTGTGTGTGTGTGTGTGTGTGTGTGTGTTGACGGCCCACTGTATGTGTGTGTGCGAGTGAATATATGAATAAATCCCACAAGGGGAGTCAGTCGGTGCATACATCTTAAATCCTCAAGGTCAAAATGAAACCCAAGCTGCTCTGCGAGAACACGTACAAGACCACAAAAGAGACAGCAGCAGACAGGGCGGTGTAGCAGGAGGAGGAGGGAGGGAGAGGGGGGGGGAGGGGGAGAGAGGGAGTTAGAGAGGGAGAGGGGGGGAGAGCAATAGGGAGATGGGGAGGGAGCGGGAGAAGGAGAAGGAGAGAGCGAGAGAGGGCGCAGAGGGAGAGAGAGGAAGGGGTGTTAATTATTTTGATATTGGCCACACCAACCACCGCTACAAACTTGAAGGGTCATGTTGGTAATGCTGTCTATTACTTCCCACTTTCAGGGAATTCTCCTCAACTGTCCGGGTTTCAGCCACTAGGGAGCTAGCAGTCTAAACAAGATGGGTCTCAAGGCACTCACAACCGCTTCTTCAGCATACTGTTTTATATGTCCCAACCCCTCTCTCTCCCTCTCCCTCTCTCTCCCTCTCCCTATCTCCCTATCTCCCTATCTCCCTCTCCCTCTCCCCTCTTTTCCACTCTCTCTTCCTCTCTCTCCCTCTCCCTCTTTCCCTCTCTCACTCCCTCCTCCTCTCTCTCTCTCCCTCTGTCCCTCCTCCTCTCCCTCTCTTCCTCTCTCTCTCCCTCTCTTCCTCCCCCTCTCTCTCTCTCTGCTCTCCTTGCTCTCGTCCTCGTCTCTCTCTCTCTCTCCTCTCTCTCCTCTCTCTCTCTCTCTCTCTCACCTCTCTCTCTCTCTTCTCTCTCTCTCTCTCTCTCTCTCTCTCCTCTCTCTCTCTCCTCTCTCTCTCTCTCTCTCTCTCTCTCTCTCTCTCTCTCTTGTTCTGGGGGTCTCTTCCCCACCATGCGCGGTGTGAACATAAACTCAGCCCTGCCATGTGGGCTTATCAAGCAGACGGGCCGTGAGATGGAGTGTTTACACTTGCCAAAGTGCCGTGCCAGATGCCCACGGCCTCATTGTCGTGCTTCATCTTTTTTGTTTGGTCACGTTTGTTGGCCATTTAAAAAACTACCTTCAGGTGACTGTCCTGCATCTGTGAGTGCAGATGATTATCCGATTTCACCTAATTACAATTCATTAGCTTATCTGCGTGTTGAAGTTTCCTCCATCCGCTCCGATAATTGAAAGCAACGTTCCGGTACAGACGCGTTTATGTTATCGCCACTCGTCTTGAGCGCAATAAATGTTATTTAATGTTGTTCTGCGGTGTCTAGGTTGGAAGTGACTACCTTAATGGGGAATATTATATATATATCTATATCTTATCTTATAGTGTGACAAAACAAGCTGTTAGTGCTCTTTGTCATTCCAAGTGTAGTTCCTGTTTATGTTTATTCAGCATCTATCTAGATCTTGAGGGTTTTTGATGTGCATTTTTAAGCACATGAATATACCCAAATACAAAAATGTCAAAACTGTACTTGCTTTTTGCCTAAATGCTGCTTTTAACCAGTGTGATGAAAAGGCTTAACATTTTTCCAAATACAGCTGCTGTAATGAATGACCTCAGATCATGATGCTTTTTATGTTCAACTTAGTTTGGAATGCTGTTTATTGGCTGAATGCCGAACAGCAGATTTAAAGCTTATTAAGTGAAGTCATAAATTAAAATGGTATAGTGGTGCGTTATTTATTTGTGATTGAGAGATAAAGGGAGAGAGACATAGAGAAGAGAGAGAGAGAGAGAGAGAGAGAGAGAGAGAGAGAGAGAGAGAGAGAGACAGAGTAAATAAGAGAAGGCTTGAGAAGAGAGAGAGAGAGAGAGAGAGAGAGAGAGAGAGAGAGAGATACTGTAAATAGGAGAAGGCTTATTACTCACCATGTCATGGTGACCGCTTATGACTGGCCACTAATTGTCGTCTAATAGGAATGTGAAGATGACGTCACACCGTGTTATATACGCTACGGTGATCATGCAATAGAGGTGGCTGGACTATCCGGAGAGCCATCCTAGGATCCTAATTCCTTTCTGGTTAACTGAAATCCTACTTTCTTTGTAAGTATTTTTAGATTTAAAAGTACATAATGTTTTATAGGATCAGTCCTCCCAAATACCCAAACACGCTATTCCTGCAAGTTCTGTCTCGCAAGATGACGCATTGACACAATCCCTGCTGAAGATACAATAGTACTAATCTGATCCCATCTTTGTTTGCAATAATCTTGTGTCATCATCTACAGTAAAGGCGATTCAATAAACAAAAAAGATGGGCCTTTGTATTTCCGACTGCATTATTACAATATCACTGTCTGTTTTCAGTTATTTGAAGAAAGGAAATCCAAAACCTCAAACAGACCAACACAAATGTATAAATATGTTTGGTGCCACTGGTGATAGGGGTTAGTCTTAATATATAACAGCTATCGAAGTTCACGACTGATTCTGTTTGACTTTACATTGATTTAATGTTCAATACACATCAATACTTGAGAACGGTAGAAGGTTTTATGAGGACAACAACATAGGAATCAATAACTACCTACCATGGCAAATCTATATCTATCTCTCTCTCTATAGGCTCATCGTGAGATCTATATCACAGGCGGTCGCTCTATCATGTTCAGATCTTATTTAGCAGGTTCACGCTAGACTTAAGCTTAGTGAGGTGCGCCTCCTACACTGGTGCATCAAAGTAAGCCGTAATAAAGGACCCCTTGATGAATTAGTTCTTAAGTTATGATCACATGGGTGGGTCTGTCCTACGTTGACACCAATGTGAAAAAACGTTTATTGTTGTCTGCTGTTCCGTACCTTTTCATGATCTGTGGTGTTTGATCGACGGAAATATGAGGAGTATAAGATCGACCATTTGTTATGATCCCGACAGATTTCTCCTGTTCTCCACTTTGAGGCCAAAGCCGGTGATGAATCTATTCAAGCACTATATATATATCTATTTTATGTTCTCCAATCCAGTAGTATTGGTTACTGTCCCTTCACTCCTTCAAAGCAAGGGCGGCAAATAGGGCTTAATAAGTGTAATTGTTCCCAGCGCGTACCGAAGCTTTGGGCCCTAAGCGGCTCCACACAAACACAAATGTGTTTACACACACACCAACACTAGCTACAACACACAACATCACACATGGCGCGCACACATGTGGCACACAGCAGGCAGGTGCACACACACGTGCCAAACAAAAAAAAACAAAAATCGCACACACACACACACACACACACACACACACACACACACACAACACACATATCTATCCACACACACACACACAAACACACAGCACACACACTACATAACACACAAACACACAAATAACTATAAGCTGTATTACAGGATTACCTTTCCTAATTTGTGTGTTACGTAATCTACAGCAAATTGTGAAGCATGCAATGTCTATATCTATATATCTTGTGTTTGCCTCTGTCTATGTGTAACACTGGACGTATGAACCCACAACATAGTGAAAATCTATCTGAGATTTAACATCTTTCTCTATATATCTCCCTTTACGATCTGTATTGTGTGTGTGTTTCTGTGCGTTTAAAAGCTGGCCCATCAATCCATATTTTGCCGACCCGGGTTCTCTCTATCTCTAGCAGTGACTGGGATAGTCCTGTAGTGTCGGGAGGTTTGCAGGTTCCCCACAGGTTGGGAATCCAGAGCCAACTTATCACACGCTTCACTCCAGTCAAGGTTCAGTCGCGTAACGTCGCCCCCGGCCAGGGTTTTGTTCATCTCTATATCTATCTGGCGAGCTACGGCGCGGAGCTACGCGGTGTGCATCTCCTCTCTTAATGGTCTCTATCTCTCTCTTGAGCGCAGAGTACAATCTCAAAAGACAGACTAAAAGGCTTTCTATTTATATCTTTGGAAATCACATCAAAAACAACAATAATAAGCGTTGAGCGGTAGTTTGAGACTAATCGCATCACCGTTAAACCCAAAACAAACAAAATCCCTCTGAGTGCATTCAACTTATGCGTTCCGCTGGATTATGCTTTCCCAAAATATCAGTGATTAGACGACGTGGTCTAAAATCTAAGCATTTCCACCCTATACCAGCGCCGTTGTGGATATTTTATTCGATCTTGGGCGTGTTTGTAGTAAATCGAAAAAACACTTTCATGACCCACAATCCCAGGACCTTAAGAGACCTTTAACCTACATTATCCATATTGAAAGAGCACACCTCTTTGCTAGTATCCGACAGCCTCATGTGCGGTCCCAGAGGGGGAAGGGGCAGCCTGGACGACTGTACTCGCCCGCTGCCGTCCGCCCAACCTGATATAGATATTGCGTTCAAGAAGATGGATGGGATGGCTTTGATGCAGAAGCCGCCAGCGCTCTATTATTCTACGTGGACTGATACATCTGGACCACCACGCAGTTGCCATCAGCTGTCCCGGTGGAAGACGCTCGGCCAAAACACTCCATCTGACCAATTTCGGGGTCGGGGGGGCCCGTCTGTTTTGCAGGCGAATGAGTGAGTGGTGTTGGACGGATGTCACGGGAACTCATAAAGTTACCGTCCCTGCAGAGAGAGGTCAAGCGCTTGCTCCCATTCCCCTCCATAAGGTGGGTGACAGTTAAGCCTTGCCGTCAGTGCCAGTGATGGAAGTCAAAGTAGTGTGGCGTGGCATGGGAGCGTTGTGGAGGAGGGCGTGCAGGGTCCAAATGGAACCCTAAATCACTGCATGAGCCACGTTATTTAATAGGGCTTTCATCTGAACATGCAGTGTGGTTGGTCGAGATTTCTCATTTGCATCCTTGGAGTCTTTTGATGTCCTTGACGTTTAACAGTTCCGACACACACCACAGGCCCGCTCCCACACATATGAGGCACACACATACAACATATATACACATACACACAAGCACACACTGCAAAATGCACAACAACGACCCACACGCTCACAGACACAGTCACATGTACCCACGCACACACACACGCGCGCAAGAATGCACACACGTACACGCACGCCACAGACCCATGACAGCATGCATGCACGCAGACACCCACATAGCACACGCACACACACACGCACCGCACGCACACACACACACACTACACACATCACCTAACACTATCGAACGCATGCACCACACACACACACTCCTTGACCGACAAACCACATTAATGGTAACTCTTTGTCCTTTACGGCAGAGTTGTGTTTACATAATTATTTAAATACGGAGCCATAAATATGCGCTTGTGATAACAGTTCATTTGTGTGCCTCGGAATCAGGGAAGCCAAGAGAGATGAGGGCCCCAGGGGCACAAGTCCCTGGAGGGCCCGTGCATATGACAAAGTGCCCGTAAAAAAAACAAAACAAATAATAATAAAAATAAATAAATCAAGGGCCCCTGCCGCACTGGCACAGAGGCCAAGGGCCCATGGCCCCTCTCGTGCCTTCTGCGTGCCATATTTGTATTTTGTATATATCGTAGGCCCTACCTAGTGAATAGACACTAGACAACCCGCGACCGCAATATATTTACTTACATGGCTCTGTAGCACCAATGATATAAAAAACTCTAATGCATTGATATAAAGTCTGGACAAATCCCTGCAGGCTTTATAGGCCAGTGTTACATCAAGTATTTTTACTATTATTATTATCTTGACTTTCTTAACTTTCATTGATTTGTCGTAGCGTATTAAACTTAATGCCAAAATGATTTCTGCTATGCCTCGTTTCAGGTGACCGGGGGATATGACCCAGCCAGCCCGGGGCCCGGTGTGGATCTGGATCAGGACTTGCGCCAACAGGGGACCCTAGAAGGCTCCATTCCTGTCATTTTATGATATATACCATCTTTATTGCTCAAATAGTCACCATACAAACTATTAATCATCAATAATTGGTACTACTATTGACGCACATGACTCTGATAAACTGTTATGTACCGCATGGCTTCAAGCATGACATAACAAATAGGATACACGCAGTGAACAAGTTTTCTGTATATTTCATTCAAAATATAAGCGCTAAACAAGAAAATTAAGTATCAGTGTAGATGGCAGCTTAACTATGTGTAGTGTGTTTATGGACTGGTGTAGTGAGATGTGCTCAACAAATACCAAAAATAAAGAAGACAAGGGCAACAGCAGGCTGCTGTCACCCAGAGCACGAGATGAGCGACCAGGCTGGATGTCTTCCTCCTTTTAATGGCCAATCAGGCAATCAGGTGCACCTGCTGCAAAAAAAAGGGAAGAGCCCCCCCCCTCTTCCACCATCCACACAGGATGTGGTGGGGGTACCCGCCCATGGCAAGAGTTACAGGGGGTACGTAACATAAACAAACACACACATATAACATGAACATGTGAGAATATACCACTGGGGGACACCTGTGCGCAGTCCCGTCTCAATGGAGACCAACACACACCGCTGTGGTGGTGGAACGGGTGAATGATCGTTTCCTGCATAACTGTTTATCACAAATGCAGGCATCCCTCTATGGTCTAATAAAAGTCCCGAATGCGTTTTCACAGTGCTCAGCAAAAGCACAAGCTTGTGCCTTGTAGCTTGTCTGCTCAGATGACCTTTTCACAGCAAACAATCATGAAAAAGTTCCATTAACACAGCATAAACTGGTCCCCAGCGTTTACACACCTGTATTCTGCGAATTATGTGTCTCCATTTAGTGTTTTCTTGTTGTACTTGTATGGATTTTATTGCCTTGTCTCTGTTTTCGTAAACGTCCACTAACATAAACCTATGTGTTTGCATTCATTTTGCAAACAACTGATGAAAACTCAACTCAACGGAATATAGGCTGTAAGGGTATAGAAGAGGCGCTTTACCGGGCAGCGTACCGTGCAGCGGAACAAAACAGATTCCGGGTTCCACTTGAGCGTGGTCTGAGTAAGTTCATGTGTAATTCGGGAATGCTAGCATCAGTTTAAAAAAACGACAGAACCACGGAAAAAGAAAGTCTGAAATACCTCCACTATGGGAGTAACGATAGATTGGCAGTGACCTCTGGTACACTCTATAATGTGACAAGTTCAGCTTACTTAAAAGAATCTAAGAAACCGATTGCACTTAAAAAAGGTAAGTAACTGTAACTAAATAGTGTTAAGTTAAAGTTTACCTTCATATCTATTTGTTAAGTTACTTTAAATCTAGTTGTATTCACTTAATTTTGTGAAGTTGTCAGACTTAGCAAAGTAGCAAAAGACAAATTGTTATTGATTTATTACACCTTAGGTAACATCAACCCTAAATACAGATCAAGACTTGCCGCTATTCGTCTTCTTGCCATGGTAAAATCAAAAGATCTTTCCCATTGTGGTATTGATAAGATATTTGAGAGGATTAACCATGATTTAACTGAGCTGTGCACTCTAAAATGTGACAAGTTCAGCTTACTTAAAAGAATCTAGGAAACCGATTGCACTAAAAAAGGTAAGTAGACTTAAACTAAAACAGTTGTGTTTACTTAGTAGAGATCTAGGAAACGATTGCACTAAAAAAATCAAGCAAGCACAACAAAGAATGATAAGTTTGCAGGCATATTTTATTAGAACAAAATGTAATTTTGTGCATATTAAGCCAAGGCCACTCTGTTTGTAGAAACAAATCAAATGACACAATAAAACAAATATGTAAGCCTTGTAAAAATAATATTTTATAAGCAAATCTTTCTAAACAAATGCAGAAACGTATTTTTCTCTGGCATTAGGCTACTTAAGACTTCAACAAGGCTCCTTTTATCACAATACCATTCAATTACCAGCTTTCAAGTTCAATGAAACACAAACAATCCATATGCTTTGAACTGTAACAAAAAAAAGATCCAAAAATGGGGGGATTTATACAGGCAATCTGGGTATTTGAATTTCCCAAAGCTAACAACTTGCAGTAAAAGTATCCCTAAAGATGCAAGAAGCACTATCCAGCATTTAAAACGGGATGTATTAATGCTAGTATGGTCTGAGTTATCTAGAACGCAAGATAATTTAAGAAACTCCAACCAATTCAACAAATTATTTCAAATGTATATTTCTCACAAAGACACAAAGGAATCTCCTAACAACATATGGCCATAAAATGTTTAGTTCACTGTTGTAACATGAATGTGGAAGTAAACTTTCCATGAGAAACTTTCCATCTCCTCTAACTTTTCTGTTTTCATGTTGACTGCCATCAAGTCTTTCTGTAACATCTATAACATTTAAGAGTGGTGTGTCCCAACATTGTAAAACAAACATTTGGGTAAGTACACAAAGAGGTTATAATCATCTGACTCATTTCCTGACTTGGCCTCAAAATGGCTTCATTTTCAAAAGACTGCTAATGCCACTTACATTCAATCAAGCTTTCATTTACCTAACTTCACAAAATAGTTTAGATTAAACAAGATGGGATTAAACCTCCAACCAATATCCCACAGACTGGGACACTATAGAAACTTAAGTATAACAAAAAACATCCATCTGTGACTGACTATAACACTCAAATCAAGTATGTTTCAGGATCCCTTGCAAGTTTAATCCTCCTGTTGTCTTCCTGGGTCAAGGAAGAAAGGAAAGAAAGAAAGATGGAGGAAAGGAACAGATTGGATCAGATAAGGAAGAAGAATGAAGGGAAAGAAGGGAGGAAGGAAGTGAAAAGGATGGTGGGAAGAAGGAATGGAGAAAGGAAGGAAAGAAGGATGGGCAAAGGGAACAGATTGGGTCAAGGAAGGAAGAAGAAGGAAGGATGGAGGAAAAGAAGGGAGGAAAGAAAGAAAGGGAACAGATTGGGTCAAGTAAGAAAGAAGAAGGAATGATGGAGGGAAAGAAAGAAAGAAAGAAAGAAAGAAAGAAAGAAAGAAAGAAAGAAAGAAAGAAAGAAAGAAAGAAAGAAAGAAAGAAAGAAAGAAAGAAAGAAAGAAAGAAAGAAAGAAAGAAAGAAAGAAAGAAAGAAAGAAAGAAAGAAAGGAGTGGATAAAGGAGTGGATAAAGGAGAGAGGAAGGAGGGTTGGAGAGACAGAAGGAAGGGAGGAAAGAAGGACCATTCAAAACAGAATGGGTCAGTTTGACCCAGGAGGACAACAGAAGGGTAAAGGATCTGCTAGCAGTACCCCCACCTACTGCAAAAGAGCATTTCTCAAGCTCTGAAGTTTTGGTCTCAGGTTACCTACACCCATGTTGAGCATCACCCTCTGAATGAAGTCAAAAGGTTTTCTTTAGTCTTTTGGATAATCCAATGAAGATCGTATATTAGTCCAAATGTAACACAAAAAGCTTGTGCATGGGCTTCCAATGTCATCCACGACGATATTACCTTCCAGTTATGATAGCAATGTTGGAGGTTCAAGGTGGCAGAAGCATGAGGAGCTGGCTGCTGTCTGTCTTCGGGTATGATAGTTAAGATCCAAACGGGACTTGAGTGATGTCTGGAATGATTTCAGTGTCCTGCAGATATAAAGGAAGATTTAAAAACAAATAAATAAATGTTGGCTTCATCGTGCAAAAACTTCAACATACCAAATTATACAAATTATGTGTGGCCCCATGGAGATTTCAGTAGTATTAATTTATGTTATTAACTGGGCTATTTTTTTCTTAATAGTTATTGCTTGTGTAGACACGCCTGATTTCAAATGGGACAAAAAGTTGCTGCTTTGCACCAGTAGGTGGGCAGTGGCAATGATGATGTTGCTGTGGTTTCCCTGTTGTCATGGTGACCGGCTGTAGTCCAGAAGAAAATCCGGTCCTGAGTCGCTACAGTTTAAACAGTTTTATACTTGCTGCAACTTTACTTGTTTACTTTAGGTGTTTGTTTATCTGTTGTGTGTTTCCAGGTGAGATTTTATGTCTACACAAGCATCCATATGTTTTTGTTGTTAGTATTGATACTGTTGTTTTATAATGTTTGTATAGTTTTAAATTGTTTCAGAGATTTTTTTTGTTTCACAGTCGCTGCCACCCGTTGCCGGTGGCAACCAATTTAATGGGTGACCACTGTAGTCAAGAGGATGTCCGGTCTGAGTCACTACAGTTTAGCAGTTTATACTTGCTACAACTTTACTAGTGTTTGTTTATCTGTTTGTGTGTTGCATGAAAATAAACCTCTCTGGGGCGGCGTTAAGCTCACTTTGGTAGAGCTGCCGCCCCATGTTGAGGCTACAGTCCTCACTGCAGGCAGCCTTGGTTCGAATCCCACATCGGGCAGCCCTTTCCTGCATGTCATTCCCCCTCTCTGCCTCCCCATTTCCTGTCCCTCTCCACTGTACTGTCAATTAAAGACAATAAAAAGCCCCAAAAATATACTTTAAAAATAAATAAACCTCCCATAACACCTGAAACGACAGCATCTGATTTTAGTGTGTAACATATGAAATACTTACAAAACAGACTTTGAAAAAGTCACTTCCGTCATCCCCGAGGAAAACTGGAAGACAGCGAAGGACAGCAGTCCTCATGGCTTCGATATCATCGGTCTACAATTGGGGAAAACAGGAAAAGGAAAAGCAAATAAATATGAAAAAGCATTTTCTGAAGAAACTGCATCACATTTTCCAACTTAAGTTATTTAAATGAATAGTTTGACATGTTAGGAAATGTATTTGCTTGTCTTGCTGAGCTAGATTATAATGTGTGGAAACTAGAACAATGTCAGAAAGGAACAACTTGCATGATTTCCTGCACTTACATAAAATGAGGAGTGCTTACCTTTGATTCAACCTGGGAAAGGATCTCCCGAAGTGTCCTTCCAATTATTCCGGTTTTAGATTTGAAGATCTCAAGGAAACGTGGGGTATGGCGGTCCAAGGACTCAAAGAAGTCCCGCTCAAGATCTTTACTTGCCACTCTTGTGAATTCTGCAAAGACCTTCAAAGACAAAACAGAACATAAACAAAACATTTTGTAGCAAGTTAAGAGTTGACCATAATATTATCGTATACAAACTATGAATGAGACAGACAGTTTTGCATTGTGTAGAACCTTTGTGTTTTTATGTTTGGGCAATATGTACCTGTTGTTTTCTGAAAAGAGCCGGCCATCGTTCCAACATCTGTTTCACAGAGGGCTGCTCTTCAACAATTTCCTTGCGTCTTAATGAGAAGGTCTGGCTCATCAGCTGATTCACCTGGACTGCATTTGGGAACCTTTTCTTCATTTCATTTTCAAGCAGCTGTCTAGAGCATTCAAGTGTTGATGCATCTTGACCCTGTGGAAAATCAGGCAGGAAGTTTGTCTCACTTCTTCTGGGTCTCTTCAGGCTTTTTCCAGGTAGCTCCCCCTCTGGATTCTGCTGTGTTCTCTTAGTGCTGTTGACTGACAAATCTGCAATACCACATCTGCGAAGTTTGGAACGGAGATTACCCATTTTCAATTTTAAACTATTCTTCCATCCATAGCAACCCGTGGTTGACCCTGGCTCAGCAAGGCATGGGTGCTTAGCAATCAGTGCTGCAGCAACAGTGGTGAAGTGTTCATCTTGAGGGTAAGCCGAGAACTTGTACATCTCCTCAGCTAGCTTCTGCAGAATGTCATGCTTCATGTCTCTTGAAACTGACATGCGTATGCCATCTCTCATATAAATTAAGTTTCCCTGTCTCAGTCTATATTCAATATTTACAGAGAAATTTGGCACTTCAAATGTAGAAGGCCATGGGTCACGTGAGGTCAGCGGTGATGTCTCTTCAGCGCGAGGCAGTATTTCTGTATCAGACGACCCAGGTGAAGAAAGTGTCAATGCTGAAGACAATGCGCTGGCTGAAGATGAAGGACTGACTGCAGACAATGTTACAAATACATTTTCCAGAGAGACAATCTTCAGTGTTGGTCTATCAGGCAGCTCAGTTATATCCGTGAGGTTGCAAAAAGCATTGTTGAACTCTGGGTCTGCATAGTGAAGCATGAAGTCATACTGCTGATCAAGTCGTTCTTTCAACTCGCTCATTAGGTCTTCCAAAGTATTTGGTCTTTTGTGGAAAGTTACTTTTCGAATGTCATTTTCAGCAACCACTACCCTCACTGGCCAGGACTGGTCCATGGTTCTGAAGAGAATAAAATATGACATCAGCACAAAATGTAGCGCTTTAGGGTCACAAACAACTGGCCTTTCACTCTGTAGGCAGAGAGAGGAAAGACATCATTGAAGTCTTTCAACTGGGTTACAAGCAAGCTTGAGCTACTTTTGCAGACTTCGTAAGCTCTAAAGTGTTCGTGATACAATGCAAACAATTGTCTACAAATGAACAAAACATTGGTATCAACAACCAGAATCTGCTGAATCTGCCTATATTCTGGAAGGCCTGCGCATGAACCAACAGACACCACCATGTCAGCTGCATACTTAATACCATCTATGCTAACAGATGTTGCTGTAAGGACTGTGTTTTGAGGTGCATGCCTTGCCAGCAAATGCTGCTGTACATTGTCTGGGAAGGAAGAAACCATGACACTCTTTACTTTGTCCAGTTCCAATGCTGGTTTAAAAAATGACGCAGAATCTAAATGGTAAGCCATCATCTTTTGATGTCTATCAGCCAAAGTCAGAGGAACATTTCTGAAGTTGTGGGCTCCACGAATTACTTGTTTAAAGAATTTGTGTTTTCCCTCAAATCTCATAGTCCACACATCTACAAGTGGTCCAAATACTTGAATGAGATGGGGATAATGCTCCAAGTAATGGTGTTTTGGACGGAGTCTGTATTGAGGGAATGCTTCTTGAAGTAATGTTCTATGCTCTGACAACTTGAAATCCAGATAGTGGAGTGACTCCTCAGTAAACCTTGTACACAATGCCAACTCAACCACGTCTTTCAAGCACAGTAAAACCTCCCATGCTTTATCTCCTTCAGGGATATAATGGCCAATTAACAGGGGAAGGAGCCTGATCAGGCTCCAATTTTCATGACCATTACCTCCAATGGTCCCTTTGGCATGGAATGTTTTAGAAATGGTCTGAGGCTGGTTTGTTTTATCTGAATGTGTGTAGGGAAATTCCTTTATGGCACGGTTCATCATCTCAAGTGTGAAGAACTTCTTTTTTATGAAGTCCTGAATGCAAAGACACAACTCAGAAGGAACAATGCCTTCAAACAAATCGTGGAGGATATCCGGGGGGAAGCCGTCAACAACATGAAAGTGCTCCAAATGAACACTTAAAGGACAGCTCGCTTTCACACCATATTTCTTTGCCATTTGGGCATCCTGCTGGACCTCCTGCACATGCCGGTCATGGTCTTGTTTTGTTCTCAAGCAGAAGTGACCAGACCTAACTTCATTATCTTGTATGTCCTTCCTTGAAGCCATGCAAAAGCGGCACATCTTATCAGAGACAAAACTTTCATGAAATCCTGCCAAAGAATGTGCGGCCAAATTATCTGCTGCGACAAACAAAACCGTTCCTCGGACACTTGTACCTAATTTTTCCACATAAACACCATGCTTCTCAAGAAGCACTAGATCTTGGAGGAGTGGATGAAGGACTTCAGAATACCCACATGCTTTGACAGTGTTTGTCTTACAAAGAAGAGCTAACTGTATTGAGCTGAGAGAGGAACGGAATTTGGGTGCAAGATTTACTAGGACCCAATACACTGCACAGATTTTGTGTTTATTTTTAGAGGTGCCCAGAGGGTTCGCAACCTCAAAATCATCAATGTAAAGTGCTAAGGCAATCTGAAAATTTTCCTCCACTAGTAAAGTATTTTCCTTGAAACGTGAACCATCCCTGAAGGTACTGTATCCTTGCATATCACCACTGCTAACTGTGAGAGCTTTGTCCAAGATTTCATCTTTGTTTAACAATGTCTGGAGCATTTTAAGGACAGGTATGTAGACAACTGACTGCTTGTGTTCACCTGTAACAAACTCAACAGGTTCCACAATTTTAAACTCTTTTACCATGTAAGAGGCTCTTTTGCAGGAGGTGGATAGAGAACCTCCTTTCTGAGTGTGTTTCAGAATGACATCACACTCTGAGATTGCACTAACTATTTCTCTTGCAATAGACACGTCTGCATCAGGATAGTAGTTCAATAGTACTCTCTGAATAGCAGAAAAATGCAAAGGTTTTGACAGGTCCGATATCTGCCTTATTTGCTGTATTACATCTTGCACAGCTGTTTCAGATATCCTAAGTATGGTATGCATTCTAAGGAAAAGGGCTGCCAAATTATGTTCAAGCTGCCTCTCCAAGTCATCAGTATTATCTGCCGTTAAATCCTCTTCTTGAAAATCAGTTGCGTCTTCAATGTCACTTTCAATTTCAGTATGGACAACTTCACCCAAAGTTTCTGTTTGTGTTAAAATTTCCGGTTTAAACTGCAACTGGCTATGCATCTGTCTGCTATCATGGTTCCTGCTTTTGTGGGCATTAAATGTAGTGTAGACGCAGGTTTCAAAATTACAATCCTTGTAAGGGCACTGTACTTTTTGGTGCATCCGGATATGTGTCCGTAAGTGTGAAAAAAAATCTTTTTCTACACATGGCTCATTGAAGTCACAAAGCTGACATCGGAACACATTGTTTGTTGCATCACAATTATCATCAATCTGGGAGTGTGCTCTTGATAGATGTACCTTAAGGGCATTAAAGGACTTGAATGTGCAGGGGCACTCGTTATGAACACACGGTAACGGTGTTGTTCTTGTTTAAGATGCACCTTAAGGGCATTAAAGGACTTGAATGTGCAGGGGCACTCGTTATGAACACACGGTAATGGTGTTGTTCTTGTATAACCACCATGTTTCAATCGATAATGTTTCAGTAATTGCCCTCTTTTTTCACAAGTGAAGGTGCAAAACGTACACGTCCACTGCATCTGTGTTGGTTGTCTGTCTTCAAGTTGAAAAAATAAAATAAAATAAAGTCACAAAAATTGCAGCAACTACTTTAAGTGAAATTAATTTAATTTTAATTACCAAATTAAATTACCATTAATTTAATTTACCAAATTTGTAAATAGAATGAAAGAGACATGGGAGGGGTAATAAATTATGATTACCCCTGCCAGCACATGTTTAACCCTCCTGTTGTCCTTCTGGGTCAAGGAAGGAAGGAAGGAAGGAAGGAAGGAAGGAAGGAAGGAAGGAAAGAAGGAAAGAAGGAAAGAAAGAAAGAAAGAAAGAAAGAAAGAAAGAAAGAAAGAAAGAAAGAAAGAAAGAAAGAAAGAAAGAAAGAAAGAAAGGGAACAGATTGGGTCAAGGAAGGAAGAAGGAAGGAAGGGAAATTATGGTGGGAAGAAGGGAGAAAAGAGAAAGAGATGGAAAGAAGGACCATTCGAAACACATTGGGTCAGTTTGATCCAGGAGGACAACAGAGGGGTTAAGTTGCATTATTATATATATATATATATATATATATATATATATATATATATATATATATATATATATATATATAATTCGATGGTACATTACAATTAATTTATATTTTAGCACAAACCATGGCACATCACACATTCACTTCTCTCTGTCTTCTCACTCCTTACATTTCTCTTTCCCTGTCGCAGGAGTAGGCCACCAGCTGCTCCAACCTGGTTGTCTGTCTTCAAGCTGTAAAAATAAATAAATAAATAAATAAAGTCACAAAAATTGCAGAAACTTTAGGTGTAATTAATTTAATTACCAAATTAAATTACCATTAATTTAATTCACCACATTTGTAAAAGCTACTTTTAAGCAGAATAACAACAATAACATGACAGAGACATGGGAGTACCCCTCCCAGCACATGTTTAAATTGCATTATAATTTGATGGTACATAACAATTAATTTATATTTTAGGAAAAGCCATGGCACATCACACATTCACTTCTCTCTGTCTTCTCACTCCTTTCTCTTTCCCTGTCGCAGTAGCGACACTAGCGCGACCACCCCCCCCACTAGCGCGACCACCAGCTGCCCCCACCCCCACCCCCCCACTAGCGCGACTCGGCTCGACACATATTCACTCATTTCTTTTTTTTCTTTTCCACTTGCAAGCGCGACGTCCGACACAAGAATCAATACAGTGGCGAGAGACTGTTGTTATTCTGTCACCTGAGTCCAACTGACTGCTGTGTGGAAAACCACACCATTGGCCCCGTTAACGAGGCTGAGGTGGAAAAGCACCTAAACCGAGTCGAGTAACTTTAGAGCTGTAACTGAGTAGTGGAAAGGGGTGCAAAGTAATGTTAACTGGTGCTAACCGTGCTTTACATTGTTTTAACATCTTAGAAAAAACAAACAAACATCATTCTGAAGGTGTGGTGGCGGTTTTAGTTAGCTGGCTTGGCTAATGTTAGCTAACAATAGCGTTAGCCTATCTCCAAAGACATTTCCTATGTTCAGAAAAAAATGTCCTGCCAAAATTTTAGTTGTACTTTAAGTAAAGAAAGTATAGCAGACAATTTAAAGACTTTGAATAACTTACCAAGAGACCCAGAACATGTGGTGTTCTTCCAAAGCTTTCATCCACGGCTTCTGGAAACTTCCCCGTGCTGCTCTACTGCGCATGTGCACTGCCGAACCTCTGCGTTAACTCCAGGAACAGAATGTTACAAGTCCAGTTTACTCAGATAAACTTAGTTTTAAACCTCTTTAAGGAAAAATGAGTACATACTTATATTTCATGAGTTAAATCAACAGGACAGGGACAGATAAGTAAAGTACACTATTATAATTTAAGTAAGCATAGTTATTACCTTTTAGAGTGTATGGACAACATAACTAAGGTGAAAGCTTAGCGCCAGTGGAGTGGAGGGGTGGTAACCGTACTCAACAATTGTACCGAATTAGAAAACGCACCAAGTTTGCCGAGGGAAGTAGAAGCAAATGCTTAATTTTGTAAGTAGTATTTATCTCTGTACATAATAAACAGGTGAATGTTCTGATTAAGTATGATAAGTATAACGTAGTGAAAAGAATATGCCAACTCACACAGGGAGCAGTTTGTTTGTATTTCATTAATATATAAATACTATTCGTCATGGATTGATTTACCTCTAAGTAAGGGCTTTCATGACATTCATTTACCGCCCATCAATATTTAAATCATTGATTTAAAAGCTCCAACATAAAAGTGTTTGTCAGGGAAACTAAATCACACTGATTGAAAACTGAGCCGGTACTTAAAATGTCGTAAATGCAAGGAAGATGAATCATGTTGTCTTTCCTTAACATTTAAAATTAAATTGACAAATGCAAAGAAAGACAACTTCATTCCAACAATATCTCACTATGCCTCGGAAAGCAATCCTGTTTCCCGGGACCTACCTCGGCCCAAGCCCGGCCCCCAGAAAATAACCAAGCATCGGTTTGTGTGAGCACAATTTACTCTGATATATTACATGGGGATTCAAAGGGAGGGAATGCATAACAAATCACGGTCGGCCTCCATTATCCGTCATCTCATCACCTTGTTCCATATCGCTTCAACACGAGCACCGCAAGGGGGGGGGGCGACAGCTGCTCTACTACCCTGCTGATAAGGGCCCTGATCGAACGGGGCCAACGTGAAGCCTTCCCACTGGCCCCTCCCTATCTATTGACCGCCATCTCTCTTTCACTCCCATTTTCTCTCCCCCCTCGTTTTTCCCGTTCCTCCTCATACTACAGCCTCGCCCAACCACTTCATCGGGCGCGCTCCCCCTCCCCCTTCCCCCCTCCCCCCTCCTCCCCCCCCCCCCCCCGCGCCCCACCTCAACCAAACAGCATGAGCAGCTGTTTGGAATTGCAAAGGGTGGTGGCTCATGTCTTTCCATTGGGGCCGCTGTAGAAGATAAGGAACAAGGCTGTCAGAGGTTTATCAGTATTCCAACCATGTTGTTTACCGCCATTTATTTATTCATTTCCATTGGTGTTTTTTATTTATTTTCCAGATCGTTTATTTTCCTCTCTAGCATTTCTACATCCCTACGTCGATGTGTATGCGTGCCTACGGTCTGTGCTGAGAGAACGAGTACATGCATGAAGGACAGGGAGGACATACTAGCAGAATAAAGATGCATACGTTGCGGGGGTTTAGTTCATCCAGTTGTGACTGTGTCTGGAAAGATTTGGTAGTGAATGTATCTTAAAAGCAGCGTACGTGGGTTTGCGTATAAGTGAGACGCCTGCGGAGACCTTTTCCGTGTGCATATCCCTGCGTCTTATTTTGCGTTCTTTTGATTTAAATTTAAATATCCCTGCCGGCTCTCTCCCCTGGTGAGCATATGTGGCCGTTTGATTCGTGCTGCACAAAGTGAACTTTAAGATCAAAACAAAGCGGTCCGGGGGCGTACCCGCATCAGGCAGTGATAGATGAGCCCAGAGTGATGGCCAGAAAAATGGGCTCACAATAGCGGAGCCTCAGAGTCATCCGATGACCCGAAGGAGAAAGATATGGAGGGTGGACTCTCCACTGGAGGAAAGAAATGGTTGGAGGGGATTGATGTACACACACACACACATGGAACCACAAGTGTGTGCAGCATACATTGAGCTTTCATCTATAATATAGATGGGCTTGTGCCTTGATTGACAGCAGGGTGAAGGGAGACAGGAAAGTGGGTGGGAGAAGAGAGGGAGGAGCACATAACCACCGGTCTGAATAAAGAAACACGCCTGTTGACACGGCCAGCAGATTAAAGGCTCGATCAACCTCCCTGGTTCCTATTTTCATCATATATTCTATAGTATCCCAGCCACACACACAACCGCTTCACAGCATCCACACATACTATTATACTTATGCAGCACAACAGCGGCTGTGCTGCAAAGACGCGCACACCCACACAGCCTGATAACATTCTCTATGAACCGAGGGAATTGAACTCTTGTCGGCGCTGGTAAACAACATCCGGCTCTCTCCCTTCGTTTAGTTTTTAATATTTCTGGGTGTGAACCGCGCCCTGCTGCTTCCCACCGCAATCTTATTACTTTGGGTTGGTTTTGATGCGGCTTTTTAGCAACGATCTAGCTAAAGCTGTCGCCACTACGGTGTTGGCATTCACTATCAAATAAAGAAATTAATAAATAAACCAACCCCTAAACGGGGGTGAGGTGGGTTGAGGTTGGATTATGTGGACGTACATCATCTGGGAGCCATGTGTTCAAGGCCGGCCAGTCTGCGCCTCTCCCCCTATCTCTCCTGGCGCACGTGGCCCCAGCGAGGCAAGCGTCGCCTCGCAGAGGGGCCCGCACTCGTATATCACAAGGCTATGGGGCCCTCATGATAAAATGATAAACAACCACATCAATAATATAAGCTGGGCGCGGCGCGGGACCAGAGTCTATTAGCGCTCTCTCCGGCGCCGCTGACCTCACTGTTCATTTCCTTTGCCGGCGCCGGGCTCTGGAGGCATATTGTGTTCACCCTGAAACAGAATTATGCATACTGAACGCAGCCGATGGGACCGATGCGCTCGGACTCGGAAATGTTATTCTGTTGGGGTGGGGTTGTTGTTTAAGGTTTATCCTCAACAATCCAATTTTTGTGCTGTGAAAAGTTAATTATACTCTATTTCCAAGCATAAGCTTACCAGGCTTTTTCCGACAATGAACATTTTTTGGTGGCTGCAAGAAAAAATGAATGGTCCAATGAGCATCTCTCTCTTGACTAACAAAGAGAGAGAGTTAATGGAGGAAGCGTAACATACAGTGATCTCTGAAGCAACTCATTTCGGGGCTAATGCGGTCTTTTGGCGAATGGATGGCGCTGCTAACGTTGTAGTACTCAACGAAGCGCCCGCTTCGTCATTCCCATGGATAACAGCGTCTTCCGCTTGCTAGTACTGAGGGTAGAACATGCCGACTTGTGTATCGTAATCACACACAGGACCAGAACGTTCTTATTTCACAATGGATCAGTCGGTGTCGATCTACGAGAGCGGTGTTGAGAAAAGAAGTGGACCTAGTCTTCTTTTGAATCAAAGGTAAGTGTTTCAAAACTAAACTGCATCACAGCCCATTTAGTTTTAAAAAGGACGTCTACAAGAATTACAGAGTTGAGTGAGAAAAACAAGCATCATTGAGTTTTGAGTTTTGAGTTTTTATTATGGTCTCATGAAAAACCTTCAAGGAGCTTTTTTAAACACTAAAACCATAACCCGAGAGGATGTTTCACAAATGATGTTTGGCTTTTATAAATAGGTAGATGAATACCAATTTTAGGACCAAGTCCCGCATTGCCCTTCAAAGGCTATGATAATTACACATAATGTTGAAATAATAATAAGGTTTTTACAATTTTGTGCATGGGGTTTGGTTCTACTCCATAAAATATATATTTATGTTTATCAAAAGGTCAATAATAACAAGAAAATTCTAAGAGTTTGGTCAAAAAAAGCTAACCCAGGCCCGATCATCACTGCTCTGCGTAGTCGGCCCCAAGGGCCCGTTCTGAGACAGGGAAAATCCCTGCTTGGGAGGGCACTGTGTTTTTGGATAGGGGAGTGATATGGTGTACGTTGCCTCTACAAGGATGTGCGCACAAATGTGCATGCTAACAGTATAATTGGCAGGGGCATGCGTACACACACACACTCTCTCGCACACGCACACACGCACACACACACGCACACACACACACACACACACACACACACACACACACACACACACACACACACACACACACACACACACACACACACACACACACACACACACACACACACACACACACACACACACACACACACACACACACACACACACACACACACACACAGAAACACACAGACACACAGACACTCCCTCACTCTATATCTGTACATAGATGTATTGTTAAAAATGGCTTCCTCAAAGCGAATATAAATGGATGGCTTGTTAGAAGCAGTAAGCTCCACCAGAACTCGTTTATCTTAATTGTCACAGGCCTCCCCATTGCTCACAATTATGGCTGGGCTTTCATTTGGCTTTTATGAAAACCTATAAACAATATTGTTGAATCGCACAGTAAAGTGTCATAGGCGGTTAAGTCTGAGATTTCTCTCCTGTGTGCGGTTCATCTCTTAATCTTAATTTTGTTTATTGTTACTCTGTTTAGTGCAGCTCATCCCTATGTCCTCTCCGCGACTACCACGATCCCTCTCCCTCACTCCTCCAACCCTCTCTCTCTCTCCCATTACATAAATACATAATCTCAGGGTTTCTTGGGGGGTGACTGGAAAAAAACAAGAAAACAAATAGAAAAACATAGTCATTGTTTACGACGCAATTTCTTCGAACCCTGAGGTGGATGCGGCCTGAGACAAATGGGAGCGGTCTGAGAGTTGCAAAGGAGAGAAACAAGAGGTCATGAATGGGTGTGAGGGGAGAAGGGGGGGGGGGGTCTTTAACCGTTGCCTATGGAGCAATTATCTCCATGAAGAAGAAGAAGAAGAAGAAGAAGAAGAAGAAGAAGAAGAAGAAGAAGAAGAAGAAGAAGAAGAAGAAGAAGAAGAAGAAGAAGAAGAAGAAGAAGAAGAAGAAGAAGAAGAAGAAGAAGAAGAAGAAGAAGAAGAAGAAGAAGAAGAAGAAGAAGAAGAAGGAGAAGAAGAAGGAGGAGGAGGAGGAGGAGGAGGAGGAGAGGAGGAGAAGAAGAAGAAGAAGAAGGAGAAGAAGAAGAAGGAGGAGAAGAAGAAGGAGAAGGAGGAGAAGAAGGAGAAGAAGGAGAAGAAAGAGAAGAAGGAGAAAAAAGCAGAAGTACAAGAAGAACATGTCACAACTCTATATACACAATCGTCAATTCCCCACCACTTCTACCTGAAGGCAGGGCCGCTGCTAAGCTTTAGGATCCCCCCCAGAACACACACACACACACACACACACAACACACACCACACACACACACAACACCACACACACACACACACACACACCCACACACACACACACACACACACACACACACACACACACACACACACACACACACACACACACACACACACACACACACACACACACACACACACACACACACACACACACACACACACACACACAAAACAAGTAATATATATATATAACTTTTATATATAACAATATAATAACAACTCCAGGCTCCAAAGATGAACGAAAAGAATTAGCCACATGAATAAGGTATAAAAAGAAGTTATCAAAACAAACAAACAAAGAAACACACACACACACACACAACTATTTTTCACACAACCAAAAACTACCTCTAAGTCAGTCAAGTCAAGTTTATTTATATAGCACATTTAAAAACAACAATAGTTGACCAAAGTGCTGTACAAAAATACAATTAGGCCTAAGATACAAAACAACAGCAAAAACAACAACAACAACAACAACAACAACAACAACAACAACAACAACAACAACAACAACAAAGCAAAACAAAAAAAGCTTAATTTGGGTTAAAGGCCAATGCAAAAAGATGAGTCTTTAGAAGACTGTTCCAAAGGCTCTGTCACATTGTGTCTTTAGTCTGCCCCTAGGTACATCCAGCAGCACCTGCCGCGCTGACCATAATTCTCTAACTGGAGCATGAATGCAGAGCAACTCTGACGTATATTGAGGTGCCAGCCCACGTAAAGATTTAAAAGCAAACAACAGAATTTTGATTCTTGATTCTAAAAGCTACAGGAAGCCAGTGAAGAGGGGCCAGAACAGGGGTAATGTGGTCATAACGCCTTTTCCCAGTGAGGAGGCCAGTAGCAGTATTTTGTACCAGCTGCAGGCGACAGAGCAGACATTGGTCCACACCAAAATAGAAAGAATTGCAGTAATCCAGATTACTGCAAGAGATAAGGCTTTACTTTAGCAAGGAGTCGCAGCTAGCAGAAGCTTATTTGCTTGTCAAATTTAAAACTATTGTCAAAAACAACTCTGAGGATTCAAATAAAAAGGGCGGCTGTAGGGGACCAAGGACACTGTAGTTCAGATTTAATTAATTTTGGGGGGCCCCGCCAGGTACTTGGGGCCCCACGTGCTCTGCATCCTCTGCATACGGGGACCAGTGGCCCTGCCTGAAGGCCCTTCAGGCAGGGCCACTGGTCCCCGTATGCAGAGGATGAAGGTAATGGTGCCGATTAAATACACATTAAAAACAAGAGGATAAGAAACGATACCAGTAGTGGCCCCGCAGAAAGAGAAACAATGGAGAGAAGGAGCGAGCTTACAGGAGATAAAGATGGAATGAGAAAGAAAGAAAAAAGAAAGCATAGACATGGGTGATAGAAATTGCAACAATTGAAAGTTAGCAAGATAGACTGGAGAGAGTATAAAAGGCATAGATACAAAGACGAGTGGCAAGTCAAATAATTCGAGATATCAGAATAATCCAGCACACGTATTTTATGAAAGAAACCGTAAAAGATCGCAGCAGAGAAAATACAATTTGACTTTACTTTCTACTTTTTTGTGTCACCTGTCTCACCAATTCACTGCAGAGGCAGTAAGCAGATTAGCTTGTTCTCGCATCAGAAAAGAGATTATATCTTCCCATTTCAACCCTCTGCCGCAAATAAAATAGACATGACTTGAGAAGGAAATGCATTTGCAAGCAAAAGTTTCAGTCAAATTTAAAAAGTGATTGGTGTTCCCAGGAAAGAGGCTTTCCCGCCGCCCCTTGTCAAGATCACTACCGTAAAAAATTCACTCAAACCACGCCTAAAGTATGATATCAAATTTGATCTCAGAATGCATCAATGCATGTCGTTTTGTATTTGCCACAAAATATCAATTCTCTTCCATTGTGGAGGTGAAATAAAGGCAAAAGCAAATCCTAAAAGGCAAGGATTTTCTTTGACTGGAATAGAGTGATGTCCCCTGCTGAAAGGTATCATATAAACGGTCTGCCACTAGGAGACTCAATCAGAGCAATAACAAAAGTTTGATGATTTTAGTCTTCACCACGACGCGATCACCGGAGCCCTGTGTGTCAAGCGGTGTATACCTCCCTATGAGACAGGAACCATGCTCCTCACAATGCTTATCAAACAAAGTGCCCTGCTCTAAACAATAGCCTAGCTAAAACGACATTAAACCGAAGACAAGCCCCATTTTCAAAAAGGCACCCAATGGATTAAAACCCTTGTTTAGAAGTGTGTCACGCTAGCGCTACAACAGTTAAAGGCAGGTAGAATAATGAGTTACCAGTGGAGCTCTGGTGTGGGTGTAAAGCACGTAGACTGTATAAAATACAGGTCGGTCGAACAGACTTAACATAGACTGCATATAGGCCTACTACAGATTCAACTAATTTAACATAGGCTGTGAAGAGTGCAGGTTAGATATAGACTATATAATAGAGATTAAAGAGACTTGAACTGCATATAATAAAGGTTAAACTGACGTAGAGTAAACTTTATATAACACAGGTTATTCTACTGATCCGGAATGATTATATTAGTGAATAAGGCCATCCATACCCTGCAGGGAAAAGCTAATAAAAATCTTACCTCCCTTGCATGATCATGTTTTGATTGATTTGAGTGGTCATGGAGAGGAGAGGCTAATAACAGACCTCCTGTTGTCAATGTGTTGGTGAGAGAAAGTGAGTAAACGTGTTGCACTTACCTATACAATTAAATAAAACGTTAACTCATTTTAAGTATTAACTAAATAGTCAACGTATGGGAAACCCTATTAATCGAAGATGGTGTTTACTCAGATGATGAAACACTTTTCTTTTGCCTTTTACCCGCCAAAGTAAAGTCTGTGCGTGGGAAACACTGCATTAGCTTGGTGCTAGCATGAGCCATTTGTCATTGTAGCAGATCATATCAATGAATCATATCATCGTATAAATAAATTAGGTCTCTAGACTAGATTATTGTAAGGGGTGGTTAGGGGGTGTGACGCCATTGACATGTGACCAAATGTAACGGACCAACAGGCGGAGATTAAAAATTGAAATTGCTCTGGTTTGAACATTGTTGGCAACATTAGGGATAATATTAGTGCAAAACCCAACAAAATATATAACGTAGGCCTATTCTTTTCTAGATATTTTAATGCGGAAAGGTTCCATATTATATTCAATCAAATAAGAAGTGATTTGGAATCAATACCGTCCAATATAAAGTTTTTGTAATTTGTATTTAATATATCACCTTGAAAAAGCAATGCTTTCTTCTCCTGTGTGCCGCTATTAAAGTGTTGGAAAATGTAGCATTTAAGATCACAGGTCAACTCAATCTTTCCAGCTTTTTTGTCTGAGATGTTTGTGGAAAGTCTCTGACGTTAAGACAGGTGCTTACCTTAATTGATCCCATAGTGAGTATCACAAGCTGCTGTTTGAAAAGTAGGGCTCTCGTATTCCTGGCCTATGATGTTAACAAGCCTTGCTAATTGGCATGGCCTCACTCAACAAGAGAAATGGTAGAGATATGAGAAAATGCTAACAACTGGGGACAGGGACTTGTTAACACACCAACGAACAAGAGCCGACATAGACAGAGTCTTTCATAGGGTCAGAAATTTGTTATCGCTGTTGTCAAAGTTGTTGACAATGGAGAAATGATTTACAAAACGTATTTCCCATTTGTTTTTTATTATGATCAATAATTGTAGCAGCCGTTTTAATAGTAGTTGCAGCGATATAGTATTCCTCTTCAGATGGTACACATAAACCAGGGATTTTTTGGGGTTTATCACTTAGCAGTATGACTTAGCACTCATCCAGTGATAAAATCTAATGGATGTCACAGCTTGAATTCAAATAAAACTCTATGGCACTCCAACTTGCGACACAATTTGTTGTAATTTAGTGAAACGAAGCAGCCATAGTTTCCGTCTTCAGTATAGCTCCACAATAGCATAATGTGATGACTTTGAACAATGTGATCCAAAAAAACAGTTTTGAAGATTCCAGGAATCAAGCTTGTCAAATCAATATGATCAAGGCTGCCGTCCTTGAAGTTAGCTTTTATGTTTTATATATTTACTCACAGTAAACTCCCAGCATAAAACAGGAAAGAAAAAAAAATAAGGAATGTATTCCTTGTTCAGTGAGCGGTAACGCAGAGACAAAATCTATCAACGACAAAATGTAACGTGTCCTTAAAAAGTGCAGGAAGACGAACGCAGAGAATGGGAGCCATGGGTCTCCTGGCATATCAACCACAACAACAACAACAAGCAGACACAATAAAGATGGGGTGGACTGGGAACAATGTCAAACCACAAAGAGAGAGAGAGTGCGCTCTGTTCTGGGGTCGTTACTATGCCAGGCAATCTTGCCAACCAACGAACCGTCCCCGACCACCCGGTGTATTTGAATCATGGGTGTATTCTTTTCCCTTTTGCAAACCCGTTCCTGGGGCAGTAAGGGCTTCACTCCCCCATCCCCTAAACATAATAGACCCCTAAGCAGGGCTAGGCTCTCAACACCTTGGAAAGAAAAACAATGAGCGCGACAATTAGGGACTCAGTGGACTCCGAAACCTGTTCTCCAGATCATTTCAAATATTTTCATTCCACTTGAAGAAGTTGGCTAAGCACTTAAGGGCTGGAATATGAAATTGAAAGGAACAATGGGGGCGATGGGGATTGGACAATAATATCAATCTGTCAGCTTTGTGACAGAGCGGGAAACTGGAGAATTAGCCAGCTCCAGTGGCCAGCAAATGGATGACCTTGAGTCTGTGGTTGATACATCAGAAGGACTTACAGCGGCTATACGTGGCTTAGCGCTGTGGCTTTTAGCTTGTGTCTTCAACAGAGGGTGTTTGACATTGCGATCAATGTATTTGACTGACGGAACAAATGGAGGTCGGTCTGTGCATGTATTGGAGCATGCACACACACACACACACACACACACACACACACACACACACACACACACACACACACACACACACACACACACACACACACACACACACACACACACACACACACACACACACACAC
>OLKM01000214.1:317488-322488 GCA_900291075.1 Melanogrammus aeglefinus
CTTCTCGTCAATTGATTGATGGAACAGGGGGATGTCAGGGGCCAATCAGATTTCAGAAGGGGCCAGGGCCCCTGTGGCCCACCCCTAGAACCGCCACTGCACACACACACACACACACACACACACACACACACACACACACACACACACACACACACACACACACACACACACACACACACACACACACACACACACACACACACACACACACACACACACACACACACACACACACACACACGCACACACACACACAGGCACATATGCAGACCACAAACAATGTAATGTTTCGTCTGGTGAGACAAACGGTGTTCCCTGGCAGAAACGTCCTTGCTGTATATATTAATACATCTTCCTTTGGCGGACGCCGGTCTTCACAGTTGCTACAGCATGGCATGTAGCTAACGCTAAATAGAAGCACAGCTGGGCACATTTGCTCACTCTCCTGCAGCTTAACAACGTCATCCATCTTCTGCCCTTTTTCTCATAACGGGCCACCATCCATCAGTAATCAGCCAATTAGAGGGGAGAAAGCAGGAGATCCAGAGGGAAGCAGGGGGTGGGGTCGGGAGGTTGCTTTGTCACAGAGGTAACATGGAGGACGAGTTTGATCTGATAAGCTATCAGGACGTGGCGTCGCTCGTGGGCTGAACGTCACCAGCGGCCCCTCGGTACAAAAAGCTCTGATGGGGCCACCTGATGAGATAAATACCGGCCCCCCCCATCAGCACCTTTCCACACCAGCAGAAGAAACAAACAGAGATTGTAGAGGATGGATGTGGGGGGGGGGGGGGGCAGGGAGACACAAGGTCCGGTGGTCTCTAGCCACGAAACAAGGTCATACTCAAACTGGATCTCACGCAATGCCCCGGTGTTTCCCTGCCCGATGGTTTCTCCCTAAAGTGTTTCATCTGTGGCCGTCACGGCTTACGATGGTGGATGACGATTAAAGGGGGAAAAGAACCTTGAAGGGCATTGTTTTCACCATGATCCCCCCCCCCCTGATCCCCCCTCTGGTACGTGTCAATAGAAGTGTGAAGGCATGTGAAAGATATGCTAAATTGAATTAGCACTGATAAGGCGATGCAGGTGTGTGAGTGAGTGTTTTCGAAAGACAGAGAACAATGAAAAAAAGGGACTAACACAAAATGAAACAAAAATAATTCAGAAGATATAAGGTATGATAATTAAAATAAACAACAAATAAACGCCTTTACAGCCGTCTCATGTCTAGCGACTCAGGTCATGGGCATTTTTTTTGTAGAATTTTGATTAGCGCAAATGATGCTGACGCCAGCCTGATAGAAAGGTGTCATCTGTATAATTGAGCATGGGGATAAACATGTCAAGCTTTGTCAAGTGTAGTCGGGGGAGGGGAGTTGGAGTTTGAATACGGGGACACTATTATAGCAAAACACAATCTTCAGAAAAAGGTCATGCGTTGGAGCCTACCACAAATGTGGCAAAAAGAACGTATCGGTGTAAATGTGGAGAGCAAACTTTCTCAGGATGGGAAACAAATCAGCCCTGTACAGCAGCAAAGGGTACATGGATTTTCAATGCTGAACTTTTACTACGATGTAATCAGTTAGGCCCCAAAACTTTCTCAGTCATGCTGACTCGGCCGTCGGCGATGCTGTCGGTCACCCTGTGCCACACCTTCATCAAATAAATTGGGCTTGAAAGAAAAATCCTCGGTATTCCTTAATAATGATGGGTTGGAATCTGGGATCTGTTAGCACAAGGAAATTAAGCATTGGGTGATATATATCTAGATTGAGATAACCACACACAGACCCACACACACACACACACACACACACACACACACACACACACACACACACACACACACACACATTCAAGGTGCACTAATGAATCAAACACAAGCACTGCTCGCACACACACACACACACACACACACACACACACAACACACACACACACACACACACACACACACACACACACACACACACACACACACACACACACACACACACACGCACACGGTGCACATAATGAGTCTATCAAATAATAACATGGTCTGCCGGTGAAGTCAATCTCTCGTTAGTGTCTGAGAGAACGCTAATGAACAGAGCTCAGGTCGCTCTGCCAACCTCTTCCCGATAGCGTGTTTTCTTACAACCTGCTTTACATCACAGAACATGTAAGTGTGTGTATGTGTGTGTGTGTGTGTGTGTGTGTGTGTGTGTGTGTGTGTGTGTGTGTGTGTGTGTGCTGTAGTGTGTGATGTGTGTGTGTGTGTGTGTGTGTGTGTGTGTGTGTGTGTGTGTGTGTGTGTGTGTGTGTGTGTGTGTGTGTATGTGGATGGGCAGGTTAGCCATAATCCTTTTTGCTTGAAGTAAAGTAACTAACTGGCTCACCATGGGCTGCGTAACGAGGCGCGGAGGCCCCTCTCTCCACCGTGGGCAGGACGCTGTGTGAGGCAGGCATACCGAGCCGCCGCCTGGCTGTCCCTGCAAGCCGTTAATTGGGCCGATAAGTGATTTTGCAATGCGTTGGTGCAAGCCACAGAGGATTGGGTAGTGACAAATGTGGGGGAAAAAAAGGCAAGACAAAGTCGGGGTGGGGGTAGCGATCCATTAATGGTCTGCGTCAACAGAGACAATTTCATTATAGTCATTATAACGATATCAGTGTGTGTGTGTGTGTGTGTGTGTGTGTGTGTGTGTTGTGTGTTGGTGTGTGTTTGCGTGTGTGTGTGTGTGTGTGTGTGTGTGTGTGTGGTGTGTGTGTGTGTGTGTGTGTGTGTGTGTGTGTGTGTGTGTGTGTGTGTGTGTTGTGTGGTGTGTGTGTGTGTGTGTGAGTCCCAGAGAGAGCTCCCCACACATGTCTTAGCAAAGAGGGTACTGCTAGCCCTGTAAAACCGTCCTGATCACTACGATTCCGTTCCGTTTCTCTCTCTGTAGATTAGTCCAAACATTATAAATCCTCAGACCAATCAGCATTAGTGAGGGGGAGACTCATTTCATGACAAATCAGGAGCACCACACTCTTCAGCTTAACAAAGAACAGGGGGCGATGCCAGTGGACAGTGTAGCATCAGGGGAGCAATGGAAACAGTTGAACCCTGAAATGTACTGCGTATCGATGTTAAAAGATCAACAGAAACCTGCACAGAGTTGAAGATGCTGTTTTCTTCACTTAACATACAACGATATAAGGAAGAAACTTTTTAGACAATAACAGTACAACACTGCCAAAATGGGCAAATCGATAGGTTCCAGGCCACTGCCAGACTGTTATTCACTGCAAAACACAACTTGAGCATCCGGCTGGACTCCCCCGGCTAGGGACCCTCTACCATAGAGAGGACAGAGAGAACAGAGCTTTAGGGATCGTTGATCCTGACGGGAGATGATTTGTACTGCTGGTTTATGCGAGGAACCCGAACATGGATTGGATTAGAGAAGCCCACCGATGGGGGGGGGACACAGGTGGGTGTAGCCGCAGCCCCCCGCGAGGGAAGGGGGGGAAACAAGTTGGCTGGAGTAGCCTGCAATGCAACAGAGGAGTGAGGACACACACACACACACAGAGGCACAGATACAAACGCACACACACACAGTCCGCACAATTAATTCAGGCATGTGTGAGTGTAGCTGTCTGATTGCGCGGACATGTGTTCATGTGTATGTTTGTGTATGTGCGTGTATGTGTGTGTGATTGGGTGAAAAAAGAACGTCAAAATGGAGGGTGCTTGTCTCGCTTTAAGGAGCATTGACACCCATTGAAGAGTGTCGTCGTCCCCCAGCCCCCGGGAAACACAATGTACTGACAGGAAGTTTAAATAAAAAGGTGTTCTTTAGAGTTTGTGATGCGGTTGCCAACAACTGTTTGTGTGCAGTAGTAAAGCCGAACTGTGGGCGAGAGAGGGAGACAGACAGACAGAGAGAGAGAGGGAGAGAGAGAGAGAGAGAGAGAGAGAGAGAGAGAGAGAGAGAGAGAGAGAGAGAGAGAGAGAGAGAGAGAGAGAGAGAGAGAGAGAGAGAGAGAGAGAGAGAGAGAGAGAGAGAGAGAGAGAGAGAGAAAGAGAGAAAAAGAAGAGAGAAAAAAGAGAGAAAGAAAGAGAGAGACGGAGAGAGAGAGAGAGAAGGGAAGTAAGGACAGCCAAACAATGGCGATGGCAAGTGATGCTGAGATGAAACGAAGCCGGTTTTTGAGGAGGCGGCAGTTTTCTGAAAGCCCCCTTTCATCAGCGGGTGTTCATCGTTCCTCTCGACTCGCTCCCTCTCTCCCATTCTTTTTGTTTTTAAATTTGCAGAAGAATAGCCCCTTTTTTTTGCAGAAGAGAGGAAAAATTCCCATCATAATTATTGTTGGAACACAGGGGAATAGTCACATGCGAAGCATTCACACCCGTCTACGTGATGGTTCTAATTACCATACACCACATTTCACATTTGCTTGATTCTCCGAGAAGGTCATTTTATCTCTTTCCCTCATTCAATTACTTACAAAAAGGGTGTATTGGGAGTCTGTCTTTTTCACTATAAGATTGGATAAAGCAGGATTACCACTGTCCACTTTGGATTTGCACAAGCTACGCATTAACACTTCACAGTTAGCATAGCCATTGGCGCTGTGCTGGGAACAGATTTCCCCAGTGAGGACAGAGCCCTTGTAGAGGTCTGAAGACTCTCCTTGCCAATTTCAGTATTTAAACTTGTCTTATTGCTAACTGTTGACTCCTGCTAGACATTGTCAATTTTTACTCCTAGAAGCAATGTTGATATTTATCCAAACTTTAAGATAATTGTATTAGCGTCCCAGGTATCGGTCGTTTCTAGCGCTGTCTAGAACAAGGGAGTTGGAGGGCATGATTTCTGGCATCCAATAAGAAGGCGAGTGGGTGGCAGTCATTTACAATCACGATTTTTTATTTCTCTTGTCATTGATTGTATTATTTTTTTATAAATTGTCAGAATGAGAACCTCCTTCATATTATGTGATTAAATTGCTGAATGTTTGAT
>OLKM01000214.1:327488-329988 GCA_900291075.1 Melanogrammus aeglefinus
GAAAAGATTGCCGAAGAGAGGGTTTCTTGGACTCTTCCTGGTGTGACATCATACCATAGATAGGGCCCATCATGGCTTCCATTATGGCTGATCGATGGCGATTTCATCCTCCCATGCTCTGGGGACGGTTTAAAGGATGTCAGCGGGTCAGAGCCAGACAGCAAGCATGTGAAAACACTTTGCGCTAGGAGCGAGAGAGCGAACATATAGCGGTCTATAGTAGGAGCACAAAGAGAGAGACAGAGATAGAGAGAGAGAGAGAGAGAGAGAGAGAGAGAGAGAGAGAGAGAGAAGAGAGAGAGAGAGAGAGAGAGAGAGAGAGAGAGAGAGAGAGAGAGAGAGAGAGAGAGAGAGAGAGAGAGAGAGAGAGAGAGAGAGAGAGAGAGAGAGAGAGAGAGAGCAAGGAAGGAGTAAAAAAAAAGAAAAGGATCGAGGGAGAGGAAACATGAGAAGGAGGAATGATGAGGATTAGAAAAAGAAAATAGGACGAAAAAACAAATGGGATGGTATCCGCAAAAGAGAGAGCATAGTCCCTGAAGAGGCATGGCGATCTTCCAGCATGGGAACAGTGATATACAATGTGCAACAAGTGACAGATTGTAACCCACCGACATCGAAACACACAAACACACACATACACTCACACACTCCTCCAGCTGCATTCCGATCGTATGGAGCCAGCCCGTCGCCCCTAGCAGCCGGCGCCACGGGATGGGCGTCCTGCGACGTCCCGCCGCGTGTCCCCACCGGGCGCCGCGGCCAGCCCTCCATCAGGCTTGGGCGTGCGTGGTTGGAGCGTGACTGGTGGAAGCCAGGAGTGGAGGAGCCGTCTGCCGCCACATTGCAGCAATGTGTACATCAAAGCGAGAGAGAGAGAGAGAGAGAGAGAGAGGAGCTCTGGCGTTTTCCACTGCTTTGATGTTGTTGGAGAAAAGACCTGCCTGTTTGTCGTGCATCACAACAAGTCGTGTCACACGTGTGCTCGCTGTCGCCGTCACTACATGATGTGGCGCCACCGCTTCCACTGCCTGGAGCCGTTTGCGTTGAGCCAGGGTGGGTGATCAGTCGTTAGAGGCCCCAGACTCTAATGCAGTAGTTAAGGCTGAGTTCGCACACACACATGTATGACGACGGATATAAGCACCTAAACATTAGGGGTCAGGGATTTATACAGGCTGAGATGTATGCAACGTGTGTGTGCATGTGAGCAAACACACACACACACACACACACACACACACACACACACACACACACACACACACACACACACACACACACACACACACACACACACACACACACACACACACACACACACACACACACACACACACACACACACAGTATGTCAGTTCCCCATTTTGTAATTTAATAGAAGATCCAGAATAGAAAAATACTGAATAGAAGAACACACATATACCGGACTCCTGTATGACACACACAGCCTTACGCTCAATTATCAATCCTTCCTCTCAACCCCTATCTCTCTCTCTCTCTCTCTCTCTCTCTCTCTCTCTCTCTCTCTCTCTCTCTCTCTCTCTCTCTCTCTCTCTCTCTCTCTCTCTCTCTCTCTCTCTCTCTCTCTCTCTCTCTCTCTCTCTCTCTCTCTCTCTCTCTCTCTCTCTCTCTCTCTCTCTCTCTCTCTCTCTCTCTCTCTCTCTCTCTCTCTCTCTATCTCTCTCTCTCTCTCTCTCTCTCTCTCTCTCTCTCTCTCTCTCTCGCTCTTCTTCTTCTCTTCGCTCTCTCACTCTTCTCTCTCTCTCTCTCTCTCTTCTCTCTCTCCTCTCTCTCTCTCTTCCTCTTCTCTCTCTCTCTCTCTCGCTCTCTCTCTCTCTCTCTCTCTCTCTCTCTCTCTCTCTCCTCGCTCCTCTCTCTCTCTCTCTCTCTCTCTCTCTCTCTCTCTCTCTCTCTCTCTCTCTCTCTCTCTCTCTCTCTCTCTCTCATGCTCATACTTTCATCATTCCCCCTGAGGCTTGGGGAGGGACAGAGGTAGTCTTTGATAGTAGGAGGAGCCCATTAAAACAAATGACCCAGATCCAGAAGCAGGCGGCTCAGAACCTTGACGTTATTAAACGCTTTCTTTGCCTTCCAGCCAGGTGGTGTTTTAAATGCACTGTATCTGTTCGAAGAGACCTTGGCCTTTAACGTCCTGGTGGCAGCGACAGAGTGGGAGGGGGGGGGAAAGCAAATACCAAATAAAATAGAATAAAAATATATTACCCATATAAAGAATGAGTCAGAGTCATAATAACTTTTATCCATGCAATTAAAAAGGTTTCCATTGTGTTGCAAAACAATAAAGGATTGGACTCAGAGCAGGGCGCGATACGGATGGACCGACCCAGCCAGCGAGCGAACGAGATAGAGAGGGCTAGGGAGATAGAGAGAGAGAGGCCAAGATGGATACAGAGAACAAGATAGAGAGAGAGCAAGATAGAGAGAGCTTGGGAGATAGAGAGAGAGAGAGGCCAAGATGAATACAGAGAACAAGATAGAG
>OLKM01000214.1:337488-349988 GCA_900291075.1 Melanogrammus aeglefinus
CTCACCCACACGCACACTGAGCAAACACTCAGAGAAACTGTTTTTTTCCGGAGGCCTTATAGAAAACCTCGCAAACCAGCAGCCCTCTGTTTCGTGTAGCACCGTGGCTGTTGCATTTGCCACATTTGCAAACTCTGCATGGCACCACTTGCGGCGTCAGCATGTTTCTATCGCCCGCCGGACTCATTTTTGGTTGCTGAACCTTCGCTGAAAATGACAGAGCTCTGCACAGAACTGCACGCAAACAAATGGCGACAACAATTAGTGTAGGACCGAGGTTTAAACATCTTTCCCATAAGCCAGTGATGCGCTAAATATTGACGCACCTTTTTTGGGCAGAGCTCTGTTACAAATTAGTCAAACTATGTCATCAATTTTTTTTGTGCTGTATTTATAATATTCCTGTGTAGTGTGTTATTATATGCCATAGACGTCGCTATGGACACCCCCCCCCCCCTCCCCCGGCAAAAACACAATCCCTGCTCCCTACATCATCTTGGTGAGGCTGTAGTCCTCCTTTTGTGTACATATGTGCCTCCATATGGTGTTAATTAGAATAGAGCTGAATATAATTCAGACACACAAACAAAGACTAAATGCTTTCCTCCCTGGGCTGCATGCACGGCTGCCTCGAAAGAAGGCCAAAAAGCTAAAAGAATCAATCATTGACGCCTATAGTCGTAATAATAATAAAACGCTTTTTTTATGTAGCACCTTTCAATATGTATAATACAGCTCAAAGTGACTTTTTTTTTTTACAATGCAAAAGAAAGAACAGATTTCTTTACTCTGCAGTTGTCTTGCTCTAAACATGAAACCATGTATCTACGAATGTAAGAGGGAGGAGGAGGAGGAGGAGGAAGGCTGTTTTTTAGGTATTTATAGGCTCCCGGGCCCCGGCGTTGCCAAACTCCCGCACAGGCTTTAAGTGGGGAGCATATGGGGCGACAACTGTTGCCTTCATAGGGGAATGGACAGATTAATTGAAATCGAGCACAGAGAGAAGAGCAGACACGCAAATTATGAGCCCGTAACACAATAACCAAGACAATATCTTGAAGTACGAGGTAGAAAAAGGATTTAGGGCAGAAACACAGGCAAACAAACAGGAAAAAAACAATTACCTGCAGACTAATACGTAAACAGCGCCTCTGCTGTAGCACCTGTAGATGACACTCAACCCGGGCCCACCATTAGCGAGGACTAATGCGATGCTAATCATTTCTCCCCCAAGTGAAACCCATTGAGTTGGTGTCGTGTGTGCAGAGTGCCAATGAAGGCTGGGTCGCTAGCCGTGGTGCTGAGTGGGAGCAGGAGAAGAAGCTGTGGGTAGACAGCGTCATGGCTGCAGAGCTGTCCATGGTGCTAAGCCTGCTGCTGCTGCTGTGGCCACGGCGTGCCCCATTCTTCATCTGTCACATGGGAAGATTTATGTGTACCACGTTAGGAATAACCAACACTTTTCTCATGGCTTTCTCCCTCTCTGTCTCTCTCTGACCTGCTCCGTGCTCCCTCGTCTAATTCTCTACACCTTCACCGTCCCACCATTCCGTCTGAGGTCAGGCGGTCTCAGCCGGTAGAAGGGGGACAGGTTACATGCCAGCGACCCCCCCCCCCCCCCCGCCACTCCTCCTTCACCCCCCTCCATTTACCTCTCAGTGCCATGTGAGAATGCATGCCCTTGTTTGTCTGCCTGTCATTGTGTGTGTGTGTGTGTGTGTGTGTGTGTGTGTGTGTGTGTGTGTGTGTGTGTGTGTGTGTGTGTGTGTGTGTGTGTGTGTGTGTGTGTGTGTGTGTGTGTGTGTGTGTGTGTGTGTGTGTGTGTGTGTGTGTGTGTGTGTGTGTGTGTGTGTGCACGTGTGTGCCTGTGTGTTCCTGTGTGTGCCTGTGTGTGTGTATGTGTGTGTGTGTGTGTGAGAGAATGATTGAAGGGAGGAAAAGAGGAAACTCGAAATCAAAAGCAAATAGGTGTTTCAAATCCCTAGTCAGACACTGTGTGTCTGTGTGTGAGTGTGTGTGTATATGTATGTGTGTGTATGTGTGTTTGTGTGTGTTTGTGTGTCTGCACATGTCTTCATGTGTGTGTCTTTTATGTGTGTGTTTTGTATGTGTTTTTGCACGTGTGTGTGTGTGTGATTGTGTGTGTGTCTGTGGCGTAACCTTGATAGCAGAGTGACAGGGTGAGCATGAAAGTAGGACTGGCATAAAAATGGGCACTATCGGCGGGAATGATTGTCCAGAACATTAATCCGGACAGGATGACAAATTTCCCGCTTACATTCACAGAGCAGAGAGCGAACATTGCAGGGAAACCAGCAACTTTCCCAAATTGTGTTGGTAGCCAGTATTGCTGGCTAACAGTTTTTTTTTGATGTTGCTGAAAGCCTCCCCTCATTTACAATAGTATCTCTCATAGTCTCTTCTATGTTCCTCATCTTCTTCGTCTACTACTACTAATTTTAATTTTGTACTATTACTCCTTTCAGGGGAAGCTCCTAATAGTCTCGGAAGAGACGTCCTGTGAATGTACAGCTCATTAAAAAGGCACCGTGCTCAAGTGTGCCTACAGGTAGGCAGAAGTCATTGGGGAATGCACCGGGAACTTTTGGCTGGAAGTGAAACATCCTGCCACTGCACACTCCCATCACTGACTTCCAATACCCCTGTAGTTCTCGGTTATTTGAATTATTAGACACCAGCCCTACCCATCCCCATTTCCCAAATGACCAAAGCACAGAGACAAGAGATTCCTTCTACATCCATTCTTGCCAAAGCTACTCTGGCCTAGACTGATGAGGGAATCTCTCTCAGTCATCTCTCTCTCTCTCCCTCTCTCTGAATAGCTAATCCGAAAGGCAACGTTACATACGGATAGTAATGAGCACTGGGAGAACAAGCAGTAAAAGACAATTAGAAAGAAGAGAAATTGCATCAGCATCAGAATCAACTCCCTCTCACTTATCTCCATTACATTAATACACACACATGTACACAGACTCACACACAAACACACACACACACACACACACACACACACACACACACACACACACACACACACACACACACACACACACACACACACACACACACACAAACACAAACACCCAAAGACAACATTAAACTACACAGTTGTGTAGTCTGCGCAGAACACTAGAAGGTTGTTGGAGCAAGCAACAGATGAAACAGAACCAAAATAATTGTGTATTTATGGACTCAGAGCAGCTAAGAGCACACGTATTGGAGTTTTCAAAGCGAACACACTGCAATTACAGCAATGACAAGATAACCAGCATCTGAATAAGAATCTTCCCGATAGCACCATCTGCCATGATTAGGATCACACAAGAAAATAACTGATAATACAAATGGAGAAAAACACAGACTCATGAACAACTCAGCAATCTTACACACATTAATTGGCGAGGAAATCAACAAATTATAAAAGGGAGCAATAATCCAAAGTAAGGGAAGAGTAACAACTATCCAACCTCTCTCTCCCTGCCCTCTCCGAATGGTGGGTGTGATGCTGCTCTTAAGGTGGGGTGGGGTTGGGGCTCAGAGAAGAGGTGTAAACAATGTGTACTGAGCTGGAGGTCTCCTGGTATTAAATTCCAGTCCTTTTCTCAATTCTTTTCTCTCTGTTAATATGATATATAACCAAGCAATATTGTGTCACCTATCTAAATTGAAGGAGGCTCACCTGCCACACATCCCCCCCCACACACACACACATAGACCTAGATACACGCACTCACACACACACAGGCACACACACAGAGACACATGCACACACACACACACACACACACAATTAAACGGTGGGAATCTCAATTTCGCAAATAAGAACATCACCATGGACTTACGGAGAAGAAAAGACGAAGTACACCAATTATTTCTATGTTCATGGCAAAGAAACAAAAATCACTGTAACTGGAAAGCAATAAAGCCTGCAAAAGCGCTGTGCGGCAACTAAGGTGAATTAAAATACACAGCGATTGTAATGAGCTATCTAAATTCAGAGTTCATATTCCTTGGAATTATACAAAAGAAGAGCTTCGGGCAGCTCCAGCAAAAAGGAATGAAAAAAAAGAAAGAAATGTAAACAGAATAAATAAATAAGAAAATAAATACATAAATGGGATGAGGATGTGGCCGGCGAGCGCACACGTCTCGTAGGCGGTCGGTGGCGGGGAACGCGTTTTAGCACCGGCATGAATCTAGGAAAAGCAATATCTCGTCTGTAAACGCCACCGCCACCCGACCCGTCCCTTGCATACTTGGCGGCTGTCCAAACGTTTGACTTCACCCTATCAGTCTCATGCACATGTACCGAGGACAAAACACGTGCACACACACACACACGTAGAACCCAACCCACTTCGGCACCTAGCGCAACAAGATGCTGTGTACAGACAGCGATGGCCTTAAGCGCTGATTGGCAACTAAGATGGAAAAAACATGTACACACACACACACACACACACACACACACACACACACACACACACACACACACACACACACACACACACACACACACACACACACACACACACACACACACACGCACACACACACACACACACACACACACACACACACACACACACACACACACACACACACACACACACACACACACACACACACACACACACACACACACAAACACACCAACACACAGAACCAGAGTGGATGGCTGGGGGGATGATAGTGATTAAAAGAAGTTGCATGGCCACCCTTCCCAGGAATAAAGCATTGGTGAGAGGGAACTTGACAGGGGTGGTGCCGCTTCAAAGTTCTTCAGGAAACACTCAAACGGCGGCTCAGCAGACGCCTGGCAGCGCTCCACTTGGACACATTCCACCACTTGTCACAAGACAGTGAAGAACACCACCAAAACAAAAACAAGGGTTGGAATTGAAAATGATTAAAAGTGTACCCATGTTGTTTCCCTGCCGATCAAGCGAGAGGAGGAACTGGAAAAAAGACTCATGACTCTGTTCAGAGTTCACCTAGTTTCTGCATAGTCTCCCCCGCCCCTCCCTCCTACTTAATGTATGCACTTATTGTATGTCATATTTAGTTACAGTACTTAGTTGTGTAGCATCTTCTCCTAGCTATCTTTGTTGTACAGAGGGAACGGGTCACCCAACCGATTGTTAGTGCTTGGCACTTGGTTCTATGAACATCCTTACTGTACCGACAGCGATGTATTATTGTTTCTCTTCTTCTGACCGATGTACTTATTGTAAGTCTTTTTGGATAAAAGCGTCTAAATACCCTAAATGTGAAAGTAATTGAAAAGACAGCAGAGGGTGGAAGGACCCCGGGTAAACGATAAACACACGGTTCCAACGTTAACCCCCCCCCCCCACCCAAATGTAGCCACGTCGTACCGCGGTCTCTGGGGGGTGAACCGCGGCCCCCGGGGACTCAATTAGGCCCGCCGTGCGCACTTATTTCCAACCCCATTGAACTGGCAGTAATTAGTTTACTTCTCAGCTGAGAAGGTGTTTTTTTCCATTTGTAAAAAAAAACAAAACACCTTGGCTGCCACCCCGTCTACCCTGTTATCTCTCACCACCCTGCTCTGTTCCCTTGTGTGCCCTGGTGTGCACCCGCACACACACACACACACACACACACACACACACACACACACACACACACACACACACACACACACACACACACACACACACACACACACACACACACACACACACACACACACACACACACACACACACACACACACACAAACAATGCAAAGTGCATATGAAGCAAAACCATGACCTTTGGACAGGGTTGCACTCTGCCTGAGCTCTATCACCGTGTGTATTGGTCTCCCCGCCCACTACAGCAGAGAATACCACCGCCGTCACTGCACACACCCTCCCCCTCCCCCGACACACCCTACACCCCCCCCCCCCCCCTCCTGATCACGTATCAGCTGCACCTGCATCATGTGGGCATGAACATCGGTGTAAGCCGTCTGCCGGAGGCTGAACGAAGACAACAAACACATTACAGGGGGGGGCGCCTCGTTATCTTACTGGCGGGGGACTCCAGGGAGACCACCAGTCATTACTTGTTGCCAGGTCTGCATGCATTCATATACCCACGGCACCGGCAGCCAAACTCACCCTAAGAGGAGGGAGTCGTATCCCCCCCCCCCAACCCTTTCCCTGTGACAAGGCTGGCACTGGCCGTAGCTCTAAAATTAGCCTGCCCGTTGCGCAGGGTGCAGAAAAGCTGCTTGCAACATGACTGGAGCAGATATAGCATCTGGAGCGGGCTAATTGTGGTACCAACACCTGGATGCAGTGATCATATGTCAGTCTGGTGGGGTGGACGAGTGTGTGCCGGCATGTGTATGACCTTGACAAAACTGCCTTCCCCCCACGGAACGAAGTCAAAGCACTGAAACACCAAAGAAAAGAAGCATATGCACAATGCGTTCATAAATGAGGGGAGAATATGAATTGTGTTTTTGCATCTAGAAACAAATAATTTCCCTGGAAGTTTGAACAGATGTAGCCTACATCTAGAAAATGCATCTCCCATCCATGCCAACATATTCACAGCAATACAGGTGTCCCTGTTCCATGTGCTACGCGTAGATAGATGTCATCATTCATCCACACATTTCTCTCATCCTACTCTAACTACGGAATTGTGTTCTCAAAAATAAAATTCCTATTGCCCAAGTTGACAGTACAATCCAACTATGTGGCTATCTACAATCTGAAAGGTTTATGTGTGTGTGTGTGTGTGTGTGTGTGTGTGTGTGTGTGTGTGTGTGTGTGTGTGTGTGTGTGTGTGTGTGTGTGTGTGTGTGTGTGTGTGTGTGTGTGTGTGTGTGTGTGTGTGTGTGTGTGTGTGTGTGTGTGTGTGTGTGTGTGTGTGTGTGTGTGTGTGTGTGTGTGTGTGTGTTTGTGTGTATCCATAACCGCTCCTTCGACCGTGTCCAGAAGGTGGGCGAGGAGGCAGAATGTACACCGAGTTTATTTTTTGCTCTTTTTATGGTGTGGGCATTTACCGGTTAAAAGTGGCCTCGGTGCTCGGGCTGCGATGGACTGCGAGGGTTGCACCTTTTCCAACACGAAATGACTCAGATGAACCAGATAAAGCAGAGCTCGTGTCTATGCAGGATACAATACAACCGTACTCGGACGCGTGTTCCAGCAGAACTACGCGCACCTGCGCGCCGTTGGAACACGCGTCCTCGTCCGATGATGAGTGACAGATGAGTGACAGACGAGTGCCCTGCGGGTCTTTGGGGGTTGGGGGTCGAGGGGATAGATAGCGCAAGTTGCCCTTCACCTACCTTTGCCGGTGTGCACGGCGGCGCACAGCCCCAGAACAAGTACGGCGAACGCGTCGCTTATTCTCATAAGCATCTTCTCGATCCGCGAACGAATTCAGCCAAGGCGAACTACGATACGACCTCCTCTCCTCTTCTGTCTCTCTCTTTCTTCTTTTCTCGCCGCCTCCTCTTCGCTTTTTGTACTCTTATGTTTAAAAAAAATGTGCTGATTTTATTGAAAAAGCGGTGGACAAGAGAAGCCCAAAGCCCAAAAACGGCGTAAGTGTGTGCGTGCGTGTGTGTGTGTATGTGTGAGTGTGTTTGTGTGTGAGGGGGTAGGGGGTTGTATAGGAGGAAAGCGGATCGCTGCAGCGCAAGCCTCGTCTGGTTGTGTGGTGCGCGGTTGGTCGACGCACAACTAACTGTTTGTGTTGAGACGGGACCGAGGAGCGGTGCACGGGACTGCTACGTCACACGGGGAGGAGAGAAAAAAAGCTCTCCCCCCCCCCCCCAACACGCGTCACCACCCCCATCACTTTCACTGGCCGGATTATTCTTCCAAGTTATCCAAGTGTGGTAACTTATCCCACCTGACTGGACCAAACCATTCAGTAAAATCGAAGAGTAAAGTATTAAAAATGATTCAAACAATCCTGCATCAAATAGTGGTGAATTGCCGCAAAATTATCAGTTATATGTATGTATATTACAACATTATGCAAGCTATAGCCTACTCTCAGGCGGTGCGCAGTCAACCAACTATTTATGTTTGGACCTTTCCCAAATAAAGTGTATGAATAAACGTCCATCAACTATGAGTCTGATAGGTGTACTCAAGGACGTTTCTGAATGCTAAATTGGAATTTAATAGGAAGTGGTTGTGTGCAGTTTCTAAAAGATTAGTTTCAAAACAATAGAATCACATATAATAAAATGGCCATTCTTTTATCATAATTTACCAAAGTAAGAGTTATTATTTGATGATAGCTGAGCAACAGATGGATCAACTGGGTCAGACTACACTATCCAGCAGCCTGTTGAAATGCCTTTTTGAGCACTTTCATTCCAACAATATCACCCTACACTGAATCAGAGCGCGGACACAGATAATAGCTAAAAAGCAATTTGAGTCCCCTTGTGGCTGAGCTATGTGATATGGGCATCAGCGCTTCTAACAGGAAGTACTGAATCAGTGCAGACCCCATACGTGCAAAAATGATCACTTTCTATTTGCACCCAAACATCCACTCCCTCATCAGCGAAATATAATTTTAAAAAAATGATGCTTTCGGACAATTTAACAAGGATTGGGTTCCTTCATTCTGTTTTGATTGCTTTTCATTACTGACGCGCATCAGGCCGACCAGCAGTGCACAACCAGCCCCCACTGGGCGTATTACCTTGGCAGCCATAAAGTCATAACACAACAGCCATGCTACACAGTTTCTGCACAAAATCATAAAATACTACATATTATATATACATGCACGGGCGCACACACACACACAGACACACACACAGACACACACAGCAGTGCTGGTCGTTCTACTAATGTTTTATGACTGCCTCCAGGGCACAACATGAAGTTGTCCTCTCCCACCTTAGCCTTTCAAAACTTAACGTTGCACCAAAAGTTAAGTTGAGCAATAGCATATTCATTAATATTACAAAGAAACACTATAAACTACACAAAGACACACAAAACTGGGCTGAGATGGAGGTCAAAACTGGTCTACTCTATACCAGCCCCCAAAATTAACAGACCCTTTTCAAAGATCGGCTAAGTGATCTCCTGTTCCGACAATTTTTATGTTGGGTCGGTTTTATTCATATCTGTTGAAGCACCATTATCATCAATGTTTGTTTATTTGACTAGTGACTAAACTGACCCGTAATTTATGTGAAAAGCTACTGCCGTGTTATTGCTTTGGTGAAAAGGGTCTATTGCAACAAAACGTGCGCCCTCTCTCAACCTGCGTTCTTGTCTGTTCTGTTTTCTTGTGGCCTTGTGAAAGGTCATCAATCGCATCCCAAGTACTGTTCCATTCTGAGGTCTGCGTCTAGCCAAGTACACACCAAACACCATGATGCTCGCAAGGTGATTTGTGTGGACCTAGTATCCCAGAATGCATTTTGCATGCTTTGTCAAGTTTTTTATTGTCTGATGTTGCATCTTCCTCTATTCACCAATGTCTACAATGACAACCTTTAACAACCTTTTTCTCGCCACTGGCTTACTTGTAGGGTACAGATCTTAGAACACTAAAAATATGTGTATACATTCATATTTATTTGATGCATATACAGTGGGGCAAAAAAGTATTTAGCCAGCCACCAATTGTGCAAGTTCTCCCACTTTAAAAGATGAGAGAGCCCTGTAATTTTCATCATAGGTAAACCTCAGCTATGAGAGACAAAATGAACAAAAAAATTATCTAGAAAATCACATTGTCTGATTTTTAAAGAATTTATTTGCAAATTATGGTGGAAAATAAGTATTTGGTCAATAAGAAAAGGTCATCTCAATACTTTGTTACATGCCCTTTATTGGCAATGACAGAGGTCAAACGTTTTCTGTAAGTCTTTACAAGGTTTTCACACACTGCTGCTGGTATTTTGGCCCATTCCTCCATGCAGATCTCCTCTAGAGCAGTGATGTTTTTGGGCCTTCGCTGGGCAACACAGACTTTCAACTCCCTCCAAAGATTTTCTATGGGGTTGAGATCTGGAGACTGGCTAGGCCACTCCAGGACCTTGAAATGCTTCTTACGAAGCCACTCCTTCGTTGCCCGGGCGGTGTGTTTGGGGTCATTGTCATGCTGAAAGACCCAGCCACGTTTCATCTTCAGTGCCCTTGCTGATGGAAGGAGGTTTTCACTCAAAATCTCACGATACATGGCCCCATTCATTCTTTCCGTCACACGGATCAGACGTCCTGGTCCCTTGGCAGAAAAACAGCCCCAAAGCATGATGTTTCCACCCCATGCTTCACTGTAGATATGGTGTTCTTTGGATGCAACTCAGCATTCTTTCTCCTCCAAACACGACGAGTTGAGTTTTTACCAAAAAGTTATATTTTGGTGTCATCTGACCATATGACATTCTCCCAATCCTTTTCTGGATCATCCAAATGCTCTCTAGCAAACTTCAAATGGGCCCGGACATGCACTGGCTTTAAGCAGGGGGACACGTCTGGCACTGCAGGATTTGAGTCCCTGGCGGCGTAGTGTGTTAGTGATGGTAGCCTTTGTTACTTTGGTCCCAGCTCTCTGGAGGTCATTCACTAGGTCCCCCCGTGTGGTTCTGGGATTTTTGTTCACCGTTCTTGTGATCATTTTGACCCCACAGGGTGAGATCTTGCGTGGAGCCCCAGATTGAGGGAGATTATCAGTGGTCTTGTATGTCTTCCATTTCCTAATAATTGCTCCCACAGTTGATTTCTTCACACCAAGCTGCTTATCTACTGCAGATTCAGACTTCCCAGCCTGGTGCAGTCTCTGGTGTCCTTTGACAGCTCTTTGGTCTTGGCCATAGTGGAGTTTGGAGTGTGACCGTTTGAGGTTGTGGACAGGTGTCTTTTATACTGATAAGGAGTTCAAACAGGTGCCATTAATACAGGTAACGAGTGGAAGACAGAGGAGCCTCTTATGGCCGGCTCAGACTACACGATTCTCAGACATCCCTCCACGATTTAACATGTCACACTATACGATCCCAGAGCCAGGAAATCGGGCGTTGTCTCGTCGGAAGACTGGCCACACTACACGATTCTAGGGTGCGATGCTCTTTACTTTGTCTCATTCATGTTTACAAGATATTTAGAAAATCAAAGGTTTAGAACTGACATAAATGTTTTTTACATTTTTGTCATAAAGGTTCCAGTAGTTTTTATATCTGCTCAATGCAGCAACTCCTGACAGTAGTTGCGTTGCAAGTGACATGAGCGATGTAAATATACTGCCGCATCTCAACCAAAGTTGTCTCCATTCTTCAAAGTTGTCTAAGCATTCTTCTTCTTGCTATTGATCGCATTCATTTTTTGTAGTAGTTACTGTGTACTCAGCGTAGTGCAGTGAAGTCGGTTGGTAAACACTGAGCTCCAGCTGTTCGTAGGGTTCCCTCACGCAACTGGGGGCGTGGTTCCCTCATGATAGCTACGTCATGCGATTCCCCAAAAAATTCTGACATGCTAAACTTTTCGTCGTGGGGGTTTCGAACGTCGCAGACGAAAACGTAGCAAATCGCAAGCATGTCACATTACAAGACCTCGTCTCGTCGCCGACCTGTCAAAAATCGTTCGATTCGCAAATTTGTCTGCGACGAAAGAATCGGGGCAAAATCGGGCTGAAATCGTGTAGTCTGAGCCGGCCATTAAAGAAGAAGTTACAGGTCTGTGACAGCCAGAAATCTTGCTGGTTTGTAGGTGACCAAATACTTATTTTCCACCATAATTTGCAAATAAATTCTTAAAAAATCAGACAATGTGATTTTCTGGATTTTATTTTTTCATTTTGTCTCTCATAGCTGAGGTTTACCTATGATGAAAATTACAGGCCTCTCTCGTCTTTTTAAGTGGGAGAACTTGCACAATTGGTGGCTGACTAAATACTTTTTTGCCCCACTGTATATACATATTTTGTTTTATTGGGTGAAGTTAACTAGAGTATTGCCAAGACGGGCTCAGATGCTGATGTCATCGAGGACGCTGCTGTTTTAGTTGTTGGATGATGCCAACGCCTCTATTCATCCTCTGGAGTTTGTGCTCATGAGTCGAACTTGCCTAGTCCGAACTACCATTGCTTACTTGGTATTGAGGTAAACCCATCTAGAGGTGTAGATGTAGCAGCAGTCAGAGTCAGCCACTTGTTGCTTTTCAGGCAGCCACTCAATCAAGAGACCCATTTCTTGAGATACACACACACACACACACACACACACACACACACACACACACACACACACACACACACACACACACACACACACACACACACACACACACACACACACACACACACACACACACACACACACACACACACACACACACATACACACACACACACACACACACACACACACACACACCACACACACACACACACACACACACACACACACACACACACACACACACACACACACACACACACACACACACACACACACACACACATTCGTGTCT
>OLKM01000214.1:352488-364988 GCA_900291075.1 Melanogrammus aeglefinus
AGTTCACAGGGAGAGAACTGGCCGCTTGTGAAGCAATTTGGTCGTAGACATCGACTATCAACTCCATTATTGCATCTGAAGTTTCTGATCTGACTCGTAAGAATGAATGACCTAAACAATGAACAATGACCATGATCCGGCTACGACCGTACCCACGAAATATATCCTGTTTTTCCCAGAGGTAAATGTCCGTCAGACGATAGCCGGATTATTGATAATTTAGCCGTGAGATTAGGGGGATCACTACGGGGTCCTTCTTCCCCCTGTCTGGGGGTTTGTATCGCGATTATGACTGTACATTATCCCTTGCATGATACAGTTTAAAATGAGCTTGAACTTGAACCTAACCTCCATGTATGATATGAATAAAATACTTTCATTTTAAAATTCTCTGCTCTTTTCTGTGTTTTATTGATATTTGATATTTGAAGTATTCACAGCAGTGTGCATGGCGAACAGAGATTCGGAGGAACACTGTGAATCCCCTGCTAGCACATTCGCCTAAATTCAAAGTTCACTAAAACTCCAATATCCAACTTGTTCAATACTTTATAACACATCTTCTCCTCATTCTTCCCACAAACACGCTTCTAAATCCCACAATGTAAAATACATCAAGATAATGGTAAACATATTAATTTGCTTACCACTTGCAAGACTTAATCTAAAATCAGAACAAATAAAGAACCCAATAGCACTAGAATGAGCAATGGAGGGAAGTGAAAGATTTGGCTATTGGCTATTATTAGCTTGTATTGGGTCTCGGATACTTCCTGAATGGTGTCTTTCGGACCACCCAGCCGATTGTCAGACCAATCGGAGGCTGCAGTGGTTCTAGGAGGCGTTATAATGTAGCAGAGACCCCAGGTAAGGTGCCATGCCATCTCTGCTTATTTATTATCAATCAACTAGGGGACACAAACCATTACCTTAACACTAACTTTATGTAATATGCCTACTGAAAAACATTACATTTGAATTATGTCCAGTCATTTCAAGCCACTATCATCAATCAAGTATAAAAGCACATATAGGCATGAAAATCCAACGTAATCTAATTGCTTGTGTAAGGCTACTTTCTAACATCAAAGTTGCAGCATCAAAGCAATTTTTTAAATTAAAATACATTTCTCATGGAATCGAGCAAGCACATTTTAATGCAATATACAATAACAACAGAAAAAGATACATAAATCATCTGTCAAAATAGTTCATTTCATGCCACTTGTCTCCCCTCCCCGCAAGTCATTTTTGCTCACCTGCAATTTAAGCGAGGAAGACCCCGAATTATCTTTCTTCTTCCAGAAGGAATCCAAAGAAAAGTAATAAAACAGAGGATCAAAGCAGCAGTTCAAGCTCGCAAGACACCCTGTTGCATAGATGAAGGTATCATCAACTATCAGTGCCAATGTAACAGGCAAGAAAAATATGACAAACATGAAAAGGTTCATCGCAAAGATAACCATAACATTGATCTTGTTGTCGATCATCTGTCTAGATATACTGAGCTGACGCAATTTCCAGGACACCATGGAAGTTGAGATTATATTGACTGACAGCAGAGTTAAGATTAAGCAAGCCTGTAAATACATGCTTGCCTTTGGCCCACGCCAGCCGTCGGGGAAAACAATGCAGGTAGTATGAGTGTTGTTCAAACTGATTGTTGTTATTTTTTTTGAAAAATATACACCCTCTGGGGTGTTTATAGCCAATAGAAATATCCAAATCAAGCCACATGCTTTCCAGGTGTTGGTGGTGTTGCGCAGGTGCCTGGTCCTCAGAGGAAACACCACAGCCAGCAGTCGGTCCACACCGATGAAGGTGATGAAGATGGCACTGGCACGGATGTTGTTGCGAAACAGCATCGTCATCGTGGTGCAAGCAGAAACCCCGAGGGACCAGGTGCCTGTTGAATAGAAATGGACTCTCATTGGCAGAGACAGCACCAGCAGCAGGTCGGCGAAGGCCAGGTTGATCATGATGACAGCGCTGGAAGACTTGAGTCGGTGGCGTTGTATCAGGATCCACAGGGACACAGCGTTGAGCGGCAAGCCCAGCACCACGACGCACCCAAAGACGACCGCGTAGGCCACGTTACTCATCGGCTCCTCTTTCAGGCTTCTGCAGAAAGTAACAACCGTGAGTGGGGAAACAGCTTATTTCCTGTGAAGGAAATAAGATGTGTGAAAAGCGGTCAGGTTGCATGATTTGCAGCTGCCTGAACCCCAAAAAGGATACCAAGACTGTTAAGGGAACTTACTCTATATCAAATGATGATCATTCTGAAAATACATTAGCATTTTCATACATTGCTTTGTTAGGGCCATACAAAAAATTGAAAATGTTCAAACTCAAAGTAAATGGCCAAGCAGTTGTAAAGTTGGGTTAAGGACAAAAGTTGCAATGATGACCTGATGATCCCTCTTCATACCTGGCTGATCAATCATTTCTAACGAATAGGATTACATGTTTTGGTAAAGGTTACAAAGCGCTAAACTACTGCTACTTCTATAACATCATATTAACATATTTCCTTATCTTTATTTATTTACCTTGGATCAAGGTATATCTAGACTTTGATATGTGTTTCATAACTTTATCATCAGCTTCCGGGAAAAGATCTATGATATAGCTGAGAAAGATCTTTGATTCCACACTATGTCCACACATAGTTTATGTGTAAATCTTTGAGCTAGCTAGCAGGCTTAAGGCCTATCACAAAATACACAAAAGTAGCATAGCCTAATCCTAGTTAAAGCTCAATATTGGGATGCACTCACATTTAGCACTAATAGAATAGAATAGAAGAATAGTATATCTTTATTGTCATTGTAACAAGTACAACAAAATTAAGTGCAGTCCTTGTTCAGTGCAAAAACATCACATTGAGGAAGTACGTATAAAAAAATAAAAAATTAAAACTATAACAACTAAGTACACAAGACACACCCACACAAACATTCACATTTATAAATGTGCCTACACGAATGTGATACACAAGACAACTATGCTCTGGTAGCAACATTTAGTGAGGTTATGGCTGTTGGATAAAAACTGTTTTGTAGTCTGTTTGTTCTTCTTTTCATGGACCTGTATCTCCAGCCTGATGGCAGTACTAGTAATGCACATAGGATAATATATACCCTGCACACTGCAATATTGTTGTTTTATCATTGAAATTGGGTGAAAATACACTATAGAAGTTATCTTACCTTAAATTAAACAACAAAAGTAAATTAGTTCACACCGAGTGATGTGTTTGAGAACAACCACAGTGTTATTTCCTCTTGATTTTCTCACTGCACCATCAACTTCAAAGCACTCCTTCCAAAAACATCTCTCATTGAACGTTTTGAGGGATTGAAAGCAAATTGGCTGTGAAGTACATGACTTCTTGTTTTGCTTTCCTCTGAACGGAAAGGGTTGGATTGTTTTGAGATATAACCCGTTGTGATGATGCAAGACACATCTTGCATCCAGCGCAATTGACTTCCTACACGACGCATGTGTCGTTTCTAGTTTGCAACTGGCGCAAAGCGTTCTCTTCAATGGAAGTTAATCTGTGCCATCAGATTATAAAAATAAAAAGCCTAATAATAATATATAATATATATACTGTATATAATAATAAAAATTTGAAGAACTGAATATTTATGCATTATAATAACATATCTGGATTTTATTGCCCCTGAATTTAACTCAGTAAGTCATATTCAGCTTTATTTTTCAATGTTAAAAAATTCAAAATCAAATATTCAACGTTAAAAAATTCACCATAAATATTTTCAATGTCCCCAAATTCAAGATGTCAAATTCAGCTGCAAAATTCAGTGTCGGAAAATTCAGTGTTAACATCTGGGGACCCAAGGAAGAGAAATCGATCCTAGATGCTAGAGATTGCGGTCAAGCAAGGAAAGCGGGATTAAGAGTGTCACTCGCTGGTTCTTTCTTTCTTGATACAAACGTTAATTCTAAGCATTTTACACAGTAGCCTATAATAGGAAATGCTCAAAGGTAAATCAGCATCATTAAACCCTGACTGCAGCTTTTAATGGGGAGAGAAGCCACCTAACGGTGTGACCCTAGGGGGCACTGTTGCACATTTTCTGTAACATGCACAAGTTAGAAGCGGAGACACGCATGAAGTCGTTCACATGCGGAAACATGGCCAATCTTAAAACTTAACGTTTGTACAGTCATCGATCACTCGGATTGGGGGTATTCTTTTTGTGACACCGGATGCACTCTAAGTGGCTGGAGCAAAACAGTTGATATGCCTCTGTGGTGGTGGCATAACAAGAGCGCAACGAGCATGCAGAGCCAACACTATTCCGCACCGAGTGACATGATACAGATATGAGGATGACAAATTAAAAGCAGGTTGCTGTCGGGCGCCTCTTCCCGAGGCACGCCATGCTTCCACTGGAACTACAGGCTGCTGCCGCTTCAAAAATCGGTTGTGCATTATAACAAAAACATAAATAAACCATAAGATCCCCCCCCCCTCTGACCTTGTTATTAAACGTGCTTAATAAATACATTTGATTTGGTTTGATTAGCATTTTACAGACCGATACAATGGATAGGGCGTTTAGTAAGGTCCACCACCGTTGCTTCTCTCCCCATAAAAAGTTAGTCAGTGTTTAACGACGTTGATTGACCTTTGAGCATTTCCTATTATAGGCTACTGTCGTAAAATGCTGTTTAGAATTAACGTTTGTATCAAAAAAGAAGAATCGAGTGACGCTCTTATTCCCGCTCTCCTTGCTTGACCACGATCTAGCGTCTAGGAGCGATTGCTCCTCCTTGGGTCCCCGGATGTTAATACAGAATTTTCCGACATTGAATTTTGCAGCTGAATTTGGCATGTTGAATTTGGGGACGTTGAATATATTTACGTACATTTTTTTAACATTGAATATTTGATTTTGAATTTTTAACATTGAAAAATAAAGCTGAATAGGATTTATTGAAAAATGTAAGAGTTCTATTCATAGTCAAAAATTCCTGATACTTTATTTCAATGCATAAATATTCAGTGCTTAGAATTCAACAGCTTTTTATTTTCAAAATCTGATGGCACAGATTTACTTCCATACTTTTCCCTCCACCACTACGCGTCGGTAAATTAGGGAATGATCTTGCAACCCAAGGGGCGGTTCGGCGAAAGGAGGAGGCGTATTCTGGCGCAAAATTTCCCTGGTGCTATATTGCAGTTTCAGAAAACAATGGGCTCTATGCACAACTCCACTACTTCTTGGACTTAGTGCTGCTCCTTTATTTCCTGTCTTACATTACTGGACAAACTGATTAATCCAGGTGTGTCTGAGTAGTCACAATGGTCAGACACACCTGGATTAATCAGTTTATCCAATAATGTAAGACAGGAAATAAAGGAGCAGCATTAAGTTCAGGAAGTAGTGGAGCTGTGCAAAGAGCCCATTCCACCACAAACCAGGAAATACCTATTTTAAAGTCAGTGGCGCGTTGTTCAGATGCTATTTTAAGCAAACACATATTTTCTTGACACAGACATCGTGTACAAGACCATCACTTTTAGGATTGATGAATATTTGGAAGAAGAAACAATGTTTGTTAATGTATTGTGTATATCATTAAACAGAACCACAGTTACCGCATAGATTTGCGTTGGGCGCAAGAGTCATTTATCCGCCTGCAAAATAGCAACATCGCCATAGAACCGTCCACAAAGCTACTTGCGTTTGGCGCTTCTCACTTGCATTTCAGACCGTTAAAATAGGGCCCTAGGAGTTATTTTGCTATTTTCTTATCCACTTAATCGTCAAATCCTGCCGGTGGGCAAGTTTTAGCACCCCTTCCCCCCAACATGCTGGATCAATTTTCGGCATCATTCAGTTGAGTGATATAGTCATGTCATACACAGTTTGAAAGCTTAGAATCTCAGGAATGTCATCCAATGTGAACAATTCGGTGGAATAAATGTGTTTAGCCAATATAGTTCAAAAATATCCTAGTGTCTTCTTAGGTCAAAATAGCCCCCCTCGCCCTCCTCCTCCCTTGGTGCATTCTAACTTCATCGTCGTTGTGGATATAGCAATGAGTTGATACTTCATGTTGGGTCTTGAAATGTTCATAATAGTCCACAGAAATATCAATATATCAATTTCATTTTAGTCTAATTACATTGAGTATATGCACAAGCCGTCTTAAACAAAGCAGCCGAAAAATTAGGCCAATGAGGCGATCACTATCAAAACTGGGCATGTAAATTTGATTGACAGTTACACCAGCAGACAGCAAGGGTCGGAGACGGGCCTTAGATATCCTAATAGCCAATGAAAAGACCTTTCCGACAATATCCAGCATGTCAAATACTGTCTCACATGTGGTTGAGAAAACAAATGCGCAAGGGGTGTGCGTAAACTAGCAGGCTCTTCCCCTGAGTGTGAGTGTGAGGCAAGTGGTTGATTTGCACGCTCGTGTGTGGTTTTATTTTTATTTACTTTTGTGAGTTTGGTTTTATAAACATTTTGAAAGATGCCTAAACGCCTGGAGAAGAAAGGGAAGGAATCATGTAAATGATTATTTTTGATTATTTTCACATTGTTATTGTAATTGTACTTATTTGTTTATTTGTACATAGTTATTTATAGTATTTTTACTATTTCAGTTTTGGTGTTTATACCATTGCATTTTTCACGTTTTAAGTAAAAAATAATAGCCAAAACACTTTGTTTGAGCTTTTTTGGCAAAATTGCATAGGTGGATTAGCTAAAAAAATATATTTTTGTGTGATTATACCTGTCTCATTACATATCAGAACATCTGGTATGCTATCTAAATCGTTCACAAGAAAGCCCAGAGGGTAACCTTTCATTTGAGACCAAGATTATGCTTCTACATGTTTGGGACACTTTTGTTTACAGTATGCATTTTGGGTAGCCAAAGGTCTTTTTTGGAGTCTCCAAAAGGGACCAGAACGAATGGACATATCATTGCATAAAAGGAGCTGGAGACTTAATCTTTTATGCTTTGTTGATCTTCTTTTACACACAGCATCACAAGACCTAGGGCTAGGGCTCAGTAGTGTTTGCAAGGGATATGGGGTTATCCAGGCTACTACAATCAGCTTGGTTTTGGAGTTGTGTGTAACCGGCCAGAAGGAAAAACAATATTGTAGTCTTCCCAGCACTGTGACAGTACATGATACAGTTATTCTGGTAATGTCATAAAATTCTACAGGTTCCAAAGAGACCAAGCATGTGATTAGAGGTCATACTCTGAAGGAGCAGTGCTCTCTAGAGTAGGCGCAGTGCAAAAACAAAAATATGGCCAAAAATGGCCCGAAGACTAAGTGGTTATACAGTTTCCACACATATGTTGAAATCTTGAGCACTCACATTATCTTTTCCACAGCGACTACCTTGCTTTAGAAAAGAAGGACAGACAGTAGAGGAGGGGAGGAAAACAAATGTTGTGAGGCGCTTCTTCGATCATGGCGTATTTGTTGTGGTCTAGATGTTTGTTTGCTGTAAACAAAGAGAAACCTCTGCCAGTCCCTCACACGCTCCAACGTTTGTACTGTGTAATCCAAATTAATCCCCTTACTTACTTACTGCCTGTCAATCTGTGTGTGTGTGTGTGTGTGTGTGTGTGTGTGTGTGTGTGTGTGTGTGTGTGTGTGTGTGTGTGTGTGTGTGTGTGTGTGTGTGTGTGTGTGTGTGTGTGTGTGTGTGTGTGTGTGTGTGTGTGTGTGTATGTGTGTGTGTGTGTGTGTGCATGTGTGTGTGTGTGTGCGTGTATGTGTGTGTGTGTGTGTGTGTGTGTGTGTGTGAGTGTGTGTATCAATAACATCCATCATCCAATACAAATGTTTCTCTCTTAATAATGCAATTAATAACAATAATAATAATAATAATAATAACGCTATTAAAATCATGTGTAAATACACCACCCTGCATGTACTGGAATAACAGCAGCCATAGTAGCAATAATAGCCAAAAAAGTAAATTATGCAGAGAGAAAAATCCCCAAACTGACTGACCTTTAGATCTGGAGGAAGAGAGAGTGAAGGTAGAAAACAGAGGTGAGGAGAAAGCAAGCGAGAGGGCGAGAAAGAGGGAGATTTCCATAGCTCAGAAGAAAGGTGATTTAGCCGCGGCTACAACAATACAGCGAGGTCAGTGGACTGATTTGGCATTCACTTCCACACACTGGTCACAGTGTGAGCGAGGAGCCGTGGGGTGGGGCCGGGGGGGGGGGGAGTGGGGGGGGGGGGCCACGAGGTAATGGAGAGTGAGAGCGCAGCCAGGCGGCCGGGCCGTTCCTGAACTTCCATTTTCTCCCCATCCATCTCTAATGAAATCACTGGTCCATTGTTGGACAGCATGGGGTAAAGTGCTATTCTCTCGCCATGGCAAAGAGGGACACCGCCGTCCACTGCTGGGCCGACTTCATTAAAATGTTCATTTCCTCACCGGCAGGAGCTCCAATGCCACACTTGTGTAGGCCCCCCCCCCCCCACAGGGCAAAATGTGAGCTTGCGTGGGTGTGATGGTGTGTGTGTGTGCGTGAGCAAGATGGCACGCGCTCTTGCTAGATACAGATGCTGGTTTGAGTTGAGAAAGCCCTTCCTACTGTCTGGTGGTTCTGTGTGAGTGGATGTGTGACGCTGGTATTTTGCTAAATGCAGCACAGCGGGGTGATTGGCGGCAACCGTGCAGACTTCACAACGCATCGACTCCCTCTGTTCTCGTCCCCCGGTCACGTGATGGCCCAAACTCGGTTGTATAATCTTCTAAGTTTTGCTCCACATGTCGATCACTCTCCCGAGCCGCTGATATTATGAACCTTGCAGATTTTTTGAGTTTCTGCATAATGGGTATACTTCAGACACTCTTCTAGGCTACGGCATCGCCATTAGCCAGCAGAGCCGAGGCAATTAACCTGCCTTTATATCGTCTGGAACTTATAAATATATAAAACGGAACAAGTTAATTCATCCGAAACACTGGTGTGAATCTCACACACAAAAGAAAATAAGTGATAAAAGCCCCGGAAAAACAGCATCACACTTTTGTCCCCTTGTTTCTATTTTTTCACCCAATTAGTGGCTGCCATCTTCGATTTGAGCAGACGGTGGAAATATGTGCTGATTACCTATGCAAATGAGTGGGGCCACTGTAATGAAGCTGTCAATGTAAAGAAGGAACAGATTTAACAGAGGAGAACGAGGTACAGCCAAACACTTGTCACCAGGCAAAACAAAGAGGCGCGGTACTTGGGAAATTGACCGAGCCATGCTTTAGGAGAAGAGAAATCATCCAAAACCCACAGCAGCTATGACTCTGCCACGGGTACTGGGCCTGTTTTAATTACGTACCCCATGGAATTCTGGGAGAGCGTTGAGCCTGATGCTACTTTAGTGGTGTTTTAACCTATAATCCTGGAAAGTCATTCCTACATTATTTTGCTTCTGAGAAATAACTCATGTGTTACATGTAGAGGAGAATCTGAGAGCATTCATTTTCACAAGTGCCCCGAGGTTTCTAATTGCAGTAGAGAAAGGTGCATTCATATCACTGGTGAAACCTGCACTCACCCTGTGATTGGACCGTTTTGCAGAAACTGCACACCTTGGTGTGCAGTCAATGCTGGTATAAATTGCTAAATAAGTTTAACCATGTTTGACCAGCACCATTTGTCTTTCAAATTGTGTAAGAGTTTAATAACGAATAAAGTTTGGAGAGTCACCTTTTATATTTAAAGGTTGAAAGGATTAAGAGCAAATCCAGCCCGTCGTATTGACACACTGATCCCATACAAAGTGTCGGCTTTAAAATAATAAATGACAGGTCCCATTGGAATTCTGTTCATCACCTTATCTTCATCCATTAAACACTTAAAGTGTCATGGGACCAAATACAAACAACCACTCTCTGCCAATCACAAAATCCTGGTTCGAAGGGAGGTAAAAAAAACACAAATCGTTCCTTTCTGTACAAACTTATAAATGCTGTGCTTTGGGAGTAAGTGCTTTGTGATGGCAAATGCGTCTTTTAGAAACGAGCAATTCCAGTCAATCAAAGTCATTGCAAAGAAATGACTTAAAGATGTCCTGGAGAAGGGGAGTGGGGGATAATAAATACAATATTTTATACTAAGAGATCCAATTCTCCTCGAAATGTGAAAAGTGCTCTATTTTGCCACTTTTTTTGACTACCTGGTTGCTCTTCAACACAAAGAGACACCGGCGGCCTGTATTAATGAACTATTTTGTTTCTTAGTAATGTTTTGGCCTAATATTGTTACTGTACAAACAAACAGAGCTTCGCCTCCCCACGACCTTGAGTCTAAAACATTCTCAACGACACAGCCAATGAGAGCACTACAGCAGGTAGCAATCGCGTTGCCATGGCCCATGGGTAAACTTTGTGTTTTCTTTTTCTTTTTTGCTACATCACAATTGCATGTTATAATAAACTATTGTTTTTACCTACCATTACGAGTCTCGTTTGGTCTAGTAGGGAATTTGCACAATGGCCCGGCTGCTGCTTGCTAACGGCTGGTTCAGACTATACGGTTTCAGCCCGATTTTTGCCCCGATTCGTTCGTCGCAGACAAATTTGAAATAAATGGATGAATAAATAATAATTTGGTTAACATATTGACTAGACAAACTGCAAACTGACAAATTTTACTTTTCTATAATCCCCCTGCTTCTGAAATCCCCGCCCAGTGCTCATCCGCAGGTTTTCCAGAAGCAGTCCACTGTGCGACTGCGATCATCCCCGCTGCACATGCTCTCGCACATTGTTGAGATCATATGCTGGATGCTCTACTCTTTCCATGTGGCTTTCAGTTAATGATCGGGCTATAGTAAGACCACGTTGGCTAGGTTCGCTGACAACAGGGGACATTTCATAGCGGTTGAACGTTTTAGGGAGCCGACAGGCTTTTTTGTCGGGACGCGGAACGCGCAACTCAAAATCGGAATGACATTACAGCTCATCCGCTCATCTCTACTAACTAGACTCACTGCACTAAAAAAAATTAATCGGAACTCGGAATCCATTGTTATTTACTTTGTTGCTGCGTTGACGCTGTGTGAAGCACTGCATTAAACACAACCAAAGTTATACAGTCAAATCCAAAAGCCATCTATAATGATGATTGTGATGATGATGATGAGGATTATGATGACGATGATGACAATGAAGAAGGTTATTGTGATGATTCAGTATGTACGTTGCGGTGACGACACATTATTTGGATCACAACGGTGCTGCTGCGCGCCGCTTCCTATTGGTGCTAGGGGCGGCAATTGACGCGCGTGAAATGCGCACCGCGGCACTCCGGCACTGGTGTGTGGCCGGCTTTAGGATGATGGGGTGTCACGCGCTGTTCAAACACATGCACGTGCATTTGGCCCCGCCACCTCTGATATCATTCCGGCGCCACTGCAAAGAGATTGTGTTGACTTGCTGCTCATTGCTAAGCAGCACTTGTAAACCATGTTATTGTGTGTGTGTGTGTGTGTGTGTGTGTGTGTGTGTGTGTGTGTGTGTGTGTGTGTGTGTGTGTGTGTGTGTGTGTGTGTGTGTGTGTGTGTGTGTGTGTGTGTGTGTGTGTGTGTGTGTGTGTGTGTGTGTGTGTGTGCATGTGTGTGATTTTTTCCTGTGTGTATATGTATGTTCCTATGTGTGTGTGCATGCACACAATATCACTTAATTGCTGCCTCGTGGATTTTCTATCAGTGGGTGGTTTATATTGCTATCAGTGAATTTATTAGTATGTTTATACACAGCCAGTCACTCTGGTAGGAATACCACCGAAACATGCATGAAGCTGGAAAACCAAAACAGAATTAGAACGAACAACAGACAGAGGAACCCAGGCAGAAAGCTATGGTTTGTGTACACACACAGCATATAATTATGAGCGAGGCACTGTCCGACGCATTTACACCAAAGCGTTTAGCTTTGTTGAATCCCTGGGGACAAGCGATAAACACTGACACTTTCTGAGCAGAAAGGTATGGAGAGGGAGAGAGAGAGAGAGAGAGAGAGAGAGAGAGAGAGAGAGAGAGAGAAAGAGAGAGAGAGAGAGAGAGAGAGAGAGAGAGAGAGAGAGAGAGAGAGAGAGAGAGAGAGAGAGAGAGAGAGAGAGAGAGAGAGAGAGAGAGAGAGAGAGAGAGAGAGAGAGAGAGAGAGAGAGAGAGAGAGAGAGAGAGAGAGAGAGAGAGAGAGAGCACAATAAGACGGGAGGCAATGGATAGTGAGCCACATGGGTAGGATTGACGTAGAAAGCACAAAAGGAACCATGCAGGAGATAACTATGGGGACTGTAGGAGAGAGAAAAACAAAGAGACTGAGAGAGAGTGGGAGACAGAGAGAGACACAGAGGGAGAGAGAGAGAATGGGAGTGAGAGCGGGAAAGATAGAGTAAGGGGCGTGGGGGTAAAAGAGGGAGCAGGAGCGAAGGCAGACAAGTACAAACAGCAGGAAATAACCAGAACT
>OLKM01000214.1:369988-407488 GCA_900291075.1 Melanogrammus aeglefinus
TGGGGTCATGCCATATAAACAGTCAGAGTGCAGTAAAACCATCTCATGCTTGACTAGGTGTGTGATGCTGCCCACAATTGATTCAACGTTGCTGAGAACTGAGCCAAACGTCAAGTTCGACTCTTAGATTGCAGTTTGTAGGATTGCGCCTGTAAGTCCACGTTAAGATACAATGTGGTATGCGATGACATTAAACGGGCAAATGAAAAACAATACATCCTCTGAATAAAAGCTGTTTAATACCAGCCTTGAACCAAAGTGAAACATGATTGGATCAAAATCCAAGTAATAGGCCTAGATGATGTGCCAAGTCCCCTCCCTTGCATGCATTTACGTTATTCCAGTAATGGACTGGCTTTGTGCATATGGCTAGGTAATGGAAGGCATCCCTAGCTGCAAAAGACTTGCAAGTCAAATAAACACCAACAAAAAAGATACACATGACGCAGCTATCGCTAATATTTGTACCATTTGATCCTGTGTTGTCATGCATCAATAATATTTTCAGTTATGAGATGAGAGGAACATTCAGGAGCAAGAGAAATGAGATCAATGCATGCTGCTGGCCGCAAGAGGCTGCATCCGTACGGGATATCACCGCTTCTCTCGAGAACCTTTACCCAACCCAAACTCCAACCGGATTGCAGCAAGAATTCCTCTTCCTAAAATAGCACTGAGAACTAAAAGAAAGGACATAGTGCCATTGGATTTGGTGAGAGGGGGGAGAGAAAAGGGTTAATACGATCAGGAGAGGAAGGGGTGAATAACAGACTGCACTAGACACGATAAAGAGTGATACAATGAGGAGAGGAAGGGGTGAATAACCGACTGCACTAGACACGATAAAGAGTGATACAATGAGGAGAGGAAGGGGTGAATAACCGACTGCACTAGACACGATAAAGAGTGATACAATGAGGAGAGGAAGGGGTGAATAACCGACTGCACTAGACACGATAAAGAGTGATACAATGAGGAGAGGAAGGGGTGAATAACGGACTGCACTAGTCCCGAGAAAGAGTGATACGATCAGGATGGGAAGGGACAATATGGTGTAGCAGCGAGGGGCGAGGGGAGGAGGGGGGGGGGGGGCATATTGTCCAGCATGTCCCCATTTAATTTGTCCTTGTCCCGATCTTAAATAGAATCAGGATTAATTATTCAACAGGGTCCATAACGAGCCTCAGAGATTCAGTGGAAACATGGAGCACAGAAAAACTGGAAATAGCAGCAAGAGTCGAGTGTTTCAACACACACTTTTGTCAATTTTTTTTGGGGGGGGGGGGGGGTAATCTTCTCTTAATGCAAAAGGAAAAAAAGAACAAATAAATGACTTACACATTCAATTATCTTGACCGAAACCACTCTATTGCACACCTGCTAACGCCATAAGCCCTGGTTTGAGTGGGAATTAACGCGTGAACAATGAACGCCGTTCACCGCGTCCCCATGGATCCACCTACGCACACACACACACACACACACCGATACGGTCAATAATCATTAGCACGCGGCCGCTCGCCATTGACCTCATGATGACCAGCGATCACCGCTGCTTTGTGTGCGCTCCACGGGAGCAGTCTGCCCCCGTGCAATGGAGGAGATGAAGCCATGCCCTCATTCCCCGTACACGAAGACGGTCCCCATTAGCTTTCTCCTCCCTATGTCGCGCAGGAGAGGATAGCGCTGCTTATCGAGTACAACATGGCAGGTCCTTCGAGCCGCGCACCGCGCCGCATATGCAAGCAGCTGTGATGAGTGGATGGCCGCGACGATGCAGGCAATAAGGAGGATTGTCTTACGAGGGGTTTGGACTAGGGAGGGGAAATGGGCCTCTCCAGCCCACTGCTCATTTTCTACCCATCTAAATTGCTGATAGGCTCAGCCATCCACCCCCGGTGAATAAGAAAAAACACGGGCGAAACATTACCCGTTGTATTACATTGTCTTTTAACATCCGGTTTTAGCCTGGAAGAGCTTGTTGGGGCAGATTCAGTTATTTACGTTCTATACCGTATATACATAAAAGATTTTTTCATACGGCAGGTTTTTCCCTGCATCCTGGTTGTAATTTCAGTGCCATCTAAGGCGTTTCTGCCGTGAGCCTGCAGTAAGAAATCCATCCTCCTCTCCCTGACCTTACTCTATAGAGACGCATTCATGATTAGGATTCAATCGAAACCCCCCGAAAGTAGGCCCGCAAAGAGACACTTTGGGGGGCTTTGTCTGGGGGAATCAAAAGAGGGCATCCTTTACCTCCCTGCCAAGACATGAAACCACACGCGTACCTCAGATGTAGGGAGCAAATCACGACTGCACCCCAGGCACCCGATGCTGCGCTCGTTTACAAATTTGAATATCTGCCTTTGCCTTTGATGAAAGATTTACATTTATGTATTTGGTCCAAAAAGGGGCATCTAAGAAAGAAGGGCAAAACGGATACTAACACCCCCCCCCCCCACTCCCCTCCCTGCAACTTCCTGAACAGCAGGAAGTCCTTGCTTACTCTCTGCCTTAGAGGGGCTGGTGGCGAGTGCTGAGAGGGCCCCGGGCTCGGCCCAGATGCTTTGGCTCGGCTCCTGCTGGCGATCGCTGAGCCTGGACATGAGAGTCTGTTTCTGCTCCCTTTCCCCCGCTCTCCCAATCTGTGTTGGTCTCTCTCTCTCTCTCTCTCTCTCTCTCTCTCTCTCTCTCTCTCTCTCTCTCTCTCTCTCTCTCTCTCTCTCTCTCTCTCTCTCTCTCTCTCTCTCTCTCTCTCTCTCTCTCTCTCTCTCTCTCTCTCTCTCTCTCTCTCTCTCTCTCTCTCTCTCTCTCTCTCGCTCTCTCTCTCTCTCTCTCTTCCTCTTCCTCTTCCTCTTTCACAACAACACTAGCCTGCCCCAAAATGCCTATTTCCTCTTGAAAGGTACACAACACTGTTTCACACATGGAACAGTGATGCACTGAGGACTGGTGAAATACTGGTGAAATTCAAAACAGGCTGGTTATTTTTGGGGGTATGTTTTCAAGACACGCAGGTAATTAATAACGTGTATGTAGGGCAGCCTTTAAGGAGCCAAAGGTCATTCAGGGCTTCGTTCCGAATTATCTGGTGCCGTTGAACCTTGGAGAGGAGGAGGAGGAGGAGGAGGAGGAGGAGGAGGAGGAGGAGGAGGAGGAGAGGAGGAGGAGGAGGAGGAGGAGGAGGAGGAGATGAAAAGGCATGCATGCAGTGTTAAGGTTTAATTAATGAGGTTAATACCCAAACTCAGGCATATTTGCGCCACTAATCAGCAAGCACAAGCAAGACTTCACTTGTGGGTACAAGTGACCACCTTGCAGTGTCCCACACCACCGTGTGCTTCCAACGAGCCCTTTCTCCCACACACACACCTCCCGGCCCCGCAATGTTGGTTCCCAACCCTGGAGTGCAAATCTCAACCCTCCCCCCAGGAAAAGCCTTCTCAGCCTTGCTCCAAAGCAGGGCCCTATGTATTATGCATTAGAATACATGCCTATTTCTGAACAGAGTGGAGCGGACCAGGAAAAAAAAGAGGGAGAGAAAAGCACAACATTCCGGGATGCACAAGTCAGTCCCACACTGGCTAATGTTTTTCTGCTGAAGAAGAGAAAAGAAGATCTCAATCCGGTTGCACGGAATTTCCAAGAGGGAAAACATAAAATATTTAACATCGTCAACTTCTCTTGTTAGGCCTCTTTATTCCCTGCCGTAACAACTTCCTGAGGCGGGGTGGAGCGGGACATGGAAATGATGAAGGAAATGTTAAGCAGGAAGAGTGGTCACTTTTCTTGACTCGCAGAATGCACTTGGGCTTTTTTTGGTTGTGGGAGCATGGTGGAAGGTGCAATAGGGGGAGCGGGGCTAAACATGAACCGAGGACCGCACCAGCAATCAGCAAGCTGTTGCTAGTGTGTGGCTTGATGACAAAAAAAACAATAACGAATTGCAACTACACAAAAGCGAGATTGATGATGTTTGCAATGCTACTTATACAAAACCAAACTAAATTTGTTATCTACTTTACCAGATATTAGTTTTGACATCATGTCCTTTCACAAAATGTTTTAGCCAGTATGTTTCCAAGGGTCGATTGAATCCTGGATGCAATACTTTACTTGTATTTTGTAACAAGTAATGAGAAGTAACATAGTGGGGCTTCCAATAAGCAATCTACTTTTTTTTTTTTCTTTATGTAACCTAAAAGATTGCAAACCACCAACCCATTCAGCTTTCTTTGTTTGCTTTGTGATGGACAGCCTATCATCGTGGCTGTATGGAACACAAAAATTAAAATAGAGTGGCAATTGCAGAGCCCCTTTCTGCAGAGAATTATAATCCCATGTAAAAGAGCGTGAACAAGTCACGTAATTTGTGCATGGGGCCTCTCCTACGTGCTTGTGCATGTTTTAGCGTCAAAAAAACACGTATCTCGCGTTCAAGGATGAAAGCCGAGACTATTCAATTGTGCGTGAACACCGAGGCCCGTTCAATTATCCCGGGGACTTCAACGCGAGCGCAGCAAGACACCTTTACTGGCACTGAGGCAAGAGAAAGACAGGGAAAACACATTGATAATTCACTAACTCTTTGTTGACCCACCACAACAAAGAGCTTCCTTTGCACAAGCATTTGTCTCCCGCAATTACGCAGATAAGGCGAACGTTAGAAAGCTCGAGTGGAGAGGAAGAGGAAGGGGAAGATGAGAGCATAAAGCGTGTGCAAAAAAATAATCATGTTAAAGGGTTGAATGGTTTGAACACAAGGTACAGGCCTGAGGTAAACATGGGACGGCACAACTCATTCGAAACATCCGCAGCTGGGCAGAGATTATCAACCAGCAAATTGAAGCATAAACAATAATATACAGAAAGATCTGCCATTTGCATTCGAGTCTCCATGAACAATATTAGTAATACGGTAAACTCAGTAGCAGTAGATAGCAAGGCTCCATGGAGGTACACTGATAAAAGGCACATAAAAGGAAGGACCCACCCAGCCACTTCCTCTCACATGTGGTATAAAAAGTATTGTGCATGCAGTATGTGCAAACATTAGCCGGCCTGTATAAAACACATGAAGTTAGACCTAGAATACAAATAAACAGAAAATACCCAATTCTCCCCTCCTTCCTATTAGTGTTCTTCTTCTTCCCAACAGGCAGAAGCAATCGATTTAGATAAAGTTAAAGAGAATCCCTTTTCTGTGCATAAAGAGCCATAATAAAAAACATACTCACCGCACTGGAGAATACATTCTCCAACCACTTCAAAAAACAACCGCTTCTACTGTAAACATTGCAGCTCTCTGCACACTTACTGACTAGGAATCTGTAGCAATATGCAGTACATTTTAATGTGATGAATGTATGTGTCAGGTAGCTCAATTGCCTTCTGTAAATAGTAGTCGCTGAGTAGCTACAGAGCGCCATCTTAGTAATAGCATGAAACTTCTGGAAGAAACCTTGCATCAGTATCTAGGTAGCAGCAGCAGCGTCCGATCGACAACACGCCAGACCTAGTTACCGCTGTGTCGCCGTGGGTTAAGGGCCGGGTCTTTATGAGGTGTTCTGTGACTGAGCTGTTGCCACAGCTGCACCAGAACAGCAACCTTCCCGCCTTCAGTCAATATACTTTATATATTTTTATATCAACTATATAAATATGGAGACACAGTCAGTCTCTAAACCCCCCGACCTCGCTCTTTCTTCATCTCTTTCTTTCTTCTCCGTACTTTTGTCGATACACGCTCAAGGTGAGAAGGCAAAGGACACACCATTAGCCGTGTAGGAGGCACACTCGGGAATGATATTGTGTCATGTATTATTAAGTCTAACCCAAGCCTAATTTGCATATGTAAACGAGCCATCCGCTCACACATGCACAAGTCAGGGACTTTTCTTTTGTGTAAATGTCACAGGATATTTGAAGGGGGCTGGATATATTTATCTTGCTTCTGTAACTTCAGTTAACAGCACCATGAATCTATACTGAACAAAACACCTGGAGCAAATATGGTCTTACATCAGCAGATGGCTGTGTGTCACCTCTGCTTTGATCACAGCACATAGTGTGTTATTACTTTGTTTTGCACAAAGTGAAAGGGCACGGTGAGAAGACAACTTTTTCAATGGTACAACACTGCCCCTGTGTGGTGAAAATAGGAACTGTACATCTAGCTATAAATCCCAAACATTGGTTTGTGTTGGTAATGTACATTCAAAGAGCTTTGTCCTGTGGGTCTGGGCATTGTTTTTTGGGTAGAGGTTAAAGAGCTGAACCTCAGTGGACTCGCTACCACACTTTTCTAAGAAAATAATCGTCAATCTATTAGTATCTAGTGTAGAATATCTAATAAATATCAGTTAGTCAAAACTTAGTCAAAACAGCTGAGCTTACATTTGAGTAAAGCCATGACATTAAAAATAACCAAATCAGTAATGATATTGCTCTTCAAAAGATCCATATCTGTTCATGAGCCAATATAAGTTTTAGCCAATGCATTCAATAGAACGTCGAAAGCAATATAAGCTATCCTCAGAGAGTGCATTCATCTTTGCAATCTGGACAAAGCTCAAAGTTCAATTAATGGCACTGAGGTACAATGTAGGCATCTGATAAAGTCTAGCGTGTGTGGACATATCTGTGAGGATGGTCACATGAGTGTTGTCCTTTTGTACTCTGCAGTTGCAACATTGATTTATTGACTCTATATTTGGATTTGGCTTTTGTACAATGAGAAGGGACGAGACAACAAACACATTCAGACTTTTTTTTAATTTGATAAAATAAAGTTGTTTTTTGATAAAATATTATACAGATAGCTAAAAGTCATCTCAGGTATATTCTCCAATCAATTGCAGATTATAGTTTCAGAAGTGTAGGAACCTAAAAGTGTTTTTCCAAATCAGTATGAAATTAATGCTTATCGCTTGGATGCCTGCCACACAAACTAAGTAAATGCTTAAACATCTTTTTCAGTGCTGCTTACTTTTGATGGGCCTTTGCCATATTTATAATATGGCATATATATACTGTATATTAGTGCTGCCAGTTTAACGCATTATTAACGGCGTTAGAGCAAACCAATTTTAACGGAGTTAATTTTTTTATCGCGCGATTAACGCTCTTTTGGCTTGGCAAACGTTGTAGTTTTTTCACCTGCTGTCTAGCAACAACTAATCACGTTAGAAAAACTACAACACCATACCGGATCTACACCGGAAACAAAAGAACAAGCACGCCGCACAAACAAGTCGGGGCAAGCAAGGATACAGAGCTTGTGAAAAACTCCTGTGTGTGTGTGTGTGTGTGTGTGTGTGTGTGTGTGTGTGTGTGTGTGTGTGTGTGTGTGTGTGTGTGTGTGTGTGTGTGTGTGTGTGTGTGTGTGTGTGTGTGTGTTTGTGTCACTCTGTTCGAGCCTGCAGAGTTCAATGTAGTCATTAGCTGTTACGTCTTTCTGACCAATCGCAGTTCAAGGCCCACCTGGGCTGTACCACTTCAGGAGGGGCCGCTCAGTTACTCCCCTCTAGACAAAATCGACTTGGTTGCGATTTTGACAGTTTGTGAATGTTGCGTCTGTTGAGTGAGTGAGAGGTTGCGGGTGCACATCTCAGGCTGCCGGACGGCGCAGCAAGGAACTTTTATAAACACAATATTGTTATCCCGCAGTAATCGGCCCAACAGCCCTGAATTCTCCCGACTCTCTCGATTACCACTCCGCCACCTTGTGTGTGTGTGTGTGTGTGTGTGTGTGTGTGTGTGTGTGTGTGTGTGTGTGTGTGTGTGTGTGTGTGTGTGTGTGTGTGTGTGTGTGTGTGTGTGTGTGTGTGTGTGTGTGTGTGTGTGAGTGTGTGTGTGTGTGTGTGTGTGTGTGTGCGTGTGCGTGCGTGCGTGCTCGTGTGTGTGTGTGTAGGCTTTATTCGATAGCCTGGTAATGTGTAGGTCTACGTACGGTAGGAATATTCATACTGGTTAAATAATAGATGATATAGTATTTCCCATCTTTGCTGAGCAAGAGTTTGGTTCGAAAGCTCAGTGATTGAAACAAATAAAAGCCTGGGCTATTGAAGTTTGACGGTAGGCTTACCACTGTCATGCACCTGTACTCGATGTCAAGTGGACCGGGTTGAATTCACTGTGGGTCTCTCTTCTTACTGTCCTTCTTAACACTCTCTGATCTCACTAAAAGGATAGCAGCACGAAATCAAGGGATATTTAGAATAGAAAAAAATGTGTGATTAATCGCGAGTTAACTATGACATTAATGTAATTAATCGCGATTAAATATTTTAATCACTTGACAGCACCAATATATATATATATAATATAATATTGTCCAGGAAATTACCGGAGGAAATTAAATTAAAACAAATGGTATTTTCAGCCCCCCAGTCAACACTAATCAATGGCAAGACCACCAATGAAGAGAAATTTATGTTATTTTAACAAATTGTCACACGACAACAATGAATCGATATGCCTTCTCTTCAACAACCCGACTTTGAGCTAGAGTTTGTGGTATCCAGGTATGTGTTTGGTTAGGTAATTGTGTGTGGTTGTGCGTTCATTTGGGTTTCATCAGGTGTATTTATCTGTGTATTTGTCATTTTGAAAGCAGAGTCACTGAGTTTATGACTGGGGATTATTGTCCTTGGGCTCAGAAGAGATTACAATATTGTTATTGCACACCCACATTCTAACAGCTGCACTGTACAATTGAACTGCTTCAACACAAACGGGTCTATAATGTTCCGTTAGGAAGGGAGAGCTCCACGCTCGTGCTCAACGATTATTAATGAGACACAGATGGTTGAGAGGATGTTGGAACTCTTAAGTGCACATTGAATGGCAGATGCCCAAATGGAAGAAATAGAAAGTGTGTACAAGTGCAGGTACACACACACACAAACACACACACACACACACACACACACACACACACACACACAAAGAAACGTACACACACAAACACACACACAATACTCTTGCATGCCATAGTCATGCAGGAGCTCTTCTTCTTGCATAACTATTAATCATACGTGCGCACAGCTAAACTGCACACACGCACAGACGCCCATTAACCCTCCTCTTCTGAGTGAGTTATCAGGAAAACCCAGCCCTTTGTACTATGCTCAAACAACACCACACACACACACACACACACACACACACACACACACACACACACACACACAACACACACACACACACACACACACACACACACACACACACACACACACACACACACACACACACACACACATAACCACACACAGAGCGAGCATATAAAGGGTAGGACCCTTGGCCGGATTTTTCTCAGTGTGGGAAACTCATTTCCGTAGTCCAGTAACGCACCAGACAGACGCCAGAATGCCTGCAGACTACAATGGAACCTGGGAGATGGTGACCAATGACAAATTTGAAGATGTCATGAAGGCAATTGGTAAGCTCCTTCTTTCCCCAAATCCCTTTTCTAATGGACAACGGCAGGGACATAGGCCAGATGAAAGAGGAGGAGGGACGGAGAAAGATACCAAATACTGAAGAGGTCTGGGTTTGCGGTCAACAGTCATGAGAATAGGAGTGCTGGTGTAAGCGGGCTAATGTAAAACTGAGGCTGTATGGTTAGCACACCACCAGAGGGGTGCTGTGAAGACATGCATGTGAAAGAGGGAAGATAGAAAAAGAGATGTCATTTACTCGACATTGGAGGGGAGAAAGAGAGAGCGTGAGAAAGAGAGAGAGAGATTAAACAGCGTCGCCCGCTCAATGAGGAACAGTCAGGCTAGGTTAACCTCGGCTCGGAGTGGCCTGCCGCATATTACCACCGCAAATAAATATTGATTCCCTCTATTCTGCAATTCTATCCTTCCAATCTGTGGGGAGAAGGAAGACGGATTCTGACCCGGTATCAGGCAATAACGGAGGCTTGGGCTCTCCCCCTCGGGCCTGTCACTGATCAGAGACCAGGAAGCTCTTTCATTATTCACAGGCGTTATCTGCAATTCATGAAAGCACTTTAGTATGCCCCCGCTCATCCCAAAAAAGGAAAACAAGAAATACTGTATATTGAAAGGCCTCTACCCTCGGCTACCGCATATAAATTCCATCAAGGTGGAAATCGGGGAATGGCGTCTTTATGGAAATGGGGCAAAAATATCATTTTGGCGGGATAAATAAAGGGCCTCGTCCGTAAGAGCCATGGAAGGAAATAGATTTTTTCTCACTTTAGGGCAAATGGGGGAATGAATATCAAAATTGGCTTGCCATGTGATTCTCCTTGTCAGCGCTCACGCGGCGAAGCGGGGAGTTGGGGCCTGCTCTGACTTGAAGCAAGGTCATTTTTAAAGCGTAAATTAATCTGTCAACTGGAACGCATGAGAGGAATAATAATATAGGGCCGCCTCTGCTGGGTGTTGGGTTGAGTCGGGGTCATCCATGGCAGTTGGCAAAACCAGCAAAGCACTGTTGTGGACACAGCACAGCTTAAACAGCTCCATGGCACGCACACACACACACACACATACACACACACACACACACATTACGATTTTAAAGTCTGTTTTTAAGGGAGCTTGTTGTTTTTTGGTCAGACATCGACTTCGCCACCAGGAAGATCGCTGCGCACCTGACGCAGACCAAGATCATGGTCCAGAAAGGAGACGTGTTTGAGACCATGACTCAGAGCACCTTCAGGAACTACGAGGTGAACTTCACCGTGGGGGTGGAGTTTGACGAGTACACCAAGGGCTTGGACAACCGCACGGTCAAGGTAGCGCCCCCTATCCACACACAGCCAGGCAAACCATCCGTACACAACGGGAACTAATCTATTCAATGCGTTTAAATGAGTCCCCTCTTTTACAGATCTTGATATTAAGGTTTTATGTATTTGATAAGATCTCATCACCTAAGCAAACAGAACATCAATTGGATGATGCCTACGTATAAAAATGGAATCATAGATAAGAGGTGCAACGTCCAAGTCAGAGTTTTACTAATCAGATGCGTAGTATCATCCAGGGTCATTCTGTACAATAAAATTAAGGATGGATGGACAATGGGAATACAACTATTAAATATTCTAAAATGTAAAGTGTAGGATTGCTGAAGAACATCTAATTGTGGTTATGTGCATAGAATGACAATACAAGGCAGTATGCAATGCCCAGAAAACATCTGTGTAGACTGAGGTTTTACAACGTGGCAGTGATTAAGTATACAACCACATCTACGGTCTCCACAAAGGGTTTATCTAAACACCCTGGCTCCGTGGCCTGTGTATCAGAGGCCATACCATAAACCAAAGTGTGTACAGTGTCTAGAATCACATTTGATAAGAAGTGACAATAAATTCAGGTAGGGAGATAGTGGGGGTCGTGGTAGAGGCTTAACTGAGGAGGCTTTTAATTCAAAGGGAGGTTCTTAATTACTGTGATTAAATAACTTTATGACTTGGCTTATTTCACACGAAACATTTTAACATTTGTTTTAACGAGATCTAATTATAAGGCTGTTGCTATTAACTACCAAAATGATTTAATGTGTGGGTGTGTTTCTGTGTGTGTGCTCGTGTGCGTGTGTGCATGTGCGTGTGTGTGTGTGTGTGTGCATTTGCGTGTGTGTGTGTGTGTGTGTGTGTGTGTGTGTGTGTGTGTGTGTGTGTGTGTGTGTGTGTGTGTGTGTGTGTGTGTGTGTGTGTGTGTGTGTGTGTGTGTGTGTGTGTGTGTGTGTGTCTGTGTGTCTGTGTCGGTGTCTGTGCATGTGTGTGCATGTCTGTGTACAGTCGCTGGTGAGCTGGGATGGAGACAAGCTGGTATGTGTCCAGAAGGGAGAGAAGGAAAACCGTGGATGGAGACAATGGATCGAGGGTGATATGCTACACCTGGTGAGAGATAGAGAAAGACAGAATAAAGAGACAGATATATTTCAGATCAGTTTCTGAAGTTTCCTGTAATGACTGCCAGTTGTTGGCCCTTTCAAAATGTTAAATCACAATAGAATAATAAAAAAACAGAAACTTCATTAAAGGAGACATATTATGGTTTTCCCAACAAGTAAACTATAGTAAATGGCCCAATCCCAATGTCCGGACTCACGGACTTAAGGACTTTGATGTGCTTTCTCGCGAAATTATTTAGGCTTTAGGGCTGTCCCAATGTTGAATTCCAAAGGGCGTGAGGGTTTGAGTCTTACCCTTTCCGTGAGTCTGCATCAGTGCAGATTCACCTAAGGGAATTACCCACAGTTCAAAGTGTTGTGACGTTTACCGTCGGAGACCATAGGGAAATCCGGAAATTAGGAAGGTAAACAACAAGACGACGCTACTGTCAATGACCAGATAGGAATTTCTGCCTTTTTTTAGTGAGCCAGATCATTTGGATCAGCTCACCAACAAGAGCCGGCTCTTTTGGCTCCCAAACGGCCCTTCTTATTACTAATCATACCTTTTTATAATTCAGCCAAATGTAGCCCGTTCTGACTTATGTTTAGTATGTGTAGGCCAATAATCACCTAAATTATTCAATTCATTCTTTATACTGAAGTATTCAAAAGTAAAAATTATATTTTCTAATATCAATAAATTGCTGTAGCCGATTGTTTTCATTGCATTTACAAAAAAACAAAAAAAACTTTAAAATGAGAATTCCCAAACCGGCAAGTGTCAGCAACATCTTTGTCATTAAACGATGTCAAGGTAACATGTGCTCTACTGAAGTGCTGTCCCATTCCCATACCTATCTGAGCCAATGTTGCCTCACACACTCACTTAGCACCTGAGATCAATTAAGTCTGTGAGTCCTTAAGGTACGGCCACACTGAACGCACTACGAGCCTTAACAGCGTTGAAAATCTGCATATTTGCATAGGGAACCATTGGTTTAGGCGCGTAGATGCGTTACACACGCTAAAGCAGTGCGTTAGATGCATTTTACGCACCAAAATAACGCCCCCAACGCACCAACGCGCCCAACGCACCAACGAGTGGTGTTCAAAAAATTGATCTTTTGACGCGCCAGTATTGAGCTTGACCCGATGTCACTGGCAGAGAGACGAAGGACGCACAGAAGCAGAAAGAACATGGACGACCAAGTCATCGATTCAGTGTGTGCTGAAACGATGAGGAGGTGGTGAAACTCACCCAGCTGTGAGCGCCTACGGAGGATGTCATGAGTGTTTCGATTTTCTGCCCGAGCCCGAGCCGTCCCGCGGGCCTGGTCGGGCTGATATTTCCCACCATTATCCTCGGGCTGGGTCGGGCCGGGCCTTTGAACCTTAATTGCCCTTATCTGAGGAGAAATCTATGCCATAAACAGAAATATTATAGGCCTTTATTACACAGCGTCTTCGGTTGCTAAGCGAAGCCAACGTCTTTGGCGGACTTTTTCTCTGCTAATCAACACTATGAATGCTGGTAACGAATAAATAGTAAAAAGACACACCATGTGAAGTTATTGTATCGTGTAATAAGCGGAATAATGTATGAAACGTCGCCGGTCATTATCGAAAATAAGCCCCTCCAGGGCGAAGCAAGACATGTCTAGGTGTTGAAGAGGCGCGTTGAACCATTTTTGTGACACACAATGATCAAGCTCAGGTTAGGCGCGTTACTCGCATAATCTAACGCGCGTAACGCGTTCAGTGTGGCTGCACCATTAGTCCTTAGTCCTCAGGGCTCACTTTGGGATTGGGCCCAGGAGTTCCAGAAAACATGTTTTTGAATTTTTTTGCTGGAAATAGCTTTTAGGGAAAAAAATCTTGCCTACCACTATTCCCCTGCTGTTTCTGGTGTCTGTAGCTTTAATGCAAATGAGCGGCTGCCCATTGACCAATGAGCTGTCAGATTGAACCACAGCATGGAGGAGAAATGATCGTTGCGGTTTGCGGACTCCTGGAGCTCTATATAATATAATATAATATAATAATAATAATAATAATAATAATAATAATAATAATAATAATAATAATAATAATAATAATAATATAAAATATATAGGTATTTATATATAATATTAATATTATTATATAATATATATAATATATCTAATATCACTGCTAAAAGCTATGTGCACCACGGATGATATTATGAATCATAAAGGCTGTGTCTGATGTCTCTGGTACTTCCACAACAAGTAAAGACTCGTAGTGGGTTATCTCGGCCTTGGTTGAGAAGAATTGGGGGAAAGGAACTTTGGCCTTGACTCTCTGAAGTCCAGATTGAACCGCGACATGGAGGAGAAACGGATTGTACTGACCTGAGCTGAGCTGCCAGACTGCCACCTGAGCTCCCCCCGCCGGAGCAGCGTTCAGCTCCCGGAGTACACCCGCCGGGGCTGCCGGACTGTCCGGTGGGAGGAGCTCGGCGGCAGTCCGGCAGCCCCGGCGGAGAAAGGGATTGTACTCCCGGAGCTGAGCTGCCAGGCTGCGCGCCAAACTCCCCCCGTCGGAGCTGCTCGTCCACAAAATTTTAGCTATGCCCTGATTGGAGGGGGGTGGGGAAGTGGGAGGTAATATTCAAATGGGCCCCCTTCCTGTGTAGGAGGGGCTGCCGAAACGAGTAGGGTCTGTCTCAGGCGGTCTCTGTCTGCGTCCTGCAAGATGGAGGCAAAATTTGTAGTAGGCGTAACTTATAGTCGGAGGAGGCGTGCCTTGTACTTCTAAATCGTGGTCCACGTGAGATCTTCCTTCTTTTCGCGGTAAAAAAAGTATTGTAAATCACGGTTCACACATTACGCGAGCTCTTCCTTGAAGTCTGAAGTTAAGCTCATATCCGTGAGTAAAAAGAAGTGGATAAAAAAATAGCTAAAAAATAAATAAATAAATAGCTAAAAGTGTGGAAAAGAGAGAGGGCAACTGTTGTTGGCCGCCGCTCGACACAGCGCCGGAACCATAAGAAAAGAACATGCATTTGACTCAGGGATGTCAGTTTCACGTAAGCTAGTAAGGCTATGATTAAGCTAATCAAGAGCATATTTTTAAAAAAGCGGGTCGGGAGCATTATTTTTATATAAGGCTTAATATTTGAGGTCCGAGTTGCGGTTATTTATGTACCCGCGCACCACTGCTACATACAGATCACTTCCGCACGTTAGAAAAGTACTAGACACACCTCCTACTTCCGCGATTTAGAAAAGTACAAGACACGCCTCCTATTACAAGTCACGCCTCCTACTACAAGTCACGCCTCCGTCTTGCAGGTCACAGACGGATACTATTGGCCGAAACTGACTCTCTGGTTTGGTAACTGTAGGCGGGGTACTTTCTAGAAATGCATAATCTCACTCAAAAAATCATGTACCGACTTTTTTCGAAGTTTGCATGCGTGTGGGAGGAAGTTGGACAGAACCTTCCGGCAATTAATGAGATATCTGAGTGAGATAAAAAAAAATCAATATGCCAGCCATAGAACTACAATTTAAAACATTATAAGATGCAAGAGTGAACATCGATTATGAGACTTCTGGAAAACAACCTTAGATACTTGATGTTCTTTCTTTCCCCTTCAGGAAATCCATGTTCTGGACAAAGTCTGCAAACAAGTGTTTAAGAAGAAAAATCTCAGTACGTTTACATGCACAGCTTAATCTGATTAAAGACATAGTTTGACTATTAAAAGTTCTACATTATTGTTAAATATTTATCAATGTATTGTTTCCACAGCCTAATATAATAAAGCTGGGTGCCTCTGAAGATTCCGCTGAGAACTTTCTACGTAGACCAGATTGATCACTTGTACAACCCTATTGTGGATGTGAGCCTTTGGGTTGAATGCTCACAAAAGGAGGAAGAAACAAATCATTCATCGTGTATTCATATGTTTTCATTTGGAGATATCATATGCATGAGCTTTTTCAGCTGCTAAATCATACTTGTAAAGTGGTTCTACAACAATTACATCAACTAAACATTAGTGCTCAAATTTTGTGGTTAAAGTATAGAGCACTCTAAAATGTCAACATTAAATGTTAGATTCTTGTTATTTTAGTTGTTATAATAAAGTATTGTCCTTCTTATATCTAAGGCAAAGGAGAACGTACCAGCCATTTTCTTCCGGCTCCATTTGTGTTAAATCTCATTTGCAAGTTGGCGTCATTTAACATTCACACAGTTTATCTCAAGGTATAAATGTCAGAGGGAATAGCTCACCTTTTTTTAGGCAAATCAGTGCGTTTACATGCAATGCTTGATCTGATTAAAGCCAAAGTTCGACCATGCTCCTCTATCGAACAATTGCAATTGGCCGAGTATACATGGTGGTGAGAAAATCGATTCATTGGCCGAAGCATGTCATGGTACGATAGGTGGGGCTGTACCTATTTCAACAAGATGTGATAGAGCCACAGCTGACCTCTTTACGTAACCTGCAACAACAAACTCAGGCGACATTTGAGAAAGATGTTTTCGGTAGACAGCTGTCAGTTTGGTCCATGGGTCTCTACCTATTAAGTTTTTTGCTTAGGAAATCTCTTTTCTTAATGAGATGACCCAGAAAAACTTGGAGAAAAGTTTGTTTGAATTAAAAATAATTAAAAAATGTTTAGGAAAGGTGCCTCGATGCAACCTTTAACCCACCTTGAGGATAGGATACTCGTGCGACCAACCTTTACAAAAGGAAAGGTTGGTCAGAATTTGGAGGCCAAATTTGAAGCAACAGGCCACCGCCAAAGTTTACAGACTCTATACAATGAAGCAATGAAAGACGCGGTAAAGCAGAAGAAGAGAAGATTTTTTTTTTTATAAGAATGGATACCAATTCCAGAAAGATTAAAAGAAATAGCATTTATTTTGACAGATTTTGACAGATTCAGCCCGAAGTTACTACTTTACAACCTCATTGATGACCAAAATTTAGAAAATCATGTACTTTCAATTCCGCCTTAGGTGAATGCGGTGAAATCAAAGCGTAGTGTGTACTTACCTGCACCGAATACATGGGGGGGGGGGGGGGGGTAAATACATTTGCACAAACCCGGCTTCCTCCATCTTCTTTGCACCTTTTTAAATAAATCACCATTTTCAACGGCGTCAACAACAAGACTATCGTCTCCTACTTTCAGCTCACGCCCCCCGGGAAAAATCACAAGCATGCGCATAACGCAATAGCCGATTCCAATCTGAGCATATGCACTGAGTGAGATGACAGCAGATCCAGCTTGATGACCTTGCTAAATGTTGCAACCTTTATTTAAATAGCTGTAATAAATGTTTTGACACACTGATGTTGATTCTGATTCAACGTCAAACTGTAGTTTTGTGTAAAGAAAAAAATTTGTGCTCGTAATACTGAACTGGGCCCGGAAAAAAAGAAATCCAATTATTGTGGGAAAATTTAACTGTAACCTTAAAAGGATTATAATCAATATCTTGCCTTATATGCCATATGAAGTGTGGAAAAATACAGTCTTCTGAAGGGATTCTTTATCCGGTTCTGTGCCAACAGTATGTACTAATCAGGCCTGGGAACCAAGGTTACACAAAGGCAGTATCACCGGGAGAGATTCCAACTTGGTTCGGATAGACAAAGCATAGATTTGGTTTGTTCAGGGACAGATTACCCCCATGGCGTCAAGGGTCTATATTTGTTATCTTCTTTTAATACAGATATATGTGAATGGCACATGGATGACAATGTCTGACAAAAGGTTAGAGAATGTTCAAAGAAAGGACATTGATAAGTAAGGTACGATGATGTATGCCCAAAAGTCTCAGATTAACGAATTAGGGAATTTTGTTGGTGCTGAAGCCATGACCATTGTTTGATAACAACCCTTTTGATTAAATTGTAATAAAATAACTAAATAAGTAATAAACTGTATTTGGTGGTTTTACTTAATATGCAATAAAGTTGATGCATGAAATAACATATACATGAAAAGTTTAAATACCTAGACATATTCATCATATCCTCACTGGATAAACGTTGGTTATGAGATAAAATGTGTTGATCCAGTTTGGGTTGTTCTGCCAAATTTAAAGTACCCAATCTATCGTATTAGTCAAGTTATTATAATTATACTATATCATACCAAAAATAAAGGTACCTTCACATAATCATGGATTTACGCAAATCTTGTTTTAGCAATAAACTTTCCAAAATAATTTGGCCAACGATCCTCTTTACTAGGTGTATTTTGCAGAATAGGGTATAGTGGAATCTAGTGGAATTACCTCTGCAGAAATGTAATAAAACATTCTTAAACTAGGTATTAGTTATTGTGTAGTCTCGCAAAGCCAGACCAAACTAACAGCAAGTAGGCCTAGTGTAATCCCAGTTAAATTGGTTGCAGTCTGCCACCTCACCGCTTGATGCCACTAAATCCTTTTTTCCTTTTTACTTATCTAGGATCCAGCAGTCCTTTGAGAGACGAATTGCAACAAACCAAATATGGTATTATTTGTTTTAAAATAGTCACGTGAAAAACAGTTGTAGCTCCATTTCTGCAGATGTATGTTGAATGAAGCAAACTAAAATGCATAAAATATGTAGGCATGTAGGGGACGAAAAAAGATACTTTCCACACCTGCCATTTCAACTAACTTCAACATATCCAGTAGGGGAAATATATTATCACTAAACCTCAAGTATCCAATTCAGCCTTCAGTTATCAATATTTTTTTAAATGTCAAATTACCAGTCGAACCTTTTCGGAAAGACAAACAACCCAGCGCTAAACATTGATGAGGGCTTTTATTTTGAAGATCCTTCCCATTCGCGCATGCTTAACGTTTGGCTTCACAATAAAATAAATATGAATGTAAATGAGGGTCGTACAACTGAACCGCTTGTCCGATTTAAACACCTTCTCTAAAAGTGCCCGCTTCCTTCCTCCTGGCGTGTCGTACTTTCTAGTTTGTAAACTGTGTGTTTCCGTGTCCTAGCAGTGAGGATTCTAGGCTAGGCTATGCTAGACTAGCTCCACACAGAGGCTAGCGCTACGGTCTGTTTTCCTGCTCGACCGGAAGTTGAAGCGCTCCAACCGGAAGCCTCTCGGGATCCACGTCGCCAAACTACAATCCACTCATCTTCACAGACCGGCGGAGGCGACGACTAGCCGGGCATTATCAGCACACACACTGCTCGATTAAAGTAGAAACATGGTAGGTTTAACCCAATAATATGTTTTTTTGGAAGACAACTAGCTATCAAACTATGTTTTTTTTATGCACGTTAATTCATGTAGGCCTGTGCACAACTACCGGACTTCTGGTCGAGCAGCGAAAATAGTTCTGTAGTTTACCTGGATGATTGAGCGAACGAGATTAATGTATGCTTTTACTAAATATAATGCACAATAAATAAAGGTCGTCACAGCTACTAAGTCATAGGACATATCGGACTGGAAGTCCGTACACATTTCCCGACATCCAAGAATCATTTCCAAAAAGTGACGGCTCGATAAAGTAATTTATAAATGATCACCATTATAAACCTATAGTTTATTATTTCGCTTCATGATCACCTTAAACATGTAACACGGCGACAGCTGTGACAACTAATAATATGTTGAGGACACCAAGTTCCTTGAGTCGCTCAGTCATGTATAATGGGGTATGAGGACGGAGTATAAACAGACACGCCCCCATACCATACAGACACGCCCCCATTCCATACCCCGGAACCTAAGGAATGAAATGAACACACTTTGCAATCCAATATGACTATCCCTATGACTGAGGTATAGAAACCAAACCTTAAAAAGTTGCACTTACATTGCTGAGGAAGGTGGATGTATATCATTTAGTAACATTAATCAAATTGTCCACTGTTGTAGTTATAGAAAATAAATACACTAATTATGAAGCATAGAAACAACCATACTAGGAGTAGCACCAGACATTTCTGATAGTTTTTTTGCTATATTTAATGTTGCAACAGAAAAAAAAATAGTTTTGTTGTAGATAAAGATTGTCAAAGTTTTTCAGTAATACATTCTGACACATTGTTGAACTGTGTGAATCTCTGCATTCCTCTAAATCACTCCCTCACTGATTCTCCGACAGCCTCTGCGCTTGGACATCAAGAGAAAGCTGACAGCTCGTTCTGACCGCGTGAAGAGCGTGGACCTGCATCCTACCGAGCCATGGATGGTGGCCAGTCTGTACAGTGGCAGCGTGGTGGTGTGGAACCACGAGAACCAGGTGACTATCCGCTTAAAAGCCCTTCAGCGGGACAATTAATCAAGCTCAGCACTTCACCCCCAATAGCCAGTCGCTCACCTCATTCGCAGTTTCAATCTGCCAATCGTTCCGCACTGGGCTTAATGAATTGCTTGAGCATTCACTCTCCCACGCTTTGTTAGTTTGCAATCCATATAATGTATAAATACTCTCTGTGTGTTTGTGTGTGTCTGTCTCTCTGTGTTCATGTGTAGACCCTGGTGAAAACCTTTGAGGTGTGCGACCTGCCTGTCAGAGTGGCCAAGTTTGTCGCCAGGAAACACTGGGTGGTCGTGGGAGCAGTAAGTCATCCTTATCTCTCAAGATTAATATCTTGTAGGAGTGTAATGATACATGTATTCGTATTGAACCAAATCAGTACGGACGTCACGGTTTGGTGCATGGATTTACACAGAGAATACACGGTATACAATTAAATAAAACTGGCGTGCAAATTAATTAATGTATTGCGGGACTAATGTTAGATACGCAAGTTCTCCAGGGACGACTAAACTGCAGCCCTGATTGGCGCCTAGATAGCCAAGCGTGTTATGGCACATAACACGTCAGGTTCTCTGTCTCTGGTATTTCCACAACGAGACTCGTAGTGGGGGTTATCTCAGCCATGGTTGAGAAGGAATTGGGGGAAAGGAACTTTGGCTTTGACTCCCTGAAGTATATGAACCGCAACATGGAGGAGAAAGGGATTGCTGCCCACGATTGTCTCCCGCCGGAGCCCACGGCCGGCTGCCCGCTTCCGAGGCACCCCCGCCTCGGCGCTGCCCGCTGTGGGGCTCCGGCGGGAGACAATCGCAGTCTGTATTCGCAGGCAACGATCCCTTTCTCCTCTATGCCGTGGTTCAGTCTACTTCAGATTGTTGTGGAAGTGGAAGAACCAGAGACGTCAGAGAACCTGACGCAGTCATTTGAGATTCATAATATCGTCTGGAAGGGCACACAGCTGTTTCCCGTGATAATATATATTATATGATATAGATATCCATGTATAATATGATTATAGGATATTCAATAATATGATTATATGATATTCTAGAACACTCCGTGTGCTCCAGCACACGGAGTGTTCTATAATATTTACAGAACACGGCCAAAAGCTGTGTGCGCCTCGCCATTGCGATGCATCCACTGTAAACACGGGCGCATGGTACCGTGGCCGCAAGCTACTCAGGGCCACACCCCCACCCTCCACCTTGACCCACCTCTAAAAAACGGCACGTTTGTGGAAAGCTCATTGGGGGACTGGCTTGTAGTGTCTGTAATTATGTGTACTTTGCACTTTCATAAATAAGACATGCTGCATTTTTAGTTTTAAAACTGATTGTCTTGCAATCAGTTTTGCTTACAAGTTACGGATGGAGTCTTGAGATGATGTTGGGTACTTATTGTTTACATCTTAGATTACAAAGTTCAGGCTGTTGCAGCTAGGTCAGGGGAGAGACTGTATGACACTAGGTGGTACAACCTGACGGTGGTAGAACCGTGATGTCGTGATGTCTGAACCGAGGTATGAACCGAACCGTGACCTCAGTGTACCGTTAAACCCCTAGTATCTTGACCTCTTAATATACGTGGCCGGTGACAACAACGAGACCTCTTCAATTAAATAGTTGAGGGAAACACAATCTTGGCCTAATCCCCGTCTCTCCCGCCTCCCAGGATGACATGCAGATCCGTGTGTTTAACTACAACACGCTGGCCAGGGCTCACATGTTCGAGGCCCATGCCGACTACATCCGCTGCATCGCTGTGCACCCCACACAGCCCTACATCCTCTCCAGCAGTGGTATGGAACACGCACGCACGCACGCACCATGACGCATGCTCATTTGCGTAGCATCGGGAGCATAAATATGAGCATGCATTTTCACTGCGAACATTTTCATTGGGTCGTTTCGTCATGTCCAAAGCAATGCATGTGAACGCATGTAGGGGGGACCATCAAATGATGTGTGTGTGACGTGTGTCTGTGTGTGTTTCTTTCAGACGACATGACAATCAAGCTGTGGGATTGGGACAGGAAGTGGACGTGTAGTCAGGTGTTTGAGGGACACACCCACTACGTCATGCAGGTCGTCTTCAACCCCAAAGACAACAACCAGTTTGCCAGCGGCTCCCTGGACAGGACCATTAAGGTACAGTACATGCACACAAAGAACACCCTATGGGAATACCTTGTAGTCAACACAAAGCGTCACTGTTACCAAGCAAGGCTGCAGTTGTTTTTATTTTCCTTAATGTTGAAACTATCACTAATTAGTTTTATCTCATAATTATGTCATAAAGATGTTATACTTGCTTTATTTGACAATAAGAAACGGGGAAATCAACTCAATATTAGCAATTTTACAAAGCTACAAAAATCAATTCCATTGCATTTTTAACTAAATAAACTATTTAAAATTATAATTTGCTCAACAGCATTATAATCCACCATGCACTTGCTTTCTAGGTGTGGCAGTTAGGGTCCAAAGCTCCTAACTTCACCCTGGAGGGCCACGAGAAAGGGGTCAACTGTATTGACTACTACAGTGGAGGGGACAAGCCATACCTCATCTCAGGGGCCGACGACCGTCTGGTCAAGATCTGGGACTATCAGGTAAACGGCAAAAATGTGCCGCTCTATTTTGTTTGGATTAAGCTGCATTGATTGGTATTTTAAATGTAAAAAGATGGCATGAACCCACAGTGAGATTAAAGTCAGGAGTAAAGCATTGACCTACTTCTACTATCGTATCAGTTTGTTGGTGTAACAGTAGAACGTCAACTTAGTGAGTAGCAGTGACAACACAACCTTTGAACACATTGAAGATTACCTCAACGTTCTCCACCCCTCTTCTCTTCTCTTCATCCTTCAGAACAAGACGTGCGTCCAAACCTTGGAGGGCCATGCTCAGAACGTGACCTGCGTCCACTTCCATCCTGATCTGCCAATCATCCTGACGGGCTCGGAGGACGGTGCGTGTCGTGTGTTCCACAGTTGATCTGCGTGGCGCACAGACGATGGAATATTAATCGCACGTCTTTCTTTCCTTTGCCATGAAGGCACCGTCCGGGTCTGGCACTCCAGCACCTACCGACTGGAGAACACGCTGAACTACGGCATGGAGCGGTCCTGGTGTGTGACGGGCCAGCGGGGCTCCAACAGCGTGGCTCTGGGCTACGATGAAGGCAGCATCATCATCAAGGTATGGTGCACGCCGTGCGTCCACCGTTGCCAGAATACGACGCGTGCCCCTTTCTTGAAAGGCTGTGAACACACAGCGTCGCCTGAACACATGTAGTAATCATACATTTTAGTTATATCTGCTCTCTCTTCCCCCCTGATTCCTCCACTCTCCCCTTTCCTCAACCCCCCCCACCACCACCCCCGTCAGATGGGCCGCGAGGAGCCGGCCATCTCCATGGACGCCAGCGGCAAGATCATGTGGGCACGGCACTCGGAGGTGCAGCAGGCCAACCTGAAGGCCATGGGGGATGCGGAGGTCAGCGATGGGGAAAGGCTGTCGCTGGCAGTCAAAGACATGGGCAGCTGCGAGATCTACCCCCAGATGCTCCAGCACAGCCCCAACGGGAGGTGAGCAGACCGGATGATGGATCAATTTGGTGGATCAGTGAGAATTGAGTGACTGATAGATACATCATCTATTCATATATATAAACGTATAACATATGTGTATGTGTCAACTCTGTTTATAGTTTTTAAAATAGAAATAAGAGATGGATGGGGGTGAGTAGGTGAATGCAAGGTGCATGAAATCGTTAACTTTATGTGTGCACAGATGCACATGTGTCTGCACTGTGAAAAGAATGAATCTGGTTCATAATTGCTGTCGTCAATAGGGCTTGGGATCAGTACGTAATGGGAAATGGAAAAATGCATGTAATGCAGAAAATCCTGATCCTGATTTTCAGTCGTCCGCAGACTATGCCTAAATGTAACTTAAAATGTAACTTTAATCGAGTTGATTATAAAAAAGCTTTTTTTCTATTTCTGAGTCATTTAATTAAATGTAGGTGTTCCGAAAAACCCGCTCCTTGTTGTCCACCAGGTTCGTCGTGGTGTGTGGAGACGGAGAGTACATCATCTACACCGCCATGGCCCTGAGGAACAAGAGCTTTGGCCCCGCCCATGAGTTTGTCTGGGCCCATGACTCTTCTGAGTAAGTCCTCCATGTCTCACACACACACGCGCACACACACGTCACACACAGACATAGATGCATATCTAATGGTTACACTTTACATTAAGGATACTTAATTCCATTAAAAGCCTTAACTAAGACTTAATTAACAGTAACCTCTTGTAATAACATTAACTAATGATGTCTTTACTAATGGTTTGGGATGAAGGTTTACTAACTCTCAACACTAACCTTTACCCTAAATGCTATGGCTATATTGCTAATAACGATGTTTTGTTAATGTTCCCTTAAAGTGCTACCAATGTTGCATTCCATCTAACTTCCAGACTGTGTAAAATGTGCTCTTGTGTCTATCTTTTACAGGTATGCTATCAGAGAAAGCAACAATCTCATCAGAATCTTCAAAAACTTTAAGGAGAAGAAGAACTTCAAACCAGATTTCGGGGCTGAGGGTGAGCTGAATTGTTTTTTGTTTTTTTATCAATCCTTTACGAGCCTGTTCCCTGCATTATCTGGTGCAGTCCATGTGCCTGTGTGTTCCTCCTGCTCATCCGAGTGTGTGGTCCTCTGCAGGTATCTATGGAGGGTTCTTGCTGGGGGTGAGGTCCGTCAGCGGCCTTGCCTTCTTTGACTGGGACAGCGCAGAACTCGTCCATCGCATCGAGATCCAACCCAAACACGTCCGTCAATGCATTCCTATTCTCATTATTATTACTGTACATATCGGTTATAACTAGTAGTACTCCGGAGCCCCAAAAGGCAAATGTTTAACCTTTTACTGAACTGATAAGAGAAATCACTTATAAGACCGACATACTCTACCCAAGTGTAAACATCCACACCACCACACTGCTCTAGTGCGGTGTCACAGACCTCACTGCGGTGGTGTGGTGGTCACTCTTGCCTCATTGCTCCCGGTCTGTCCCTGCAGATCGTGTGGTCCGACAGCGGGGAGCTGCTGTGCATCGCCACGGAGGAGTCGTTCTTCGTGCTGCGCTATCTGGCCGAGAAGGCGGCGGCCGCCCTGCAGTCCAGGGAGGGGCTGACCGAGGACGGCGTGGAGGATGCCTTCGAGGTGGGACGGCCCACTGAGGAGCCGCTGCGTTCTCCAACAGCAGCCGACTTGGCGTTGTGTTGTTTGCGAAAAACGTTTGCATGGTTTATGCAATTCTGAACATAAACCTGCACTTTCTAACTGCTATTAACAGCTATTATCCTCAGACGCTTGTAGCTCATCTGAAACAATATAGCTAAAACCACTAAGGCTTTTAATAGGGAAATGTACATAGTTCAGGTTTTAGTGAGCATCTGTGCAAGAAGCTATGGGTCCGATTCTTTAGCGTTACCCGTCAAGCTGTTGCAATGGCAAGAAAAAGCATTTTTTTTGGATATTTTCCATAAATGCTACGCTACAAACCCTGTGTTGGGATTCTGTGTATTCAGCATATTTCACATTCAGGAAATGCCTATTTCCTAGAAAGACATAGTCAGCATGAGGTGAATAGCCTATATCTTAAACATTGATGGCACTGATGCATGGAGGGTAAAACTGTCCAAATGAAATCTATAGTCAACTTATGATTTTCCTTTGTTGCTCTTCAAGAAGATCAATCCCATCTTGGCTGTGAACCCCTTAGCTTACCTCCTTTTCACCTCTATTTTCCTTCTTGCTGCTGTCCTCGACCGTTCTCTCCAACCCGCCACTCTCTGACTCTGTCTCTGTACTTGCGGCTGCAGGTGCTGGGGGAGATCCAGGAGGTGGTGAAGACGGGGACCTGGGTGGGAGACTGCTTCATCTACACCAACTCTGTCAACCGGCTCAACTACTACGTGGGCGGGGAGATCGTCACGGTCGCTCACCTGGACAGGTATTAACCCCAGGCGTGTCTACAAACCTCTGGTCGCTTCTGTGGTAGCGTAAAGGACTTCTGAATACCTAGTGATGGGGCTGGGCATCAGCGCCAACACTGGGCTGTAAAAAAACGATGTGAAAAGATGTCTTTACTACTTCATTCGCTGTCCTATCTTTCCCAACCTCCTCTTCAAAAAGGTGTGCGCATATATAACCGCATTAAATCATCAACACATAAATGAAACATTAGTTTTTTTTGTTTTGTTATTATTAGCAATGTAGATATGTGATGTCATGGTATGTCCTTATGCTTGACTTCATCACATTTATTTTGTCTTTACTTTCCTGATTTAACCCGGTGTTAATAATGTTGCTGGGAGATGTTCATCATTGAACCATTGTGCCACAGGATGATGTACCTGCTAGGCTACATCCCCAAGGACAACCGTCTGTATCTGGGGGACAAGGACCTGACGGTGATCAGCTACTCGCTGCTGGTGTCCGTGCTGGAGTATCAGACGGCTGTGATGAGGAGGGACTTCAGCATGGCTGACCGGGTGCTGCCCGCTATCCCCAAGGAGCAGAGGATCAGGGTCGCCCACTTCCTGGAGAAACAGGTCCGTGACCCTCAGGTTGATCGCTTCTCCCGTTGCTTACAGGCTGCCGATGCTGGGGTCGCCGTCTCTGAGCGTAAGACTGAGCGCATGCGTTGACTTTTGTGCGGATCCCTCCAGATGTTTTCTGGAAACTCACTGTGTTTCTTGATTGTATTAAACATACAGAAGCTTGTAGATTACAGTATAGTTGCTTTTAAAGTAGGTTAAGGGTTATGTGTGGCTCTTATTTATGTGCATCTCTTTTAAGGCATATTAGTGGCACTGTGCCTGTTTATTCATATAGCTGTCCTCGGCAGGAAATGTCATGATATAGGCATACAAAATATTGATTCGCATCTAGGCGGCAACATCTTTGACCCAAAGTAACGTGATTACCACACCAAAGGTATGAGCCAATTAATTGATTGATCACCATCAATCCATATATTTTGGGGAATTGGTGTGGTTTTAGTCACCTTTAAAGTAACAAAATAATACAAAATGTTTGTATAACTGTTTCTAACAGAACGGAATGTATTTAAGAGTGGAGACATGTAAATGAGAGGTTGAGTGTTGACAGGATGTGTTGTTCTTGACGCTGCGGCGCGCAGGGCTTCAGGCAGCAGGCCTTGGCGGTATCCACTGATCCGGAACACAGGTTTGAGCTGGCCCTGCAGCTGGGAGAGATGACGATAGCTCACCAACTGGCCACAGAGGCAGAGGTCAGGACAAACCCGGGGAGACACACACACACACACACACACACACACACACACACACACACACACACACACACACACACACACACACACACACACACACACACACACACACACACACACACACACACACACACACGTCCTTGTGTGTACTGGGATGTAATGAATCCTTTCTCATCCAAGGCAATTTGCATATCAAAACCCCATGAATCTATTAATTCATAAAATTAATTAACTGCTCTATCATGCCTTAGAGATACACACAGCCTTGGAAAGGTCTGCACTCTAGTGGTGCAGTAGTAGAACAGTAAAATTGAAATGCTCCAAAACGAAATGGTCATTGATACATTTTCTTCGGAAATGTTGGCTGGTGTTTTCAGTTTTATTTTATTAGATAGATAGATAGATAGATAGATAGATAGATAGATAGATAGATAGATAGATAGATAGATAGATAGATAGATAGATAGATAGATAGATAGATAGATAGATAGATAGATAGATAGATAGATAGATAGATAGATAGATAGATAGATAGATAGATAGATAGATAGATAGATAGATAGATAGATAGATAGATAGATAGATAGATAGATAGATAACAAATCTGCAACAAGTGTAGACATTTAGGAGAGAATTATTTTAAGCACATACACAAGATGGCATCATATGTGTGTGTTTTTACAAGCACAGTGTTACACTCTCTATATCTGAATGCAGGCTGAATCCCGTGGTTCTTCTGTGAGTCTTGTCTTTTCTCTGTCCCGTCTTCTGTCTGATCGCTGTCTCTCCTCTCTGGTCCTGGGATGGTGGCGCTGCAGTCGGAGCAGAAGTGGAAACAGTTGGCGGAGCTGGCGACGGCCAAGTCCCAGTTTGGCTTGGCCCAGGAGTGCCTCCACCACGCCCAGGACTTCGGGGGGCTGCTGCTGCTGGCCACCGCCTCTGGAAACTCGGACATGGTTGGCAAGCTGGCCAAGGGAGCAGAGGAGAAGGGCCTGACCAACGTGGCTTTCCTCACCTTCTTCCTGCAGGGGAAGTCAGTATTTGAATCGGGAAAACGATCCAAAATGTACGTCTATAATATCTCCCATGTTTGCGTCGGGCTTTCTCTCTATATCATTGTGTTGTGTGTCTTTTACTCAGATTGGAGAAATGCCTGGATCTCCTGGTCAAAACCAAGCGCCTGCCAGAAGCTGCGTTCCTGGCCAGAACATATTTGCCCAGCCACGTACCGAGGTGCGCTTGTTTTCCGAGTTGTGTGAGGGAGCAGCAAACCATTTGATGCCTGAGGGTTCTGTTTGACTTGATCAGCTTTCGTCTGTTTCCCCGTGGCGAGTCACTCAGTAATAATGTTGGCTATAAATGGCAGCTTATTTGATGCTGGCCCGATTACTTTCTCTGACTCGTGTCCTTTTGAGTCGACTTCTAAGTGACTCGGTCGGTGTCTTGACGGTATGCTTGGCCGTGTGCGGTACACCAGGGTGGTCAAGCTGTGGAAGGAGAGTCTGGCCAAGGTGAACCAGAAGGCGGCAGACGCACTGGCTGACCCCACCCAGTACAGCAACCTGTTCCCGGGCCTCCAGCAGGCCCTGCTGGCCGAGCAGTTCCTGGAAGAGACCCACGTCGGAGCCAGGCCTGCAGCCGACTACCCGCTCGTCATGGTCAGTCAGGAGAACATCTGCAGCACCCAAATCTCTGCCTCCCCAATGAAATCTTGTAACTTCAAAGATCCTTATCAAAAAGTGTATGGATATAATGTCCGTATCTGTAATTGCGATACGGTAATGCATGTGATAATCCTATATATGGATTAATGAATTGTAGTCGGTCTGCTTTTCTTTGGTTTTCACCTTCATATTTTATTTTTTTGATTGACATGTCATAGAGATGATTTAACCTGTGTATTGGTTTAAACTGTTGTTTTCCAATGTACATAATTCCAACCTGTGCTTTCTGCTATTTGCTCTAACTAAGTCTGACTTTATCTTGGCACATGCAGCCCAATGAGGACCGTGCTGTTCTGGAGGAGTCTGCAGGGTATGTGCCATCAGGAGTGGCTGCTGCACCAGAGGTAAATACCGCCCTCTCTCATCGAGGATCTCTCCAGCTCGCTCACTAAACAAACCCTAGACCGAATAGAATAAATGTATCCTTGAAAATGTAGACGGTCATCGACGGCCATACACTTGAACTGAATAGGATCAAGTCCATTTGTTTCTTATTCTCAGGAATCAATGGAGTGCGTCGATGATCGGCCCATGCTAGCAGCTGAGATGGCGGAGGAGGTACAGGGGGAGGAGCCTTTGGTCCACATTGTTGTTCCAGTGGCAGAGCCCACCCCAGAAGTAACAGAAGGGCTGGTCGAGATAGTTCAGTCCACAACGGTGGAACATGCCTTGCCCTCAGTGGAGACGAGCATGCAGGAGATGTCTCTAGTAGCTGAGCAATCACATGCTTTAGAAGCCACAACAACAGCGTTGGAGTCTGAGACAGCTGTGCTAGTTTCTCATACCCCAGAAACCATCGTCCCCTCCAAGACGGTGGAAACCATTGAAACCATAGTCGAGACCTCAGAGAAACTCTCAATGGACTTCATAGCAACAGAAGTACCGGCAACCGAGGCCGTAGCAAGAGACACAGCGCCTGCAAAAGAGGAAGCACCCGAATCAGATCTCCTCAGTTTCGATTCAGCACCGCCATCGGCTGAAGTGGAGGAACTCATCGATTTAGGCGGATCCTGCGATCCGGAGTTGGATGTGCCCGTTCCAGAACAAATCCTCCAGGAGTCGTTGGAGTCTTCAGTATCAAAGCAGCCAGATGCTGCCCTAGATGTGAAAGCAGAAGCCACAACTGGTCCAGCAGCAGCCCCCGCTGAGACGGACCTCGTGAAGGAGGACGTTTCAGAAGAAGCTGAGGACCAGGAAATGGAGATGAGCGATGAGGTGAACACCAGATAAACTGTCTAGCAGCAACCGCCATGGTCCATTTCCCCATCAGTGCAAAAGCAGTTTACACTGGTGAAAGTTTATGACCTTTATTATGGTTTATCTTCTGTTAAGCTCCAGTATACTTTACCAGTTTAACTTTTTCTGTGGCAATCCAAGAACTTTTCAACCTATTGATTATATTCTTAAGACAAATATTGTATTACTGTATTATTACTGGGCTTCATTTTTACATGAAATTATGGAATAGATCGGTTAATCTCTGTGCCTACCTGCATGTCATTTGGATCAGATTTTACTGACTTTACTACTTTACAGGGCATGGAGGATCTGGATTTGGACAACTTTGACCTGGATGACATTGAGAACGAAGACCTTAACTTGGATGACGACTTCCTGAATGAATAGCAGTATGTGTAATGTATGTGTGTGTGTGGGGGGCGGTGGGTTGGACTAAAAAAGGGGATTCTACGTTAAGCTTTGTTGAACAAAATGTTTCAATGTCATTCCAGTCTCATCGACCAAATTAGCTTCTTGTCCAGTTTAAATAAACCCTCATAGTTTCAACGACATGGGCGCCGGTCTGGGTCTTAAACACTAATAACGAATCACTCGAAGAGAACCAGATCATTATTCAGGGTGGGGATGGGGTGTTTGAATGGTTTCTTTGTTGACCAAAGTTGTATGCCCTAGGGTGTAATATTTTGTACATTTCAGATTGACACGGGTGGGACAAATCCACCTCTCAGCTTAAACGAGCTGCATGATAGGTTTTCTACGGTCACCTTGACTAAAGAGTCCACCATATTATTACTTTGTAATAATTACTTTGTAATAAATTACATGATGCTGCATTTTGTTTCTTCCTCACTGCTATACACTTTAATCATCACAAGTGCCTTCATTTGAAGTTGAATGTGAAAATTACAATAAATGTCTGCAAACATAGAAAATATCCATGTGAAGTTATTAGACAAAAACAACTGATACACCCATGTATAAATACATGTTTTTTTTATTGCTATGTACATCAGCAAAATTCTTTCCATGGATGAGTTTAGCTGTTATGTTTTAATAAAAAAAAAAACGACACATACTGGACATCCAGCTACGTTGGCTCTCTTTAGATTAGGAGTGTCCCAATCAAACACAAGGCGAGTCTGGCACTACCAAGGATGGGCCACATACGCTACGGGGCAGTGTGTGTGTGGTTACAGTTCTTGACGAGGGAGGGGGGGGGGGGGGGTGTATCCTTCAAACATGCTCCAGGGAAACTGCTGAGCTTTCTTGGTTCTGTCCGTGGGCCTGGAGGGCCAACTCGATGTAGCCCGACCTCTGGGACTCCTTCTGAGCAAAAATCTGGAAAGAAGGGAGTCGAAAGGTCAGGGCCACTGCAGTACCGAGGGGATGGATCACAGTTCAACCATTTAGTCATGCCGGCGGTGCAGATGTGCTTCAAAAACACTTGTGTGCAACAAAAGCCCATTGGAGTTAAGGAAAGAATGGAGCGTGACTCCAGAGAGGCCGCTGTGGTAATGGAGCGTGTGTACGCATGCCTTCACTGTGGATCTTTCTCTATAGCCAAGTCAAGTTGTCAGGTCTAATAGGATGTGACGTGTCCCGGGCCTGGCCCCGGGGTTCCCACGGTAGAGTAGAGCCCTCTACGTCGTCCCAGGGAGAAAAAGGTTCCCCCGTCACTTAAGAACCTGCATTCAAGACAGGCTTCTACATAAGTTATCTTCTTCCAGACTGTATGTTTACGTAGCTTTTCTCACATTAATAAGAGTAGCATTAAGAAGCCAGCAGAACACAAATTAATCAATAAAAACACAGTTTTTGAGCAAATGTGATTATGTTTTGAATTTATGGGAGTGTCAACCCAATATTTCAGAGCAAACTAGTTTTTTTTAGACTTGGTCAAGGTTTTCAAGGCGGCGTTGAAACGTCATGTCATTCAGTACAATGAGTTTATTAACAAAGTAGTCAGAAGATGACCCCCCCCAGGAAATGTAATTTCTGATGAAGGTTGTGCTCACCTTGAGAAGATCTGTGCCACTAGCCTGCTGGCTTCGGGCCTCCTGGGCAGACTCACTGTTTGGATGAACCATGTTGAAGAGAGACACCAGGCTGACTGCGTCATCTAGTCTGAGGACACACCAACAGGGACCCATAAGCTGAATCAAGTGACTAAAATCCATCTAATTAAATTATAGAAAACAAAACGTACGGCAATCAATATACTTTCCCGGAATGACGAATCCAGGTCCTTTAGATATCAGTTTAAAGTAACTTAGGAGACATCTTTAGCAAAAGCGATGTAATTTAGTTGTAGGTAGGCATCTTGCCCTGGCATGCCCAGGGGCTGGATGCAGGCATTTGCGATGAACCCAGATATTCTAGAATACCCCCCCCCAACTTAAAGTACTTTAAAACATATTTTAATAACTCTAACTGGAATTTACTTATTGACTTATAAGCCAATATAACAGGTGACCTAAATGCGTAAGTCACAAAAACTGAATAGGCTCCATAAACTAATTCCAACTCACAGATCTCTCTGCAGCATGTCCACTATTAGTCTGTCCACCCTGCGCATGGTGACCAAGTACCAGGCCATGCCTCCAAAGTGCCTTGTGGAGCGCAGAAGATCATACTTGCCATGCTTCTCCAAATCCTCGTAGGTAGCTGTGTGAGTCTGCACAGAGAGAGGGAACAATGGTATCATGCTTTTTAAAAATTGTAAAATCTAAAATTTATTTTCTTTATTATATATGTGGATATCATGTCCACATATATGTCATGCATATGTGTACTTGACATGAAGAAATGAAATCCCTCCTACCTTGATGTACTCTGAGGAGTCAGGCTCAAACTGAACCAGACACAGGTTCAAGACATCTTCATGGCGGTCCTCGGTGAACACCCTCTGAACACCCCCAAGGAGAGAAGGAGGAGGGAACGTCGTGGACCATGAAGAGAGTCACAAGGAAGTAAAGGGAAAGACGAGAAAGTTTTTGCTATGTTTATTGTACTGGTCATATATATGAAAAAACAGATGTACATCAAGAGATATAATTTGATTGCTTAAAATGATTTCAATGGTTACCAAGTCATCAAAGACTCTGCAGTAAAAGTCTCTGACCATTGACATTATTCTCTAAGTCATGAAATGCTTCCAGTAAGCTGTAGGAGAACTCCAGACTTTGCTTTGCCTAGCCCTACCTTGAGGTTTTCCTCCTTAAAGAGGAGGGGTACTGTGAGCTTGCGTCCCTCTTTGGGGAAGTACACCTGGATGAGCCGGTCTCTCTCCTTCCAGGTGGCCTTCCTCAGGACCCCGTCAGTCTCCCGGACCACAATGAAACGTTCCTGGTGGAGAACCAAGGGGACGAAGATGATGATGAAAACAGCATGCACCATGACTAGATTAGGAACATTTTATTAAGCATGAAGGGGAAAAAAAAACTGAATTGTGCGCAATTGGGTCTTTCAACAATTTGCCTTAGTCAGAAAGCGAGACACACAGCGATATAATCACATAGATATGAATTAATGCCCTTACTCTGTGTGGGATGTTGAACGTTATGTCAGTGAATACTAATTTGGCGGTATCCATGCCGTCCAAGATTTTGTCCACTGATATAACATCATCGATGGGTTTTCTTTCTGGCAAAACAGGGGGCATCTTCAAAAGCTTTTGTGCTTGTTTTTTGGCTAGATGGGTCGCCTAAAAACAGACACACAAAATGAGTACTCAGCAGCCTTGATGGTGGGTTCAAGATTTGAGGTGTGGGGATGCAACAGCATTTTACCTCCTCCAGTTGTAAATCAGTCATTAGTTTATAAACTGGCGGCTTCACTTCTTGCTTAATAGGCCGGAAGACTTTTTGTAAATCCAGGCCTGTGATCTTGGTAAGGATGTCTTGCACTGGGGAGTCTGTGAAATGGGGTTTAGCATGGCGTTCTGTGGAAGCTGTATTATACAGGGAACAACAAAAGAGCCGTTAAGCACATTAACACCAATCCATGCTAAAAACCTAAATATCTTATAATCATGAACAAAGTGCACGGTTCCTACATTAAAACGGCATATCATTAACTCAATTGCTGTCATTTTTCAAACCAAATTCGAGAATACATGCTAGCTTCACAAGGTCAGCGTTGGGTAACGTATAAGCTTCCCATGTCATTCATGAATCAATGGCACAGAACTTACTATGGTCGGATGCCTCTTTACAAAACGGCCTAATGCAACACTTGTTGAAAATGTGTTTATTTTTGTGAACATTAGTAATCCGAGGATAGTTTAGCAAGAAGCCCCGTGCTGCCCCGAGCGCCGCCATATTTGTTATTGACGTAGTCCGGAAGTGAATTTGAGCTGAACGTGAAGCTTAGGGAATGCTGGGAAATGTGGTTTTCAAGAAGGGGGAATTGAGTTCAAACTCTCGGGTGAAATGCAGCAATTTTCATCGTAGAGACTCAGATTTAAAAGTACCTACATAACAGCTATGGCTAAAAGGATAGGGTTTTATCTTAACAGCCTTGCTACCTTTACCAGAACCACGTTATGCATGCTTTTTCCTAGTGGCTCATTATGTGGTGCCGTTTGTAAACTTTTGCTGCTTCATTTATTCCAGATTTAACTCCTGCTTTGCTTTGTTTTCCCATGTCCCATTTTGCAATTTCCATGTCACTTTTTCACCTATATAAAATTTGAATTATAGTTAAATCTAAATCCTTAATCTAAATCCACATTTTATATCTAAATGTAGGCTAATTCCTAAATTGAAATGCTGAATCTGAATCTAAATCATATCTCTAAATCAAAGTCCTAAATCGAAATGCTAAATCTTATGCTAAATCTTATAGGCCTATCTAAATGCTAAATCTTATATCTAAATTCTAAATCTTATATCTAATTCCTAAATCTATACAACAGCATAGGCCTATGCTAATTCTCATACTTATTGGTTCTGACTCCTAAGTAGTATATTACGAGCCAAATCGACCATTTTGGCAGATTGGTGTGAGTGAAAGGTCAAATGGCGTGAACTGCTGGCCGTGCGCGCATCACCTGCCCAATGCAAGTGGTGCCACCCCCGAAATATGACTGGTTAGGAGTCAGAACTAATTATTTAAAATAAAAATCCAAAATCTTTTGTATGGATTTAGGACTTTGATTTTGATTAGATTTAGAAGATTTAGCATTTCGACTTGTGATTTAGATTCAGATCGATACATAGATTTTTTTTAAATCTGGGGAAAATGAAGCAAAGCTCGAGTTAAAGCTAGGGTATGCGATTTTGGGGAAAACAGCCGTTGAGATCCCGTTGCGTTCTCTCTGGTCCCTCCCTCCCACGCGCTACCTGCTGTAGCTCCTCCCTCCGAACGTCAGTGATGCGCGTTCATGTGAATTCAGTTACATTGATAGGAAGCGAAACAAGTCCGATTCCGAGGTAATTAAACATTAGTGCTGATAACTGCATAAGTACATATATAGCATCAACATCTTACTCACAGACATACCATGTATGTTATCTTAAAATCATTGTAATTGCGCTGGTAGAAAGGTAGCTGTATCAGCCAGTTAGCAAACTAAGCGCAACTGTAATTTGTTAGCATAAGCTGCTAGGCTCGTGAACGCTCACGCAGGGACGCACGAACGTCGGTGCCAAGTTGACGGACAGTCCCACAGCCAATAAGAACGGAGAATCGGAGCCTCGCTCTGATTGGTCAAAGTGTACATGAGCGGTGGCAATTTTTGGGGGGGGCACACAGAGACAGGGGAGAGCAAAGTGATGTGCAGATATTCTCAGAGCACTTCGCCTACATATAGCTGACTGGCTATTATGACATTTTTGCTAAATATTTCAGTAAAAAAATCGCCTACCCTAAATCTGGAACAATTGAAGCACGTTTTTCAGCAGCAAGAGTTTACAAACGGCACCACATAGCTCATAGCATATTTTTTAAAAATATCTAAAATGGGTAACGTGACTTTCTAAAAAACACTCAATCGGAAATTAATTTGTGATAGGCCTATCGGTCTTTTAAACCATTCTCGTCAAATCTATGGTTATGGTGTAGGCTACTTGGCCAACAATGGGGTTGCAGACATCATTATATGTAACGTTATAGCTGTTTAACACCCTTTTTTAAAAACTGCATTCACTTGTTTATACTGCATTCACTAAATATGTTTTCTATGAAGTTATGACTTAATTATGGAAACTGTTGGGCTATTAAAGTCATTTATTTAAAGTTCACTGTCCTATGAAGCCAACAGAAGTGTAACATGAAGGAGTTTCTTCTGTATTTATTCATGTAATGTACGAGTGGGAGCTTCTCAAAACATGAACCCTATATTCCAAAGTCAGGAATCGTTGAGTTAAAGGGAGTTACATTTTTTTTAACTTCATTTATGGATAAAAAATATTATTTTGTAAGGATAAGGACAGAAATAAAAAAAAATGTCATGTCATGGTACTGGAGGTGCATACTTTATGTTGTTTAAACGTGCTGGGTTTGGTTTCATATAAAGGAGAACCAAACCCTAGTACCACTTTACTTGAAGTGCTCTAGTTTGTATCAGAGGAGGCTCTTTCTACTAGGTTGAACACACGCTGTTACATACATTACCTGATATGATAAGGGCTGTGTCTTGATTTGACCTCCAGATGGCAGTACGCTACCAAATAATCTAACTGCATAAACGCAGATTCAAGCTGCAAGTGTTGACCATTTGTAAAGAAGCAGAAATGAGCCTCCCATGTGTGTGTTGTCAAGCTTACAGACACATATTGTGTTTATCCTTGAGATGTGGGTCTGTTTACATACATTAATAACTGTCTTTACAAGGTGTTCTAGGAGTTTCTGATAACGAGAAAACTAAGCAATTATAAATTGTTATAAAGAATTTGCAGCATAATTTAGTATTGCTGGTTTATTCAAACAATATTGGGTTCATTCAGACTGCTTTTCTTGGAAATGCATTTTAGTTGGCAAAAAACGATTTAAAAAAGAAGCATTTACATTTTAAGTGAATTGTCTACACGAATTTCAGCATTT
>OLKM01000214.1:414988-419988 GCA_900291075.1 Melanogrammus aeglefinus
CTCTTTGTTTGTTTTTGTGTGTGTGTGACTGTTGAGGGAGGATGTGTGATGTATTTTAGCATATGGGTTTGTGCCTGATTTTAAAATAGGTTGTGTTCTGCTTGTTTGTATTATCTTATACCACAGTATTGTTAAATATTTGATCCTTAATTGGCCAATAAAGTCCCAAGGTTGGTCAAATCATATGCAAATCAAATCAAATCCAAAATAAAAATAGGGGAGTCTACCCTGTTTCCTTGACAACGCAAAACCTTTGCTCAAAGCACCATAGAATGATATTTTGGTTTCAGATCAAGGGGGATAAAAACCCCATAACTTTATAGCTCGAAGTAACCAATATCAGTAACTCATTGTTGGTTACTGTGATACAGGCAGAATGAACCACTGCGGGGGGGTCTCGTTAAGGGAGTATTATGTCGTTTTTATTTTCCAATGACGGGACATCCCATCCTGCTTTATTCCTTACATAACCTCTGCTTCTACAGTTCAGTGATCCTTCCCTTGCATGGGGTCAGACAGGAGGCCGTGTAGCCCCTCAGTTCGGATGTTTTCCAACATGGACTCTGTACTTTGATCACTCTCAGCCTCCCTTGGGAGTCACTTTGACGCCTGCTTGATGCTTAAATTAAAAGGTTTGCTTTTATTAGGGACTTCATAGGGCACTACAAAGGCAAGGATCTAAAGCTATTATATGTGCAGCAATTCAAAATCGTCAAGAATTCAACTGAAAAATATATATTGCAATGAAAGATGTAGATGATTATGCATTGTGCTCTTATTTGTGTGTAACCATGTGTGTGCGTGCTGAATCTGATATGTGAATATATACTTGTATTTGAGTGTCTGTTGGCATGGAGGGATGCATGGGACTATAAATGTGTGTGTATCCATGTATGTGTGCGAGTGTCAACTATGTTTTCAAATATGTGTCTATGTGTGTGTGTGTTTGTGTCTAAGTATATATGATGTGTGTGTATGTGTGTGTGTGTGTGTGTGCGTGAGTGTGTGTGTGTGTGTGTGCGTGAGTGTGTGTGTGTGCATTCTCATGTCCATCTGTGTGAGTGACCTCAGTCCCTCCACCAGGCTGTGTTCCCGGGCCCAGTGAGCCCACCGGATTTGTATCCCCCCCCCCCCCCACAACCCTAACCCCCCCACAACCCCAACGCCCCCATCCATCCACCCTGAGTGGGAGGCTCTGTCTGTTTGAAGTGGCTGACGGTTGGGCTCCTTCTCGCTCTCTGTTTCCCTCTCTCTCTCTCTCTCTCTCTCTCTCTCTCTCTCTCTCTCTCTCTCTCTCTCTCTCTCTCTCTCTCTCTCTCTTCTCTCTCTCTCTCTCTCTCTCTCTCTCCTCTCTCGTCTCTGGCTCTCTCTCTCCTCTCTCTCTCTCTCTCTCTCTCTCTCTCTCTCTCTCTCTCTCTCTCTCTCTCTCTCTCTCTCTCTCCCTCTCTCTCTCTCTCTCTCCCTCTCCCTGCCGGCCCTGGCTCAGTGCCTGGGGCCCATGCAGGACGGTCCGGTTGAGATGACCGCGGTGCGATGAGTTGACCAGCTCCCCCCCCCCCGCCCCTACCCCCAATGCAGCTTTCTTCCTCTTCTCCTTCCTCTTCTTCATCTTTTTTCATATTGGGTCATCATGTGACTCGGGTCATGTGACCCGTCGGGCGCAGCCCTTCGAGTGGCGGCTCCGGCCTCTTCATGCGGTGGGAAAACATTCCGACAGCTGGCCTTTCGAGGTTCCAGAAAACATCTGCAACGTCCGCCACTGGTGAGAAGCCTCCCTCCTGCCGCTCCGGTCATTCAGCGATGGTGGATCTGAAATCCTCTCTCTCTCCAGTCATTATTTGATTTCTACACAGCGGGTGTCAATCTGGCGCCCTGATAAATTCAGATGAATGCTTTTTTGAGGATGACCACATTGTTTGCAAATATATGTCTGTGTGTGTGTGTGTGTGTGTGTGTGTGTGTGTGTGTGTGTGTGTGTGTGTGTGTGTGTGTGTGTGTGTGTGTGTGTGTGTGTGTGTGTGTGTGTGTGTGTGTGTGTGTGTGTGTGTGTGTGTGTGTGTGTTGTGTCTGTGTGTGTGTGTGTGTGTGTGTGTGTGTGTGTGTGTGTGTGTGTGTGTGTGTGTGTGTGTGTGTGTGTTTGCGTGTGTATGTATATGAGTTTATCTCTGTTTGTATATATGAGTGTGAATGTGTGTGTGTATGTGCGTGTGTGTGTGTGTGTGTGTGTGTGTGTGTGTGTGTGTGTGTGTGTGTGTGTGTGTGTGTGTGTGTGTGTGTGTGTGTGTGTGTGTGTGTGTGCACGTGTGTGTGTCTACTCCATAGCCTTTGACATATTGTTCATTTGAAGAATGTTTGAAGTATGATGCAAAGTCGTAGTTCGAGACCCTGAAGTGAAGACCCTTCAGTATAATGCCATTTGTCCCCTCATTTGTATATTATGATTGTTTACCCTTATCATGAAGCAGCTCTGATGGTGTATTTTGTGCATGCATGCAGCGTGTGTGTGTGTGTGTGTGTGTGTGTGTGTGTGTGTGTGTGTGTGTGTGTGTGTGTGTGTGTGTGTGTGTGTGTGTGTGTGTGTGTGTGTGTGTGTGTGTGTGTGTGTGTGTGTGTGTGTGCATGTGCATGTGTGTGTGTACTCCATAGCCTTTGACATATTGTTAATTTGAAGAATGTTTGAAGTATGATGCAACATCAGCTGCTCTCACTTAGCTTTGAGCTGCTATTCTTCGAGCAGTCCCCTCTGCTCTCACATTACCACAGAACATGCACTGGTTGTGCTTGTGTGTGTGTGTGTGTGTGTGTGTGTGTGTGTGTGTGTGTGTGTGTGTGTGTGTGTGTGTGTGTGTGTGTGTGTGTGTGTGTGTGTGTGTGTGTGTGTGTGTGTGTGTGTGTGTGTGTGTGTGTGTGTGTGTGTGTGTGTGTGTGTGTGTGTGTGTGCGTGCTTGCGTGTGTTTGTGTGTGTGTGCTTGTGTGTGCGTATATGTGTACTTGTGTGTGTGCATGCGTGCGTGTGTGTGTGTGTGTGTGTGTGTGTGTGTGTGTGTGTGTGTGTGTGTGTGTGTGTGTGTGTGTGTGTGTGTGTGTGTGTGTGTGTGTGTGTGTGTGTGTGTGTGTGTGTGTGTGTGTTTGTATGAGGGTGTTTGCAGAGTGAAAACGTGTTGGATACATCAGACACCTTTTAATTTCTGACTAATGTGTGGAAGTGCATGAGCCAGTCAGCCTAACCTCACCGATAGATATTTATGCACACTGTTGTTTATGCGGGCAAATATAAACCAGAGGAAACCTGTGTTGGATAATACAATGAGACGATTCCAAATCTAAACAATGAAGTCTAAAGGATGAAATCTTTGTATTTTGGGAAGTTTATATTCAGTTAGCCCACACTGTAGAGGCGTAGTCTGCAGTTGGAGGCTGTTTTGAATATTCAACGGTTGAGTAATGTCGGCGATTCCTCTGTAGTAACACACCCGTCCTGACGGTATTATGAAGAAGAGGCATGAATTAAGTTAAACACTGTTTTCACAGATTTTCCCAAACTTCCCACTATTGTTTATAGCCGTCATTTATGTTTTTGTCTTTTGACTCGAGATAGTAGGGGTGTTTCAGGGTTGTTCACCTCAACCCAGTAAAGAATGTATGACGCAAAAATGTATTGAACCATTAACTATCAATTATCAATAATCATTAACAAATCCCCCCGAAAATCTTGCAAGTGCTTGTTATAAAGCCACGTCCCAGCTTGCATTAGGGGGCCTCCCAACGTGTGTGGGACGTTTGGTAGGGAGTTCTCCTCCCCGGCGGGCAAACTCTCCCTCTAACCTTTACGTCACCCGTGATTCACACCAGCCATCACTTCCTCCTCTTCACCCTCTCTTCCCTCCTATATTATTCTTCTTTCATTCATATTATTTCCTTCAGTTCCACAAATTCTTTTGTTCGTCTGGCCCCGGGCTTTCGCCGCCTAAACCTCCATCCTCCTCCTTTCATTTGCCTGCCCGACGTGGTCAGAGGAAGCCCGATCTGTCGCTAGCTTTTGCTGCAACGATCGCGATCGTTTTCAGTGAAGCCGGCTTGCATGGTAACCAGAGATGTTGCAAGCTGATAGACCGGTCAGTCACCACTTACTGTAACCAGCGACCGTTACACCACTTAAAGAGACTCTCTATTTATAATATAGAAAATATATATATATAATATAAAAATCATGAACATATAAATCCTTAACAATGTATCATTGATGACGTAAACAAATATAATAATGTACGTTTATATAAAGTGTCCGAGCTGTGGCGTCCATACGACATGGCCACACAGTCTGTACTCACTTGTATTACAATGTGGCCTCCTGTGTGACCTCTCACCCACTTGGGACGTCCCGCTGTGGCGGCCGCCCCGACGGCCCTCGTCTTTCAACTGGTACGGCGGCGTGGGGCTCCTGGTCCCCGCGGCACGGAGCGCCCGGCGGGGCCGGCGGCCGCGCGGATGAAAGCGCTCCATTATGAGAAGAGGAAGTGGCGTACATGTTGAGTTTGTTTAACATGGGGGCCTAATGGGTTCCCTGCTTATGGATGTGCATGTGTTGAACTTCCGCACCCCCTCCCCCCCCCCCACCCATACACACACACACGCCATCATCACAACCACTGCTGGACACACACACGCATACATACACACACATGCTCACACACACACACACACACACACACACACACACACACACACACACACACACTCTAATGCTTGACCAGGCATATGCACCACCACCACTCGGTTCAGCTGACATGGGCATGCAAGCACAATCGAAGGATGTTTGTGTGTGTGTGGGAGTGTGTGTGTGTGTGTGTGTTGTTTTAGCCTCCACACTGTGTGTGAGGTGGGTAGCGGTGGTGTGAGTTGGGTGCCAGTGGCCTTGCGCATAGGGCAGGGCCGATGACTGACTGGGGCTGCAGTACAAAGCGAGGAGGCCGTAGCGCCTGGCAACGGGCCTTATCCAC
>OLKM01000214.1:427488-432488 GCA_900291075.1 Melanogrammus aeglefinus
CACATGCACCCACACACACACACACACGCACACGCACACACATACACACACACACACACACACACACACACACACACACACACACACACACACACACACACACACACACACACACACACACACACACACACACACACACACCCACACACGCTCGCATCCGCAGGATGGTAGCCCATTACACGCAGCCCCCCAGCTCTCCCTGAATTAAAAAATGGCCTCCCCTTCCACTGTTGACCTTGGATCGGCTTTCCTATCCCTCATTATTATTAGGTTATTAACACAAACCTTCGGCAAGTATCTTTTTAAAGTCCAAAACAAATTAGATTAGGGCCTCTTTACTCGCGCCGGTGCAGACATACCTATCGCCGTCTAACTGCTGTCTGCTCCCCATTACCCAGCGACACCGGAGTCCTGCAGCAGCCCAGGGAGGGGGGGAAGCCTATGGCCCCTCTGCTGCTCCGCTGGAGCAGGCTGGGAGAGGGCGGAGGTGGTGGAGGAGGATGAGGCGGAGGAGGTGGTGGAAAAGAGGGTTGCAGGGTTTGCAGCACATTACCGCTTTATTGAATTAATTACGATAAGGATCAGAGCTTTAAACGCAGGCGTGGGGCTCTCTTTGCTCTCTCTCTCCCTCTCTCTCTCTTTCCCTCTCGCTAGCTCTCTCTCTCTCTCTCTCTCTCTCTCTCTCTCTCTCTCTCTCTCTCTCTCTCTCTCTCTCTCTCTCTCTCTCTCTCTCTCTCTCTCTCTCTCTCTCTCTCTCTCTCTCTCTCTCTCTCTCTCTCTCTCTCTCTCTCACTCTATTTCCTCTTCCTTTCTTATTTTCCTCTTTCTTTCTTTTTTCTTTACTTGACAGGGATCGCTTGGAGCAATCCCTCCCCCTCGTCTCTCCCTCCCTCCCCCCTCCCCAACTACAACAGAGCGGACGGTGGACGAGGGATATTGGATCTGTCAGGGCTGAACTCTGTGGCACCGTAACCAACTCCATGAGGTGAGCCCAGGGTTGGGCACAGTTTTGCGCTGATAGCCCCCCCAACCTCCCCCCTATATACGCCTGCAACACTGAGAAATTTGTACTACATACTGAAGAAATAACGAGGGAGAGAGAGAGAGAGAGAGAGAGAGAGAGAGAGAGAGAGAGAGAGAGAGAGAGAGAGAGAGAGAGAGAGAGAGAGAGAGAGAGAGAGAGAGAGAGAGAGAGAGAGAGAGAGAGAGGGAGAGAGAGAGGAGGGAGAGAGAGAGAGAGAGAGAGAGAGAGAGAGAGAGAGAGAGAGAGAGAGAGAGAGAGAGAGAGAGAGAGAGAGAGAGAGAGAGAGAGAGAGAGCGAGAGAGAGGGCAGCTGAGGGGGTCTTCTCTTTCATGATGGGGTTTGATGGGTCTGGGGGTCAGCCAGGGGTGGCCTCAGGTCGGGTGCCATATACAGTTCCACTGGATGAAATGAACTGTATCATCACATTAGGATGCCTTCACCTTGTTTGACTTGCCTCTCCTGCATAAAGAGCCTTCACAGTCCCCAAAGGCCATGCACACAAAGTGTAGCCTGTGCTTTTAAGTGCCAGGAAGGATATGATTTAGATTATGTGCGTGTTTGTTCATGTGTGTGTATGGGTGTGTCTTTGTGTGTGTGCGTGTGTGTCTGTGTGTGTGCATGTGCCTGTGTGCATGCGTTTGTGTATGTGGCCGTGCGCAGAGTATGTCTTGTATGTGGGTCGGTATATTGTTTGTGTGTGTGTGCCGGCATATGATGTGTATGCTTGGACACGCGCGCGTGTATGTGTGTGTGTTTGTGTTTGTGTTTGCGTGTGTGTGTTTGTGTGTGAGTGTGTGTGTGTGAGTGTGAGTGTGTGTGTGTGTGTGCGTGCGCGTGTGTGTGTTTGTGTGTGTGAGTGTGTGTGCGCGTGTGTGTGTTTGTGTGTGTGTGGTGTGTGTGTGTGTGTGTGTGTGTGTGTGTGTGTGTGTGTGCGTGCGTGCGTGTGTGTGTGCGTGTTTGTCGCTCCCCATTGGATCTATAATTCATCATAAGCTAAGCTCATGGTGACCTGTTTTGTTGCCATTATCATCCCTATATTCCAAATGATAAGTCTCATCAAAATGCAACAGACGCTCTGACCTGAAAATGTATTTGCTGACAGCATAAGCAGGGAGGCCTGCTATTTATAGGTGGAACAGGTCAGGGTGAATCCGAGGCTATTGCCTTGGTTTTGAGGTCTCGGTTGGGGTCGAAGCCTGGGCTCGGGGGGTTATGAGCGAATTAATGGAAGTCAATGGCCTGTCATCTTTAGGCTAGCATAATAAATAGAGCAGTGTGTGGAGACCCCCCTCCTCCTCCTCTCTCTCCTCCTCCATCCAGCAGACTTCAAAGGATGGCCGTCCAGTTGTGTTTCCACCGTTTCCTGACCGCCGGGCTGCATTGAATGCGTTAGCAAACGACTTTAGTGAAAACCACTTGTCGCTTTTGTTTCTCCGAGCAGAGGGGTGGGATGGGGGGGGGGGGGGGCTCTTACACACGTGGCTGTGGGAGCTTTGGGGTGCGGGTATGGGGGGTAAGAGGAAGACACTGCTGGGTTGCAGTCGCACGGTCATCAGTTTTGGATTAGCATCCACATTGATCAACAGCACTCTTGGCCAGTGTGGCCCGATGAATGCAGTGGAGATAGAGCTTTTAATACTTTCAGGGCCCACCAACAGTCTGCTTGCATGTGTGTGTGTAATTGTATGTGTGTGTGTGTGTGTGTGTGTGTGTGTGTGTGTGTGTGTGTGTGTGTGTGTGTGTGTGTGTGTGTGTGTGTGTGTGTGTGTGTGTGTGTGTGTGTGTGTGTGTGTGTGTCGTGTGTGTGTGTGTGTGTGTGTGTGTGTTGTGTCTGATTGTTGTGTGTGTGTCTGATTGTGTCTGATTGTGTGTGTGTGTGCGTGCGTGCGTGTGTGTGTGGCTTGGCGTGTGTGTGTGTGTGTGTGTGTGTGTGGTGTGTGTGTGTGTGTGTGTGTGTGTGTGTGTGTGTGTGTGTGTGTGTGTGTGTGTGTGTGTGTGTGTGTGTGTGTGTGTGTGTGTGTGTGTGTGTGTGCGTGTGTGCGTGTGTGTGCAGGGCTGAGGGCTAAGCGTGTGCAGATGTATGACAATATTTTCTTAGTAAGGCAGAATCTCAGGTGGATGATAACCTGCAGCTGAATCATCTCACTGCCCACCCACCCACCGTATAATATGATATGGACTTACTACATGCAAAGATATGCCAGCTAACCCCTTTCAGTCCCCTTCTCACATCGCAATCCTTTGTGTTTGAAGCAACAATGTTGAATGTCTTAATATTTATTGCCTTGGTTCCTCTCTTACATTTCCATAATCTATTCTATTCTATTCTGTTGGAAAAGGACAGACAACTTCTATATGCAGGCAATATTCTTATCGTGTCAAAGATAATAACCATTATATATATCAACCTTGTAACAATACAATTTACTTGAAATTGATTAAGATGAAATAAATATATATCAACCTTGTAACAATACAATTTACTTGAAATTGATTAAGATGAAATAAATAGAGAGCAAAACTAATTATAAATAGAACTATTTACAATGATAACAATAATAAAAAAACATGCCCTTGAAAAGTATGGTCAATCTATCTGACAGAAAGGTGAAAGCTGTGCCACACGCCTAATAACACAAACCACTCTACTACACTACACACACACACACACACACACACACACACACACACACACACACACACCACACGCACACACACACACACACACACACACACACACACACACACACACACACACACACACACACACACACACACACACACACACACACACACACACACACACACACACACACACACACACACACACACACACACCATTTCATCAGCAGTAGTTCCTACCTCCACCATCTGATTAGAACATACACCTCTGTCCCTGTTTTCTGCTAAACCCAGCAGTCAGTGGGCCGTGTGTTGGTACCTTCTGGATTAGATGCAATCACCAGCTTGTACACAGCTGTCTTTTGTTTGGTGGGTCGAAGTTGTCGAGGGAAGGGGGGGAAGCTAATTCCCCATCGAAACACATCAACCTCAAAGTGAAAGTGGGAGGAAATGGAGGGAGGGAGAGAGAACGAGAGAGATGGAGAGGAAAGGAGAGAGAGAGATGGAGAGAGAGAGCAAGAGAGATGGAGAGAGAGGGTGATAGAGAGAGAGAGGGAGAGATGGAGAGAGAGGGTGAGAGAGAGAGAGAGAGAGAGAGAGGAGAGAGAGAGAGAGAGAGAGAGAGAGAGAGAGAGAGAGGAGAGAGAGAGATGAGAGAGAGAGGGTGAGAGAGAGAGAGAGAGAGGAGAAAGAGAGAGAGAGTAGAGAGAAGAGAGAGAGAGAAGAGAAGAGAGAGAGAGAGAAGAGAGAGAGAGAGAGAGAGAGAGAGAGAGAGAGAGGGAGAGAGAGAGAGAGAGAGAGAGAGAGAGAGAGAGAGAGAGAGAGAGAGAGAGAGAGAGAGAGAGAGAGAGAGAGAGAGAGAGAGAGAGGGATGGCAGAGGGGGAGAGGGTTCTATTTAACATTTTTTCAGAGAGAGTTGTGTCGCCATTTCTCTTTGCGGCAAATATTACAATAGTTCACTAGCAGTGGCTATTTCAATCTTAAATTGTTTGATTGGTTGATTGATTGATTGATTGATTGATTGATTGATTGATTGATTGATTGAGGCAGGAATTAGTGGAATATAATTCACATCGTAAAGAGTTGCATTGTTTATACATTCTGCTACCTAACGGAGGACAATTACAGGTTTTGGAGGTCTAGAGACCGTCATAAGGGAATGTAACTGTTTCAAAGTCAGATAGTCATCAACGGCACATTCGTACAATGGAGGGATGACCTTGTTGAAGTTATATGGGAATTGGGGGCTTTCTAGTTAAACAAGCATGAGGGGAGATCATGTAGAGATGTGGAGCATGTTGTACATGTGGGAGTTATCGCAGTGAATCAGAATATCACTGAGGGGTTCAATAC
>OLKM01000215.1:0-10000 GCA_900291075.1 Melanogrammus aeglefinus
GTGAGCTGAGTGTGGGTATCGACCGTGTGTCTAGTACGTGTGCCTGTATCTAAGTGTGTCTAAGTACGTGTGCCTGTCTCTCCATCTCTCTCTGTCTCTCTCTCTCTCTCTTTCTCTCTCTCTCTCCCTCTCTCTCTCTCTCTCTCTTCTCTCTCTCTCTCTCTCTCTCTCTCTCTCTCTCTCTCTCAATTCAATTCAATTCAATTCAAAAAAGTTTTATTGGCATGACTATTGGTAAGCCAAACAGTGTTGCCAAAGCATTACAGTATTACAAATAGAACGTGTACGTGTACGTGTTTGTGCGTGTGTGTCTGTGTGTGAGCGAGTAAGACAGTGACTGAGTGTGTGTATCTAAGTGCGTCTAAGTACGTGTGCCTCTCATCTTCTCGGATTGTCGTGTCTCGTCTCTGCTCTCCCTTCTTTAGCTCTTCTCCCTCTCTTTCTCCTTCCTGTCTTCCCTCTCTCTCCCCTCTGCTTTCTCTGCTCATTCTCTTCTCTCTCTCTTCTCTCCCTCTCTCTCTCTCCGCTCTCTCTTCTTCTCTCTCTCTCCTCTCTCTCTCTCTTCTCGCGGTCTTCTCTCTCTCTCTCTCTCGCTCCTCGCTCCTCTCTTTCTTCTCTCTCTCTCTCTTCTCTCTCTGCTCTCTCCTCTCTCTCTCTTCTCGTCTTGTCTGTCTGTCTGTCGTTCTGTCATGTCGCGTCTGTCTTGTCTCTCTCTCCCGTTCTCTCTTCTCTCTCCCTCTCTCTCTCTCTTCTCTCTCTCTCCTCCTTCTCGTACTGTGTCTGTCTGTCTGTCTGGTCTGTCTTGCATAGTCCTCTGTCTGTCTGTTGTCTGTCTGTCTCTCTCTCCTTCTCTCTCTCTCTCCTCTCTCTCGTCTCTGTCTGTCTGTCTGTCTGTCTGCGCCTGTCTGTCTGTCTGTCGTCTGTCGCTCTGTCTGGCTGTCTGTCTGTCTGGTCTGCTGTTGTCTGTGTCTGTCTGTCTCTCTCCCTTCTTCTCTCTCTCTCTCTGTCTGTCTGTCTGTCTTCTGTCTGTCTGTCTGTCTGTCTGTCTGTCTGTCTGTCTGTCTGTCTGTCTGTCTGTCTGCTCTCTCTCCTCTCTCCTCTCTCTCTCTCTCTCTCTCTCTCTCTCTCTCTCTCCTCTCTCTCTCTCTGTCAAATTCATAAGCCTTTATTGGCTGACTCTTGTAAGCCCAACAGATATGGGCCAAAGCATTACAGTATTACAAATAGAACGTCAGAACAACATGTACATATATCAACCTGTAACAATATAACATAACATACAGATGTACATATAGAATTAATAGTAAAAAATAAATAATAATAATAATAAAGAATGTCATTCAATTGATGAAATGAAAAGCTACGTAAAACGCATTATAGGTTACTAATAATCAGTAATCAATCAAACAGTGAGGCCTGGTGTAGAATGTCATCCTCTCATTTTGTGGCGAGCTGAAATAAACTGTCCTGCGAGGACAGAGCTCTCTCTTCTCTCTCCCATTATATCTGTGTAGTCGGTTCTACATGGGAGTTTATAAAATGCGGATGTTTTTGTGACCGAATTTGCTCAAGTATATTTCGCGGACATTTTGAAAATTTGGGGGCAGTGGAGGAGGAAGAGTGCCTGTCAGTCCTCTACAGCAGCTTCTTCACCTGTGGCAACAGCGCTCCATCTTGGGGCAGGCCAGTGATCTCTTATGGCGGCCTGTTTCTATAGCAGGCCGTCAGCGCTCAGTCCTGTACCTTGTTAACAACACTCTGTGTCTAACATCAGTGACTGTGGTCAGTAGGGCCACAAGTGTACTGTCTATTTAGGGCCAGATTAAACACTGCATTTTGCTCTGTGTGTGTGTATTAAGTGTTCCAATGGGTGAGGTAGGTTTGTTTTCTGATGTGTTGTAATTTGGATCAGTTAATGAAGTGGTTTCTCCGACAGCTGGTCCTTGGGCTGAGCAGAGGGGGAACCTGCGCCTGGGGACAGAAGCCCCAAGACCAGCTGAGTGAGGGGACTTCCTGGTTCATCTCTTGGGCTTTGCAGGGCTTTGTTGTGGAAGGAGTGGGGGTCACTTGTTTGAGATGTAGCCAAATTTATTGTAATGATCGTTTTTGATTTTTAATAGAAGTGGATAACTGGCGCTAATCAGCTCTGCAGGCGTTGTTAGTGGTTGTCCTGTGTACCTGCAGAATGCTTTTACAAAATTCAGTGTTTGCAATTTCAATTGAATGTTTTTCCCATTGGTCAAAAAGTTGGTTTGTTTGTGGGCCCCACACTTCGCTACCATAGAGCAGGATGGGTTCAATAATTGCTTGAAGTAGTTTGAGCCAAATTAGAATTGGAATCTGAATGTAAATTAGTCTTTTGATTGCATAAAAAGCCCTGCGTGCTTTCTCTCTCAAGTTCATGACTGCTGGATATGAAAACTTCCAGTGGGACTTATTTTCAGGCTAAATATTATATTCCTAAACAGGTTTCTATTTGTGTGCTCCTATTGTGAAAGTGCAATGTGTTTCCCAGACATCTGGGTCTTTTCTGGTGAATGACCATGTGGATTTTGTTTCCTTAATGTTAACAGCCAGGGCCCAGGTCTGACAGTAACGGTCTAGTAGGTCTAGACTCTGTTGAAGTCCTTCTTTTGTGGGACTTAACAAGATTAAATCATCTGCGTAAAGCAGGAATTTGATCTCGGTGTTGTGGAGAGTGAGACCAGGCACTGTGGACTGTTCCAGAATGGAGGCCAGCTCATTTATGTAAATGTTAAACAGTGCAGGTAACAGACATCAGCCCTGTCTCACTCCCCGCTCCTGAGAAATAAAATCTGTTCGCTTGTGTCCAATCTTAATGCCGCACATGTTGTTTGTGTACATAGATTTAATTATATCTCATATGCTTACCCCCTACAACCGCTTTGAAGAGTTTGTAAAAGAATCCAATGTGCCAATTGAGTCACAAATGCTTTTTTTGAAATCAGTGAAACAAGCATAATATTTTGGTTTTGGTTTGGTTGAATATTTGTCTACCAGGTGTTGTAGGGTGTAAATATGATCTGATGTGCGGTGATTTGGTATGAATCCAATTTGACTTTTGCCTCAGGACATTGTGTTTTCATAGGAAGTCTATGAGTCTCGAATTAATAATGCTACAGAAAACCTTCCCCAGGGTACCGTTCACACAAATGCCTCTTTAATTATCAGGGTCAGATTTATTTCCATTTTTAAAAATAGGTGTTATGAGGCCACGATTCCAGATGTCTGGGAAGTAACCTACACTCAGGAATAATTTTAGAATAGCCAATCTGATTTTTTTACTGCTCTCTCTCTCTCTCTCGCTCTCTCTCGCGCTCTCTCTCTCTCTCTCTCTCTCTCTCTCTCTCTCTCTCTCTCTCTCTCTCTCTCTCTCTCTCTCTCTCTCTCTCTCTCTCTCTTCTCCCTATCCCTGGATCTCTCTCTTCTCTCTCTCTCTCTCTCTCTCTCTCTCTCTCTCTCTCTCTCTCTCTCTCTCTCTCTCTCTCTCTCTATTCACACCCTCAACTGATCCCCATAAAGCCTAGTCCCAGATGCCGTCGGGCTGATCCAGATTGGACTATGGGTTCCGTCTGGTGCCAGGCCTTCCCTTCTGTGTGGAATCACGGAGACAGGCCTGTCTATCTGTGGACTCCAGGGTTCTATACTGTCTGTACCCAGAGTCTGGGTTCAGCTTCCACAAGCCACCATATAGCGTTATGGATCCCATAGGCATGGCAGCCGGCTGTTTCAAAGCAATTTTGCACATTAATGTGTGTGTGTACATGTGTTTGTGTGTGTGTGTGTGTGTGTGTGTGTGTGTGTGTGTGTGTGTGTGTGTGTGTGTGTGTGTGTGTGTGTGTGTGTGTGTGTGTGTGTGTGTGTGTGTGTATTTGTGTATATGAATGCTCCCTGAATATATATTCAGTCTCCATGACAGACTTGATAAATTAGTTGCATTACCCAGTGACTGATAGTGCATATCATACTCACAGATACACAAACACACACACACACACACATACACCCGGACACACGCACACATATATAGGGGGCTGGAAAGTGTTCAACTCCTGAAATAAAGGGTACTTGCTGTGATGGACTGTCTCCCCTGTAGTGTACCTATCTCCCTCATCCTCCCTAATGACATTCATCAGAATCCCCTGTAAGTGCTTTGGATAACAGCATCAGCTAAATAGTACCATTAATATACATACAACATCTCTGCACATAGGTTGACATGCATTTTTAAACAAAGAAACAAACACACTCAAACACATACACACACTCACTCACTCACTCACTCACTCACTCACTCACTCACTCACTCGCTCACTCGCACGCACGCACGCACGCACACGCACAAAACCCCGGAACACTATGTCCATTTGGTTCTCTTTCTTGTTTCTTTAATTTAGCTTTTTTTAGAGTCTGTTTTAGTTTATAAGCCAGAAGCGGCGTTGTTGACTCTACTTCTCCATCTGCCCTCTTCTGACCCCTGCTGCCCTCCGCTCACACCCCCTCCTCCAAGAAGCTCGACACCCAGGGCTCGCTCTACAACCTGTCTCCTACCTCCTTCCTCCTCCTCCTCTCCGATGGCAGAACCTTTATATGAAACGACAGGACCACTAATGACTCCATCTCCAAGGCAACGCGCTCCCTCTGCACACGCCTCAGCAGTGTGGGGATGAGAATCGCGCGGGAAAGATCTGTGCCTTTTCTGGCAGGCGCTTATCACATAAGGTAGCATGGGCACAGCGCTTAATGCGGGAGTGTACGGCCATCGGCGAAGGAAAGTGGAACTCGTGATAGACTCCAACTGCATTGTTGTCAACTGTTTTTGGGAGTTGCTCAGGTGTTTGTCAGTGAAAGTGGTGATAATGATGTCTGAATGTGTCTCTCTGTGGTTGTGTGTGCCATCGCTCAGACAAACACAGGGAAAAGACTGACCTCTGCTACTCGCAGACCAAAACATAGTATCTGTAGAGCACCAGAAAGGTTTTTAGTGCTGGAAAAAAAGGTTTTTGTGTGATTTGCTCCGGGTTAGAACATGGTGGTCTGATTTAGTCACTGATCATGGTCCCTTTGTGTGTTGCAGAGACGCGAGAGGACCGTACCAAGAGGCTGTTCAGACACTACACTGTGGGATCCTACGACAACTTCACCTCATACAGGTAGCTCTCTGCAGACACTGTACCGGCCGAGTGCTTCCGTTTCACGCTTCAACACTTTGATTCTCTGCCAATGCCTCTTGCAAGAAAAGCATAGTTTATTGACCAGAATGAGTTTTCTTTTTACTTTCATTCTTAATAACGGCTTGAAACTGACAAGGATTTCTTACCTTGATAGCTAATTTTTTTTAATCACAGTTAGACGTTGTGTCAAGGATTAAAACCACTGAATGATATACAGGAAGCTGCGTTATCATCCATAGTCGTTCCTCAACACTCCATCTGACCACCCATAGTGCTGATCTCACAGCCTGCTCTATGAAGTCAATGGATTATCTCAGAGAAACCACCACGCACGTACTCTCACTCCATCTCCAGGCACTGCCATTCTGCTGCCACCTAAAGGTTGCTGCCCAGTAATGCAGGACATGTAAAATAGCAAATGTGTTGTGTAATTGGGCTAATTACAGCGTGCATGTGACTGTGTATGTGTGTATGCCGTAGCATCCATTTGCCTCAAATACGTTGTTTTTTTCAAATGCACGGTATAACTCTGGACCTGTCTGGACATTTAAATACTTTCGACACCACAGGGTTGACCATGTTATGAACAATAAAATAGAACTATTCAAAACAGAAATATACTAAATATATATATATTATACAATAAAGACCAATCAGATGCAATGGTGGTCGCTCAGGAGCCTGATTGCCTGTGAGTGGAAATCGTTTGTACTCCACGGCTGAATGCTCCTGTAATGCCCCCTCCCGCGCAGCTTCCTGAAGTCCACAATCATCTCTTTGATTTTGCAGACGTTGAAAGAAATGTTGTTGTCTTGGCACCACGTAGCCGGGCCATTCAAGTCTTGTCTCTGTGGGCGGTCTCATGGCTATGTGATGAGACCCAGGGTGGTGGTGTCCTTTTGCAAATCTGATGATGACATCCAAGATGTTAGTTGCCACACAGTCATGTGGAAACACAGGAGTACAGGAGGGGACTTAGAGCAGAGCCCTGAGGTGCTCCCGTGTTTGGGGTGCAGACACACATGCTTAATGCTTATGCAGCCCTGTATAAGTGTTGCGTTTTTGTTGCATTGTGTACACTCAAGTACATGAGTTTATTTCATTGGACTAGTATTTGCACATGTGGCTGAAGTAGAGGTCTTCACGGGTCCAATTTGACGGACCGAACCCAAATGGACCCGTGAAAATTGGACCCGGAGCCGACTGGCCCCGAGCTATTATTGTAAATATGAGTTCCGAGCCGAAATGGACCCGAGAAATTGGAACCGGACCCGACTGGCCCCGAGCCGTTATTGTAAATACGAGTTCCGAAACCGAACCGAACCCTTAAAAACCCGTGGACCCGAAATGCCCGAGTTGCTTTACGATTTAATACCAGTTGTCTAGCGTTAAATAAGACTTGTTTTTATAAGCTATTACTTTCTGTTTCTTACCTAAACGTAGTCCGGCTGCGGCCGCTGCCAGCCCCCACCCCTGGCCATAACGTGATGTAAACATAAATAAATCCACCTCGTCATTTTCTTGTTTAGATGGTCATGTACTGTAATCCTTCTTCTTAGCCGTTGGCTAACGCTAAACTCACAGTAGAACATTTCCTCTTGTTTAATTTAACATTATAATTTTGGAGTTTCCATTGTGCTTTGCAGAGCGTAACGTTACTGCGGTAACAACGCGCTACGGCAACTCGATTATTTAACCATCGCCGGGTCCTCTCGGGTACTGTAGGACCCGGCCTTTCACAATAAGAGACCTGAGACCTGAGACAAACTCCACCGGTTCCGACCCGGCCCCGGAGTCACTTCTTGTGAGTGGACACATGTGACTGAAATATAGCCATCTCAATCCGTCACTTATTTCATAGTGTTTGTAAGTGGGCCCTGCAGACAAAGTGTTATCATGCAAATGGTGTTTAAATGCCAGAGAAGGGAGTCTGAGACACCAAGCTATCCTGAGGGAGGGCTCCCATTATATCCAACCTCTTAGCCAGAGAGTTAACAATTAGCCAGCCTTTTAGAAAGGCCAGGTTAATAGACCCCAGTCTTTCTTCTGGTTAAATGCCACTTTCATGAAAGGTTTGCCAAATGTGGATCCTCCTAACAGGTTTGGCCTGCTATGGTGTGTGTACAATATTCAGGGACTGAAATATGGATGCGCTAATGTGTGTGTGTTCATCCAATTGGTAAGGAGTGTGTACAGCAGATTCCATATAATGTTCTTGTTGTTAATATATATATATATATATATATATATATATAATATATTATATATATATATAATGTTTTACGTTATCTATATGACATAATTTGGGATTCAGTAACATACATCCATTTAACAGCACAATTTATATGTGTGTGTGATATACAGATGACAGAAACATACTGAGTCATAAACAAATACAGTTGAGGTTGGATTCAGGAAATACAACTTCTGAAGGCATACTGTTATTTTGAAGCTGCATTTCAGTTGAGTTTTTATCCTGAATTATGTTGGTAAGCAGAAGAAGGCATAAGTAGTGAAGAGCAATATTCAATAAGTCGCCAAGGTAAGAGTAGGAGGTGGTGTTATTTTTGTGGAGAATTCAGCGGGGAAATAGTGAAATCTGTGTTCAAATGACACTCTCCCGCTGTGTAGATTCTAACAACTGGGACAACTGGGGACCGAGCACTTCATTTTGATTCAGAAGTGAGAGCTTAGGCTGTGTTCCAATCAGTTCAAAAACACCCCCTATACGAAATATTGCTCTGCACTCAGAATTCAGAATTATCTCACTGCCTAAAATGCAGCCACTATATTCAAACAGAACTCTAACTGCCCAGAATAGTCTCTAAGTGGCGGGTAAACATAGAATCAAAACCTGTGAATTAGTTTGTCAGTAGTATTGGAGAAATGCACAGTTTGTGTGGGCTCACTTATGTTGGACAGTACAAAGGCTGTGGGAGCTTCTCAACACTGGAAGATAATGGATGTCAATGGCTCACCGACTGCCCTGTTTTGAAACCTGTCTACACTATGAGAGGGGTTGAGTTTAAATAAAATGCATGGCTGATTTAAAGTGCATCACGACATAGACTATGTCAACTATTAACCTGGGGTCAAACTCTCTCTACCTGCTAGAGTCTGTGCAGCAGGTATGTATTTCGGCCATTTCAATCACCAGTCAATCAGAGCTGTTAGAGCTTGTTAGCAGCAGTCTGGAGAGCGGACCACTGCTGAGCTCATTAACCCCAGACATTGTGCTTAGAGTCAAAAACAGCAATCAGTAGAAACGAGCAAGACAAAGCTGCAGTGTTTGATTAAAAATGGCTAACAAATAAATGCTTAAGATTGTGATGAACTTCACAAGCTGTAATTTACCACATGTGGGTTTTTTTTGCCAGTTGACATTTTGTGATACGAACCCCGAAGCCAGCTGTTTACTGAGAGGAAGATGACTGTACATGAAGTTTTGTATGTGTAGTATTTTGAATTACATATTGTCTCCCCTCATAAATCCACATCTCTCACATTGATTAGAATATAATAATTGATTAGAATATAATCAAATATAACTCCTAGAGTTTATTCCTTGAGATTGTTGCTTAAAGGCCTTAAAGGATGGTTTAACAGGTTCTTGAAATTGTTTAAGTAGGTTCTTGAAATGGTTCAAGCAGGTTCAGGAAAAAAGTTTTGAGCAGGTTCTTTAAAAACCTAATGACACAAGGTTCTGTGCATTATTTTGATACTACATACGATTCCCAGCGGAGATGTGTGCGATTGTTGGGCGTTGTACTGAACACCTAATATGCCTTACATACATGAGGCAGCAGCCTCATGAGACCATACAGACCACATTCTGTTCACCTTCTGTTTCTCTCTGCAGATCGGTCTGCGCTTGATCCCTTTCAAAGCCTTTGCCAAAAGCTAAAATGCTAGGACCAATCAGCACTCGGGGGAGGTAGCTTCAGTTCATGATTTACTACGCTGCACAGCACTGCCAAATTAAAAGATAGACGATGGAGGGACCCAAGGAAAGTGAATCAAAACAGTATTTAACCAAAATAGACTGTTAAAGCTAGGCGAGGCAATTTATTTTACAAGCATCTTTTTTTTCATGTTTGTTTGAATTCTCTTTGCATCCCGACAGCAATCAATAAATCAAATGCTCTGACAAAACGAAATATACGAACCCGCTGCATATTGCTGTCGCAGGCTAGTAATAAGCCTGTTCAATCATTTAATGTGGCCCAAATTAAATGATTGGATGGATATCCTGTACGTCTACCTTCTTACCGGGCTACCTGACCATGCACTCATTGCACCTGACCGGATTCTCACAAGGCCACACAATGCTAGTTAGCAATAGGTCTGCTAACTACTAGTTTGCAGACCTATTGCTAATGCTAGCAAGCTAGTTATGTGTTTTGGGAGAGTAACTTAAGAGGAAGGCCTGGTTGGGATGGAATACTTTTGGGCGGCTACTTTCAAAATATAGAAAATAAAATAAACTTTACAATAAGGGTTGACAGAAATCTGCCCGTAAGGCTTTTCTCGGAATAAAATATGCCTTTGCCCTACTTCTAACCGCATTCAGCGACAGCCAAGAGAGCACGAGGGTCACTCTGATTGGCTCGAGTTTTTTGAGAGAGAAGTAAGGCTGTGGCCAAGTTTTGCAATCCATTGCCACACAGCAAAGACCAGATTGATATTCCTCCGGAACGCAGACATGTGAGTCCGGACGGTCTCAGGAGGCTCCGGAAGCAGAGGGGGCAGAACTCATCTGCACGAATCCCTTTTTGATTCAGTCAAACATAATGTTTTTGACACTT
>OLKM01000215.1:15000-62500 GCA_900291075.1 Melanogrammus aeglefinus
GAAGAGTACTAAAATCATTGGTGAACGCAATGTACAATTTGCAAGTTAAATCTTAAATGGACTGCAGCCCTTTACGAACCAGTGAGTGGCCAATGTAAGCACTTTTAAATATTGCCTAAGATTCACCCATTCATGCACACATTGCCCGCCCGGCGTGTCCACCATGCGAAAGCCAGCTCGTCGTGAGCAGTTAGGGTCAGCGGCTGACAACGTGAGGTCAGGGACACACTCGCCACGGCTATGAGGAGCCGGGGACCAAACCAGCAACCTTCTGGTCACCAGCCGACCCGCTCTGCCCCCTGAGCCTCCTGCCGCCGCTTGCTGCCACACAGAGCAACGCACAATGCACCCAACTTAACACAAAGCTGCACAAGATGTTGTTTCATCTTCTGATTGGATTCTATGTGTGTGTAAGTGTGGGCTAAATGCAGCAGATAATACCATCTTTGGCTAAATAATGGGCCGATCAACAATCTTGGATCACATGTCCTTTTAAGATCATCACAAAAAGCTTGGGTTGAGACGGAGGTCAGGTTGGAAGGTGGAACACCTCATCACGTCGGGCGAAGACAAATCAGCCAAATCACCAGAATCACCAACTGTGAGAACTTTGTGTGCCATTATCCACCTGCACACTCTGTCCACTTTGCTAATGCACATCCCTGCTTCAGCTCAGGCAGGTTACCATGGCGACCGCTTATGGGCATCCTTTCTTGTGTTTGTTTTACTGCGCAGAACTGCTTAACACACTCTCCCTCACACAAACGCACGCACATACACACACACACTGCCTCGACGTGCACGTACACACATTGACACAGAGACACACACATATTCGCACAATAATAGTAGCATAGTTGGACTGTCTCCCGGATTAAATTGAGTTTGTAGCTGTGCACATTTATGCATTTATCTGTGTGTGTGTGTGTGTGTGTGTGTGTGTGTGTGTGTGTGTGTGTGTGTGTGTGTGTGTGTGTGTGTGTGTGTGTGTGTGTGTGTGTGTGTGTGTGTGCGCACGCCCGTGCATGCGTTTGTGTGCGTGTGCGTGCATGCGTTTGTGTGTCTACAAATATTCCAAAAGTGATTAGTGTACAACTTCTTCACAGTGTGATTGGATCTCCTCGCTATGGTAACAGAGAATATGTGGTGGTGGGTGTTCAGTGGGTTCATAAAGCTCTGTTTTTATTATAACATTAGATAGTACAGATAACACAGCAAATGGCTACTACTGTAACTGAAGTATAGATATGAGCAAATATACAGTATTATTGTTTATTGAGCATTTGATTTCATCCTTATCTCTCCTTACTATGTGCAAGAAAGTGCAGCAGTATTCAACAAAGCCGTAGTAAATGTGTAATACTTTGACTTTAATATTTCCCCTTTAACATTACATAATGTGTGCCTATGTAATGTTAACACAACATAACATTTGTTAACATTACATAACGTGTGCCTATGTGTGTTAACATAACGTTTGTTAACATTACATAATGTGTGCCTATGTGTGTTAACATAACGTTTGTTTACATTACATAATGTGTGCCTATGTGTGTTAACATAACGTTTGTTAACATTACATAATGTGTGCCTATGTGTGTTAACATAACGTTTGTTTACATTACATAATGTGTGCCTATGTGTGTTAACATAACGTTTGGTAACATTGCATAATGTGTGCCTATGTGTGTTAACCCAACATACCGTGTCTGCTACCACGGCAGCGGAGACGCCCATCGAGGAGTTCACGCCCACGCCGGCGTTCCCGGCGCTGCAGTACCTGGAGTCAGTGGACGTGGAGGGCGTGGCCTGGAGGGCGGGGCTTAGGACAGGAGACTTCCTCATAGAGGTAGCCACTAGGACCTGGGGGCGGGGCTTAGGACAGGAGACTTCCTCATAGAGGTAGCCACTAGGAACTGGGGGCGGGGCTTAGAACAGGAGACTTCCTCATAGAGGTAGCCACTAGGACCTGGGGGCGGGGCTTAGGACAGGAGACTTCCTCATAGAGGTAGCCACTAGGACCTGGGGGCGGGGCTTAGGACAGGAGACTTCCTCATAGAGGTAGCCACTAGGACCTGGGGGGAGGGACCACCAATGGCTTAGGCTCAGTCCCATTCCTCCCCTTAACAGGTAACCTCGCTTTGAGTGCCCTCAGCTGCAAGTCAGCTAGCGAGCTGGCTCGCGGTCAAGGGATGATTAGAAGGGGAAAACAGCGGTCCCCCTCGGACCCTAACCTATTGGGACACCCTACCCCTTCACGGGAACGCGTAGGGGTAAGGTTAGGGCTCTAGGGTTAGGGTTAGGGCTCTAGGGTTAGGGGTAGGGTTAGGGCTCTAGGGTTAGGGTTAGGGCTCTAGGGGTAGGGGTAGGGTTAGGGCTCTAGGGGTAGGGTTAGGGCTCTAGGGGTAGGGTTAGGGCTCTAGGGGTAGGGTTAGGGCTCTAGGGTTAGGGTTAGGGCTCTAGGGGTAGGGTTAGGGTTAGGGCTCTAGGGGTAGGGTTAGGGCTCTAGGGGTAGGGTTAGGGCTCTAGGGGTAGGGTCTAGTGGCTCAAGGGTAGGGTTAGGGCTCTAGGGTTGGGTTAGGGGTTAGCTCTAGTGGTAGGGTTAGGGCTCTAGGGGTAGGGTTAGGGTTAGGGCTCTAGGGGTAGGGTTAGGGCTCTAGGGGTAGGGTTAGGGCTCTAGGGGTAGGGTTAGGGCTCTAGGGGTAGGGTTAGGGCTCTAGGGGTAGGGTTAGGGCTCTAGGGGTAGGGTTAGGGCTCTAGGGTTAGGGTTAGGGCTCTAGGGTTAGGGTTAGGGCTCTAGGGGTAGGGTTAGGGCTCTAGGGGTAGGGTTAGGGCTCTAGGGGTAGGGTTAGGGTTAGGGCTCTAGGGGTAGGGTTAGGGCTCTAGGGTTAGGGTTAGGGCTCTAGGGGTAGGGTTAGGGCTCTAGGGTTAGGGGTAGGGTTAGGGCTCTTGGTTTAGGGGCTCTTAGGTAGGGTTAGGGCTCTAGGTTAGGGTTATGGCCTCCTAGGGTTAGGGTTAGGGGCTCTAGGTTAGGGTTAGGGCTCCTAGGTTTTAGGTTTAGGGCCTCTAGGTTTAGGGTTAGGGCATCTCATGGGTTAAGGCTCTAAGGGTAGGGGTAGGGTTAGGGCTCTAGGGGGTAGGGTTAGGGCTCTAGGGTTAGGGGTTAGGGCTCCTAGGGGTTAGGGTTAGGGTTAGGGCTCTAGGGTTAGGGTTAGGGTTAGGCTCTGCAGGTAGGGTTAGGGCTCCATAGGGTTAGGGTTAGGGCTCTAGGGTTAGGGTTAGGCTCTAGGGGTAGGGTTAGGGCCTCTAGGGGGTAGGGTTAGGGCTCTAGGGTAGGGGTAGGGTTAGGGCTCTAGGGGGTAGGGTTAGGGCTCTAGGGGTAGGGTTAGGGCTCTAGGGTTAGGGTTAGGGCTCTAGGGGTGGGGTTAGGGGTAGGGTTAGGGTTAGGGCTCTAGGGGTAGGGTTAGGGCTCTAGGGGTAGGGTTAGGGTTAGGGCTCTTGGTTTAGGGCTCTAGGGTTAGGGTTAGGGCTCTAGGGTTAGGGTTATGGCTCTAGGGTTAGGGTTAGGGCTCTAGGGTTAGGGTTAGGGCTCTAGGTTTAGGGTTAGGGCTCTAGGGTTAGGGTTAGGGCTCTAGGGTTAGGGTTAGGGCTCTAGGGGTAGGGGTAGGGTTAGGGCTCTAGGGGTAGGGTTAGGGCTCTAGGGGTAGGGTTAGGGTTAGGGCTCTAGGGGTAGGGTTAGGGTTAGGGCTCTAGGGGTAGGGTTAGGGCTCTAGGGTTAGGGCTCTAGGGTTAGGGTTAGGGATCTAGGGGTAGGGTTAAATATGCATATATGTATGTATGAATGTGCCTGCATGCGTTTTGTGTGTGTGTGTGTGTGTGTGTGTGTGTGTGTGTGTGTGTGTGTGTGTGTGTGCGTGCAGCCATATGTGTGTATTTATGTATATATGTATTTATATGTGCGTGTGTGTGTGTGTGTTTGCCCGTGCGTGCCTGCGTTCACATGCTGTATGTGTGTGTGTGTGTGTGTGTCCTAGGTGAATGGGATGAACGTGGTGAAGGTGGGCCACAAGCAGGTGGTGTCTCTGATCCGCCAGGGGGGGAGTGGGCTGCTCATGAAGGTGGTCTCGGTGACGCGCAAACCAGAGACTGAGGAGGTGGTCCGGAAAAAAGGTGAGTAGCGGGGGGGGGGGGTGTGGAAACATACCGTCACGGGGCATCTCGCCCCATTGGCTCTGGAAACAACAAACGTGGCGCTAAAGGTCGATAACGCCTTACAGTGATGTGTGTTGTCATCGAGGCCGCCGGCTGGCCTAGGGTGGCGGCGGTCGTTATTTTTACGTTTACGTTTTGCGTTTAAAAGTCGGGATTGTTATATCGTGCCGCTACCAAAATGCATTCTGGGTAAGACAATTGTTTGCGCCGCTGAATTTGGCCGGAATAGGGGGGCCGGATCCTTTAAGCTGAATTCACCCTTCTGCCTCCTTCACATCAGGACGCAGAGACGAGGCTCACTGCCAAGCAGCCCGCATTCATCCTTCCAAATCACATGAACGTGTTTATGGAGGTTTAATCGTCTTTCAACCATGCGATAAAGATGTTGCGAAGTCCTTCAAGCGGACTGCTGAGAAGCAGTTGGTGTATCGCCACCGACTCAAAGCAGTGTTTGGGTTTGGCCTTAAGCCTTCGTTTAAGGTGTCTCGCGGTAGGAAACCAAACAAAACGCCGCACATGCCCTGCGCTCAGCCAACCAGCCACGACACGCCACAACCTCGCACAGAGGAGTGCAATGTGTTGTTGAGCTCGAGGAGACCTGCGAGTCTTCGTCTACGAGAAGATCATCGAATGGCAAACGGCCTTCTGCGCTCTACGAGCAGAGACTGTGGTTCTTCCCATACATTGCCGATGCAGACGTGTGATTTGTTGCACAATTGCACAATTTGTGTAAATACGATTTTAGGTATACTGCATATTATTCTCACCTACGACTAAGTGGGCTAGAGTTCAGTTTTGGTCTCTTTGTCTGTGGGTGCTTGTCCCAGAGCTTTCCACAAAGACACTGGGAGTGTGACACACACACACACACACACACACACTGTGTGTGTGTTGTCCTCTTGTCAGACCCAAAGTCGTGGCAGGCTTGAGTGCAAAATGAAGAACTCCAACAACAATCACATTTGTCCCTGAGCGTCTGGAGTGGGAGAGTGTGCGGTGAGAGTTGCTGGTGTGATTACTGGTCCTGGAAGTCCACCTGTGTGGGGCGGCGGGGGACGGGGGAGCGTCGGACGGTGGGCGGCAGGCCTCAGAGCCGGGCCTCCGTTGGGAGGAGCGTGTCGTCTCTGGTAGACGAGTCGTTTGTGCGACATGGCATCCTGCTGTAGCGCCATGTGGTTTCCATGTCAACAGTACAGTCCACCATCCCATAGCACCCCACCAGACACACTATGACACAAACACAAGGCCACGTGTGTGTGTGTGTGTGTGTGTGTGTGTGTGTGTGTGTGAGTGTGTGTGTGTGTGTGTGTGTGTGTGTGTGTGTGTGTGTGTGTGTGTGTGTGTGTGTGTGTGTGTGTGTGTGTGTGTGTGTGTGTGGTGTGTGTGTGTGTGTGTGTGTGTGTGTGTGTGTGTGTGTGTGTGTGTGTGTGTGTGTGTGTGTGTGTGTGTGTGTGTGTGTGTGTGTGTGTGTGTGTGTGTGTGTGTGTGTGTGTGTGTGTGTGAGGACATGGCAGGAGGAATCTGTCTGTCTGTCTATGGCTTCCCTTCATCTGTCTTCTTCTTTTATTGTCTTCCGGCTTCTCTGTGCTGAAACACATCTCAGTGTGTTAGAAGGGTATTGGAGTTAGTGGCAGTATATTTTAGCAACCTTCTTTTGGCTTTAGATTCCTTATCGTTGTTACTTGATGTTCTTCTTTAAGCCCAAATAAGTTAACGGTTAGCCCTTCATTGATGAACCGTCTCTTCGGCGTGTCAGTGGCTCATGACCAAGGCGTCACAGAGGAGACCGAAGGGCCGATGAGAGAGGACCCTGATGAGAGAGACGGAGGTGGATAAGGTGATTAAAGCGTACGTCAGAACACATCGGCACAGGAGATGTTGCCGTTGAGTATTCAAATACTTTCCGAGGGACATCCGCCAGGTGGATGGAGCAGGTTTCAGCAGGAAGAGAGAGAGAATGACTGCGTCTGGGTTCTGAACTAATGATGATACTGAGATCCGGGACACATTCTGTGAGTTTTATTTAATCTTTTGTGTTTTTGCTCTCTCTTCAATTGACTGTACACTCATACTGATCTTCCAGTGGGAGTTTCTGCATTTTTGCAACAGAACCACCTAAACACACATACACACACACACACACACACACACACACACACACACACACACACACACACACACACACACACACACACACACACACACACACACCACACACACACACACACACACACACACACACACACACACACACACACACACACACACACACACACACACACACTTCTGCTGCACCATACGAGGCCTAACTACTGCCACCGTTGCCATGGTGACTACACTGCATGTTTGATTTTAGCATTACTCTACAGCAAAATCATCTCTCCCTCTCTCCTTCTCTCTCCCTCTCCTTCTCCCTCCCTCACACACACACACACAAACACACAAACGCAGGCTGACACACACACACACACACTCACACAGTGTGTCTATCTCCGATGCCGTGTTTTCTGCATACTGCACCCTGCTCCATTACCAGTGTCTGCAGCCCAAGGAGTGAAGACGTCTGATACGGGTGTCTGAGTCTCTCTGTTCCTGCTGACTCCAGCACGGCGCGGTCCAGCTGTGGCGACGCCGGCGGCATCTGGGACGGGCAGACGTATATATAGACAGCACTCCGGGGCGGTCCGCGGAGACCGCTTTGCAGGTGTACAGGCGTTCCGCTTCAATAGTTCGTGGCGTGGGATGGTGCCTGGAAACCTTTAGCCGCTGAGTGCCGGGGGTGTTGGGGATGACATCGATTGCCATGGGTTTACGTCGCTGGAAAAAGAATCGCCTTGTGGTCAGAGCTGCATCATGTTGAAGGATCCAGACCTCGGACTTTCTGCTTTTTCCTCTGGACGGCGTCACTCCGGGCTGGGCTGCCTGTGCACTGGTATTTGTACCTCTCTTTTTGTTTGGTCCATGTAAATGAGTGGATGGATGTTGTGCGTTAAAGCGTCCTGAGCGCTCTGAGTGGCAGCGCGCCGACTGCCAGGGTGCTGTGAAGTTGGAGACAGCCTCCGGGCTCCTGGGAGCTGAAATCCGTAGTGTGTGACGGTGTTCTTCCTTCGGCTGCTCCAGTCCTTGGTAGCGTCTATGTTCCTCGCCATCATGGAGCCGTGTTCCTCACCAAGGTGTTTCCGCAGTAACACCGCGTCTGAAAGGAGCCGCGCCGCCGGGAGAGTGTGAACGCGTTTCCCGGGCCAGGCGGGTCTCCTCTCAGCGCACCTCACCCGCCCGACGGGACCCCCCGGGACCCGCAGTGTGACAAGAGCAATGGACGTCTCTCTCTCTGCCACCCAAGTTGGTTGCTTCGTTGTGCCTACCTCGGCGGTGGAGCGCTTCTCTTGGGCGGATGGTGGGCGGGCTGGTACCGAGAGGTAACCACCAGGACCGGGCTGTCTTCGCCTCCCCTGACCGCTCCTCCGTGCCGAGGCGCCTGGCTGGCTGAAGGGGCCGCAGTGGTGGTGGGGGTGGTGCTGGTGGTGGTGGTGGTGGTGAGGGTGTTGGAGGGGGTGTTGGTGGTGGTGGTGGTGGTGGAGGTGGTGGTGGTGGTGGAGGTGTTGGAGGTGGTGGTGTCAAGGGGACAACCGGACCCGCTTTCCCTGCCAGCCAATCGGTGATCGGAGCATGAGGAAGTCGAGCTCCAGCGCCTGCGGGCGGGGGACCCAGGTGCTGGCGCCGTGCGACGCCGGCCCGGGCCCGGCCCGGCTGCGGGCGCTGAGGGCGGGCTGGGCGGGCCGGCTGGAGGTGGCCCGGCGGGCGCTGAGCCGCAAGGCCAAGGGGTCCGCGGCGGCGGCGGCGGCGGCGCGGCAGCGTCCTCAACGCCGTGCCTTTTGTCCTTCACAGCGCCCCCCCCGCCCAAGAGGGCCCCCAGCACCACGCTGACGCTGCGCTCCAAGTCCATGACGGCGGAGCTGGAGGAGCTGGGTGAGGGCGCAGCCGCCGCACACACACACACACACACACACACACAACACACACACACACACACACACACACACACACACACACACACAACACACACACACACACACACACACACACATACACACACACACACCACACACACACACACACACACACACACACACACACACACACACACACACGACATACACACACACACACACACACAATATACACACACACACCACACACCACACACACACACGGCGCACACACACACACACACACCAACACACACACACATACACACACACACACAACACACACACACATACACACACACATATACACACACACACACACACACACACACACACACACACACAACACACACCACACACACACGACACACACCAACACACACACACACGCGATACACACACACCCACACACAACACACGATATACACACCAACACACACACAATATACACACACACACACACACACACCACACACACACACACACACGCGCGCGCGCGCGATATAAACACCAACACACACACAATATTCACACACACACACGCACACACACACACACGCGATATACACACCAACACACACACAATATACACACACACACACACACACACACACACACACACACACACACACACACACACACGCGATATACACACCAACACACACACAATATACACACACACACACACACACCACACACACACACACACACGCACACACACACACACACACACACACGCGATATACACACCAACACACACACAATATACACACACACGCGCGCGCAATATACACACACACACACACACACGCGCGATATACACGCGAGCGATATACACACCAACACACACATAATATACACACACACACACACGCGCAATATACACACACACACACGCGCGCGATATACACACGAGCGATATACACACCAACACACACACACACACACACACAATATACACACCAACATACACACACGCACACGACGATATACAAACACGCGATATACACACCAACACACACACACACACAATATACACACCAACACACACACACACACTCACACACACACACACACACATAGTGATACAAACACACACATGAAGTTCACACATACACCAACACTAGCATGCAATATACACGCAAGACACACTCACACGTTAACATACACAATATACACACACACACAATCACAGAGTGAGACATGAAGACGTACAGAGGTTCACTATGCACACACACAAACAAACACACACACACAAATACACACACCCGTACTAAGTCACACATACATACACATCTGCACTCTTCCTCTCTGCTCTTGTGTTCCTTGAATGTTTCTTGGACTGTGGAGCTCCATCCCCACTCTGAGCCTCTCTGCCCTGTCTGCTCTGCCTAACGCTTCCCTTCTCCTGCTGACCCTGTTGCTTTACCCTCCAAGCCTCTGCCCGCCGCCGGAGAGGAGGTAAGTCTGAGCTATCGCCACGCACCTGAGCGTCAAAGATCACGGTTCACCTGTCAGCTTTTGGTTTCCACGTGTCGGTGCATACGTCACACCTTCACCTTCCCCACGTCTTGGTTTAGTTTCCTGTTTTTCATTTCCTCTCCCGCCACTTACTCACTCCTACGAGGACGGTTATGACACACACACACCCGACCTCCATGTGGTCTCCCTCTCGTCCATAAAGTCTTCATTTGTTTTACTTTGTTAACGCCTTATCAGTCACAAGTCATTTACAAGCCTTTAGTTGATGATGACCTCATCTTTAACAAAACATTGATTTATCAGCCTTCAGTTAATGAGGAAGCAATCATGAAATCATGAAACAATATTATTTTGTCAATACTTAGAAATGCTATTTTGAAGTTTTCTAACTATTTTTTCTAACTATTTGTGTTGTTGATTATCCATTACCAGCCATGTCAAAGTCCCCCCTGTAGTGACATCACAAGGGGGAGTGTCTACCCGGTTGATAAACACAACAGCCTACCAGTTGGTACTGTCCACTGGATGAGCTGGTAGGCTGTCCAAACACAAACCAACATTAAGGTTTTGTTGATCGTTACTTAGTCATTTACTAAAGGCTTATAAACGGCGCGCCTCAGCGCTATCATAAGGTGCAGCCGAGGGTGTTGTGTCATGTGGGTGCTCCCCTGCCGCGGACTGCAGCTCAACGCGGTGGTTGTATAAGACTGGCCGTCCTCTCCAACCCAACAGAGAGACTGGATGAGATGCTGGCCTCGCAGGGGCCCATGATGCGGGCCCCGGCCCCCGAAGGGGATTACCGGGCGGCCACGGTGAAGCAGAGGCCCACCAGCAGGAGGATCTCCCCGGCGGAGATCAGTGTAAGGAGCCGGCGCAGGCAGGCCCAGCACCCTCCGGGTCGCTTCGTTTATTAGCGTTTATTTGTGTATTTGCCAGCGCTAACTGATTGGCTTCTTCCCAACTTCCGTCCCTTTGCGGGTTATTTCAAAGCACATTGAAGCTGACAACACCCAGAGCAGCATGCAAGACAGACAAAAGCATTAAATAAACATATGAAATATATATTATATTTTATATTTTATTTTAATACTGCATTAAAATTGAATAAAGTGAAGTAAACCAAAGATTGCCTCCATATTTTTGGGGATAATGTTGATGTTTTTCAGGAGCTTTTGTTTAGCCCCCTATGGATCAATACATTGCACACCTAGTACTTCTAGTATCCAGTGTTAGCACCAGTCATATTACATAAGTCCAAAGCACACGGCCATGTCGAAGCCGACCCCAAATAATATTTTTGAACTTTGATATCCAAAATAGACTTGAGTTCGAAGCTAGCAGAAAAATACAGCCCGCAACATTTGTGCACCGTTTGCCTAGCTCCTTTAAAAACATCAACAATCCTACTTCTTTTTTGGGTCGCGCTACAAATATCCACCGAAATTCACACTCTGTGTTCATGTAATAAGGTCATGAAAGGAAAACAAGACAATGAAAGGAAAACATCAAATCGACTTAAACCAGATAATCAACACTTTTTAGCCACCATACCATACTGCGTGCGTGTTCACGCCTAAATCATTAATCATGCCGTAGCAGTTACCAATATGAATCACAGGATGAATCATTGCATATGTTGTGTTGTGTTCCAGTCGCTGTTCGAGAGGCAGGGGATGCTTCTCCATGGGGGACTCCATCCTGGGATCGAGAGAGGTCACATGCCGGTGCCAAAGGGTATGTCGCGGACCAAGTCATTTGGTAAGGCTATACATCCAACATACTTTGACATTGGCTTACTATTATGCTGACAGAATGATCTGACTGCATAGACACGCCAGGGCATATTATGGAAAAAATATATTTGGTGCATCAAATTCAGAATCAAATTATTTTTTTATTTTCAACTTCACCTTCTTACATGTCGAAGGGCACTGATTTGTGTATGATATGTCCTCACAGACATAATAGTAGTACTAACTTATCCAATATGCTGCAAATTGAGAAGAGTCTCAGATCCACTGTGCTATGTCTTGGTGGGGGATTTTTTGTCCTCAGGAAGTCCAAGAGCTCCTGTACTAAGTCTAGTTGTGGTGTCTTCCTGTGTAGGTCTAGTTGCGGCGACTTCCTGTCTAAGTCTAGTTGTGGCGACTTCCGGTCTAAGTCTAGTTGTGGTGACTTCCTGTCTAAGTCTAGTTGCGGTGACTTCCTGTCTAAGTCTAGTTGCGGTGACTTCCTGTCTAAGTCTAGTTGCGATGACTTCCTGTCTGAGTCTAGTTGCGGTGACTTCCTGTCCCCAGGTGCGACTGAGGAGGACCGCCTGTCGGCGCTGGTGGCCGAACACCGCTTCCCCCGGAGCTCCTCCATGACCGACAGCCTCCGGGAGCACTACCCCCCCCACGCCATCCCGCCCCCTCCTCAGGGTGCTCCCCCTCCTCCCCCCGCCCTCTACTACCAGGACACCTGCCCTCCCCCCGGCTTCTGCCCCCCTCCTCCCCCCTCCCGGACCCAGAGCCAGGGCCACGACCCCGGGGGACGCTCCAGCTTCAAGCCCTCCTCCCTGGACCTGCCCTACGAGGCGGCCCAGCGCCAGGCCTCGCACCTGGAGCGGCAGAAGAAGGCCCGCTCCATGATCATCCTGCAGGACTCCTCCCACCTCCCGGTGGAACCCACCGATATCCCCCGCCCAGCGGCCACCACGCCCCCCGAGAGGATCAAAAGGAAGGGCCGGGTGATTGACAACCCCTATGCTAACGTGGGGCAGTTTAGCATCGGGATGTACACGCCCACTAAGCCCCAGAGGAAGAAGAGTCCCCTGGTCAAACAGCTGCAGGTACGGGACCGGGTTCCTCACTCACTACTTCCTCACAAAGTAACGCAAAGCATGAATGAGACTGGAGGCTGCAGAGCTGTCCCGTTCTAAAGACGATGATAAAAAAATCAAACAGTTTCTTATGTTGAGTGGTTGGAATGATTTCTGCTTGCAGGTGGAGGATGCCCAAGAGAGAGCCAGTTTGGCGCTGGCGAGTGCCCATTCGCGAGACACCTCACCCTCAGGACGGCTCGCCAACACCCACGGGCACACGCACACCAGCCGCGCAGACTACTACCAGCAGCAGCTGATGGCGGAGCGAGACCGAATGCGCCTCCAGGGAGAGGCCCTGCTGCAGGGGAAGGGCCCCTTTGCTGCCGCCATCGCCGGAGCCGTCAAGGACCGCGAGCGGCGGCTGGAGGAGCGGAAGAGGTCGACCGTCTTCCTGTCTGTGGGAACGCTGGAGGGCATGTCCGCCGGCGGCCCGGAGGCCCACTCGTTGACGCCGTCCCGCTCCATCGACGAACGCATGCTGAGCCGGGAGCTGGGCCAGCTGCCCCCGCCGGCGCTGGCCCTGAGCCCCTCGCCCAGCGGGACCACCTTCATCCACCCGCTGACGGGGAAGCCCCTAGACCCCAACTCCCCGCTGGCTCTTGCGCTGGCCGCAAGGGAAAGAGCCCTGACCTCTCAAAGCCAGTCCCAGTCCAGCAGCCCCGAGCCCAGGACTAAACAGGAGCGAGCGGGCCCGGGCGGGATATTCATGGACATCCAGACCAAAGAGTGTCAGCTGGGAGGGGGGGACCAGGCATTGCCTCCGTTCTCCTCCCAAAGCTCCAAGGTAGGGGGCTATGGATCCTCGTTAGGGGCTATGTTAGCCCCTCAGTCCACCAAACCCCTGTGGTCTTCGTCCTCCTCTCCGGTGTCGCTCAGACAAGACCTGGAGGGACGAGGGGAGGAGGTCAAGGAGGAGAAGAAGACCATGTTGATTAGCATTCTGGACACGTCCCAGCAGAAGACCGCCGGGCTCGTCATGGTGCACGCCACGAGTAATGGTCAATCTTTGGGGGCGGGTTCAGAACCCGAGGCCACGCAGTCCCCAACAGCCACTGAACAGAGCAAACCTCCAAGCCCCCGGGAGAAATCCCCCATTCCCACAGCCCCACAAATACAACCCCAAATGCAGGCCAAGTCCCCGGTCCTCCACTCTGCGAGCCCGGTCCAACAGATGGCCCTCGCTCAGGGCAGCTCTGAGGAGGACGTGGATCCCTACACGGTGACCCTGCCGGCCGCCATGTTGTCATCGAGTGACGAGGAAACCCGCGAGGAGCTGCGTAAGATCGGTGTGGTGCCGCCGCCGGATGAGTTTTCAAACGGGCTGCAGGTGAAGGCTCAGGGGACCCCTTCGTCCCAGACCAGCCCTGCCTCCTCCCCCACCACCCCTTCAACAACACTGACACCCCAAACTCCATCCACCCCGACCACCCCCACGCTGACCCCCACTCAGCCTCAGACCCCCCTCCCCCTGCCGTCGCCCAGCACAGCATCCGTCTCAGGGAAGCCCTCTGAACCTCTGGAGCCCCCGCCTGTGGGGGAGTCCGGCTCCGCGGCCGACTCCGGCGTGGAGGAGGCCGACACGCGCAGCTCCAGCGAGCGGGAGCGAGACCACCACCTCGAGACCACCAGCACCGTCTCCACCGTATCAAGCATGTCCACGCTCTCGTCGGAAAGCGGCGAGCCGGCCGACACCCAGACCACACAAACCTCCTCCTACGACGGGCAGACCTTCATGCCCGACAAGCCACCAGTGCCTCCCAAGCCACGACTCAAGTCCCAGATAGGAGGCGGGAAGGGCCCGGTGACTTTCAGGGACCCCCTACTGAAGCAGAGCTCCGACAGCGAGCTGCTGTCCCAGCAGCAGGTGGCAGCGTTAGCGGCCGCCGCGGCCGGGGGGGCATCGTTGACCGCCGGTGGCTCCGCGTCGGTGTCTGGGCTGGCTCCGACGAGGCCGCGATACCTCTTCCAGCGGCGGTCCAAGCTGTGGGGGGACCCGGTGGAGCCCCGTGGGCCTGGGATCGGGCTAGGTGTTGGGAGTTTGGGAAATCTAGGTGGGCTTGGGCTAGGGTTGGGACCAGATGAAGTCGGAAAACCATCCGTCATGGGAGAGCTGAGTTCAAGGCTCCAGCAACTCAACAAGGACACAAGGTCGCTAGGAGAGGAACCACTGGGGGCGTCTCTGGACCCTGGCAGGAAGTCTCCAGTGACAGGAGCCCGGTAAGTTCAGTGCATGAAACCTAGTTCAAAATATGCAAGGAACAGAGATTAGGTTTATGTGTTTTTACTTATTATTTATTAGCGTATTATTAGTATTTATTATATTCCTCCACTGTAATGGTATTTAGCACTCAGGGCAAAAGCCAACAACTAGCTGCAACCACTAAATAGCAGCCACAACAGCTAGCTGTAGCAAATAGATGTCATTAGCTAGCAGTTAGCTGTAGCAACAAGATTGCCATAGAAATCTGTTCGGTTCAGCCATCAGATAGCATTAACATCCCAGGCTATGCTAAATAATAGGCTATATATTATCTATAAACAATTTAAAGAGCTATGCTATTTGCTACTATTTAGTGTGGTATTACATGTGGGTTTGTGTTTTACAATGCAGTCCTTTATATCCCCACAGATGTGAGAGGGACACCGAGGAGGGTAAACTTTAAGCTTATATCTGCTAGGGTAAATGTACACCTTGAATTAGCCTTTTCCTTAACAAACCAACTGTCTTATCCTCTCCAAAAGTAGGTTTCACTTTGATGCATTTTATCTAATTACTAACTGTTACCTTGTCTGCATATTTCAATGTTGCTTTGGACAAAATAACTTTAAAAGTTGTACCATAGCTCATTTAGGTCAGTTTGATATTCAGTTAAACATATGGAAATACTCACTTGGAAAGAAAAAGACCATTCCACTTAGAACCATTACCCCTTCAGGAATTTCATGCCATTTATTTCCTTTCAAAAATTCAGAATCATCTAAAGTATCTTTGTATACATGCGCGCGCGCGCGTGCGTGCGTGCGCGCGTACGTGCACTTTTGTAGTCAGTCATGAGTCGGTTTTCTGCAAACAAGGTAACACTAGGCAAATGGATATGCATTCTCTCTATGCCTCTTCTCATTCATTAGAGTGTGAACTGTCACGCTCATCTATTTCACTCTACTGCTTCATATGGGCGTCAACATCAACTCTGTTTCTGTAAAAAGAATCTTGGAAAAGTTGGACCGATGACATCAGTGGACCAATGGAGAGTACAAATTTCAGACAAATAACAAAAAAACATATGATTTCCTCATAACACCCAGATGAAGCAGTATCCTCTTTTATTAGAAAATAGCAAGTATGACGGTTCCACTTTAAGCACCTCTCTGTCAAATTTTGACCTTTGACCCCTGCTAGCTTACCCTAGCTAACCTTCACACCCCTTCACCTCACCTCAGAAAGAGACCCTCCCCTGAGCTTCACCAAAGAAACATGGGCCCTTTAATAAACAGTGCATCCTTATATCAGCTTCAAGTGGTCACTGACTAGGACCTAGCTGTCCCCTTATGACCCGCTCCAGTTCACTCATGTCTGCACTATCTATCATCACTGATAGCTTCTGTCAGGCATCACGATTTTAGGAGCATTGGAACATGTAAATACTATAGCAGTCAACCAGAACAGATATCCTCACAGAGCATTTCACTCACTAATATTTAACGGATGGCTATGCCCTTTCTAACAGATAACCTTCAAATGATTGCTCTTGAATCTAAACTACAGCACGTTTAATGACACACAAGAGCAGATATGTGAGATAAGTGTTTTGAACATGATACATGGAAACACTCACAGCGTCTGTGTTTTGTCAATACTCACACCATGTGTTAAAACCCCATGGACATGTCATTTCTGTTCATTAACTAGGGCTGCTTTTAAGCGTTTTTTATTTTTATTTGCTTAAATCTAATTTCAACTGTTTTAGAAACTTGCTTGTATTACATTATATTACTGTAAATTTGGTTTAACCATTTAAACATATTATCCTTTTGTGTGTTAACAAAAGCAGGCCACCTTGCACCTTGTTTTGAACATAAAGAGTAAAGAAGACGGGGTCCTGTGGGAGTAGTAAAACCCGCTCAGTGTATCTCAGGGTAGAAGCCTCCGTTGATCTTCAGTCATGGGCTCTACCGGGTTTCAAGACGTTGGGAGAATCCCACTGAGGGAAAAGACCGGCAAAAAAAGACCAACCAAGAAACAGCCAATATGTGTTTGAGTAACAGATCTGTTCGTGTCTTTAGCTGCCCCTGGTTCAAATGAGACCCCCCACATTTGATGTGTGTAATCTTGAGTCAATTGAAGCAAAGTATTGACTTGTATCTTCATATTGAAGATAATGTGCTTCTGCATCTGCATCTACATCATATCGCTACACCTATGGCCGGTGTTGATCCTGGCAGGTCATCCATGACGTTTGGAGTACAGCCATGTACACCATCACCTTCCTTCCTTCCTTACTTCCTTCCTTCCTTTCTTCCTTCTGCTTCTCCACTTCCTTTATACCACACATGTGATCAAGACCCTTTGTTCAGTCCTTTATATGACATGCTCCTCTGTCCTGCCACCTTCCCATGCTACATGTCCCTAGCGTTGCTTTATCCTGCGCTGGCCATTTGGATTTGTGCTATCCTTCTTGGTTCACTGTTCATGTATTGATGTTATTAAGTATTGGTTGATGTTTTGCTTTTGCTTTTGTTTGTTTGTTTGTTTGTTTGTTTGTTTGTTTTTGTTTGTGAGGTTATTTGCTTAATTATATTCATGTATACATTTATTTACCTATCATTTTTAGTGGGGAAACGCTATTGTACCTGACACTGTAATGGACGTGTTTTGGAAAAGTTGATTTACAACATGCATTGAAACAAATTGGACAGAAAGAGACATCGACACTGGTCATACTTATATGTTAGATATGTGTATGGATATATATTTTTCACAGGCTAAAATGTAAAGTAGAAAACAACCCGAAATACAGTGAATTTAGCCCTGCTTCGGATCTTTGGTTGTTTATTTTGTCCTTTGTTATTTTGTCATTTTGTGCAGTGTTTGATACGTGAATAGTGTGTTCATTTCTATCCCAGGGGGCCTGACGACCAGACTGGTTTATCGGCCGTTTAACTCTGCTGCCACTGTAGTTCAACACATCTAAAGTACACACACATGCACACACAGAAAGAGAAGGTATTTACCCTAGCAACACTCAGATGTACCAGGCACATGCATTCCAACAATAGAGTAGAGAAGACACACAGATGGCAGCAGAGAGCTGCCTGAGGAGGTCTGGTCGGCCGGCAGCCACCATGCAGTGACGCTAACATTCTCTCCCATTACTCTCTCTCTCTCTCTCTCTCTCTCTCTCTCTCTCTCTCTCTCTCTCTCTCTCTCTCTCTCTCTCTCTCTCTCTCTCTCTCTCTCTCTCTCTCTCTCTCTCTCTCTCTCTCTCTCTCTTTCTCTGTCTCTCTCTCTCTCTCTTTCTGTCTTTCTCTGTCTCTCTCTCTTTCTCTCTTTCTCTTCTCTCTCTCTCTCTCTCTTTCTTCTCTCTCTCTCTGTCTCTCTCTCTCTTCTCTCTCTCTCTCTCTCTCTCTCTCTCTCTCTCTCTCTCTCTCTCTCTCTCTCTCTCTCTCTCTCTCTCTCTCTCTCTCTCTTCTCTCTTCTCTCTCTCTGTCTCTCTCTCTCTCTCTCTCTCTCTCTCTCTCTCTCTCTCTCTCTCTGTCTCTCTCTCTCTCTCTCTCTCTCTCTCTCTTCTCTCTCTCTCTCTCTTTCTCTCTCTTCTCTCTCTCTCTCTCTCTCCTTCTCTCTCTCTCTCTCTCCTCTCTCTCTCTCTCTCTCTCTCTTCTCCCTCTCTCTCGCCTCGCTCTCTCTCTCTCTCGCTCTCTCCTCTCTCTCTCTCCTCTCTCTCTCTCTCTCTCTCTCTCTCTCTCTCTCTCTCTCTCTCTCTCTCTCTCTCTCTCTCTCTCTCTCTCTCTCTCTCTCTCTCTCTCTCTCTCTCTCTCTCTCTCTCTCTCTCTCTCTCTCTCTCTCTTCTCTCTCTCTCTCTCTCTCTCTTCTCTCTCTCTCTCTCTCTCTCTCTCTCTCTCTCTCTCTCTCTCTCTCTCTCTCTCTCTCTCTCTCTCTCTCTCTCTCTCTGCTCACCTTGCATGCCCTGCCCTGCTGCTCTGATCTGATTGGTCTAGAACTGACTGTGCGCCCAGCAGCCTGGGACAACTGTGTAAGTGCGCATGGATCTCATGTAATATCCACCAGCGTACAGTACTAGTAGTAGTGGTAGTAGTAGTGGTAGTAGTAGTGGTAGTAGTAGTGGTAGTAGTAGTGGTACTGGCGGTAGATCTCTAACCTTATCTCCGGGCTGTCTCCATGCCCACACATTGTCCAATGCATGAGAGAAGAAGACGTTAGCCCCCATAAGATCTGTAGATCAGTAGATGGACACTTTTGGAATCCTGCCCAAGGTATGAAATATAGAATGAATGATAGAGATGATGAAACCAATCTGTTAACACTTTACATGTTGGGTACATGAATTAACCATGAATTAACCTTTTGTTAATGCTGTAATAAGCATTAACTCACTTTTAAATAACTTGTTTAACAGGTCTCATGGTGTGCATGTTTTCTAATATGTTAATCTTAACCATGGTATTAATTTATACTTTATTTAACAGGGTTAGGGTTAACCCTAACCTTCGGCCCTATGCTAATGAAATACGGTATGCTTATTACTGCCTTAACTCATGTTAAATAATTGTTCATTAATGTACTTATTATAAAGTGTTACCACCAATGCCAGTTTGAAGTATATGATACCCCGAGCAGCTCAGAGGCAGTATGCTTTAGTGGCGTTACTCTGCTCTACAGTGTATGTCAGGATGCGTACCGTCATTGACGTTAATGGGAGCTGAACTTTTAGAAGTGGCATTATTCTCTCCCAGTCATCCGTTCACTTGTTTCATATGATTTAAAATACAAAATGTGGGTGTAGGTGTGGCATTTTGAGGTACAATCAATACAGATTGTTCTCGTGTCCGTTTCTCATGATGCATTGCTTTCCCCAGATCCTTGCCCAGACCTGAACCCTAACTAGTTTAAATGAAACCAAAACCATTTCCGACGCATCATGAAAACTGAACCTTTGGGACGATACCCAATAGGGGAAGGACAGATAGAGCACTTTCATTGGTTCATTTTTTCATAAATTCAGAATGGTCATGTCTGCAACCATCAAGTCTTTTCATGGTAATAGTAGATTATTGAGCTCAATATTAATCTATACCAGGAAGAAAGATATTTTCTTAAAACTCAGGAGTAGTTATTATTTACATGTTGTCACCCACTACTATTCGTCATGCACGTTGATATAAAACATGTGATGGCACCAATACAAAACACTTTGACAGTTGTTTCTAGTGTGTACACTTGCCGTTGACAGATAAGACAATATTAGCATGCAGACAATATACTCACTAGAGACAAGCCCATACTAATCCTGTACAGCTGCGCCGGGCTGCAGATGAGCCAGAGATCTGGTTGGAAGTACTTTAATAAGATAGTAAATATCTGGAGATCTTGATGACCCAGTCCTTAGGTTTGTATGCAAGGGCTGCTGTAAACCTCATTTAGCCACTAACCTCTGCCCTATACGCTCTATATTACTTGTAACCCAAAGCTTTCTTTTTTTTACTGTATGCTTCATTGAAGTCGCAATGTGTAAGAGCGAGCCCCTCCCAGGTAGTAGACGGGACACTCAGTGCTCCAACAGCTCAATGCCAGTTTTCCGTCCACTCTTACTGGCTGGGCCACCGTGTGAAGCCAGCTAGCGTGGCTGGGCTGGCTGTGTGTAGCGTGGGTGTGAGGGGTTTTGGGATTAGCGCTGGTACGATTATTGTAAACAAAGCGAGAGGTACGGGCTGGCCTGCACCTCTTCTCTGTAGAACATATCGGCTGTAGGATGTGATGTCATTGATAATATTGTTGAGATCACCACCGATCAGCCCAGGTACTTCCAGCTGGAGCCGTTAGAAACGTTACACACTGCGACTTCAACCCACCGCTGTAGGGTTGGAAGCGGATGGTCCCGTCTTCTCAAAGTGTCTTTGTGTCTCTGCGATGTCCTCCCAGACTCTTCAGCAGTCTAGGGGAGCTCCATACCATCTCCCAGAGAAGCTACGCCACCGCCTACGCCATCCGGCCCGGCGGCCGCTATCCCGCCACCCGCCGCACCCTGAGCCCGGGCTCCCCGGACAGGGGCGACCCCCTCGGCCGCCTCCCCGGCTTCGGCCTGCCCACCTCGCCGACCACGCCCCCCCACACCATCCTGAAGACCTCCAGCCTCAGCCTGCCGCACGAGCCCAAGGAGGTCCGCTTCGTCATGAGGAGCTCCAGCGCCCGCTCCCGCTCGCCGTCCCCGTCGCCAAGCCACTCCCCCGGGCTGGGCTCCCCGCTGCTGGCCCTGCGCCCCTTCCACCAGAAGCCCCTGCACCTGTGGAACAAGTACGACGTGGGGGACTGGCTGGAGAGCATCAACCTGGGGGAGCACCGGGCGGGTTTCCAGGAGCACGAGATCGAGGGCTCCCACCTACCGGCGCTCACCAAAGATGACTTTGCGGAGCTGGGGGTGACCCGCGTCGGGCACCGCATGAACATCGAGCGGGCGCTGAAGCAGCTGCTGGAGAGCTGACCCCTGCCCTGAGGCCAAGGAACGTGGGGGGCTGGGGGGATCGAGACAGATCGAGACCAACAAAGAGGCACAGAACGACGCACCAGGATGGAGGAAAGAGCCCCTTCTTTCACTCTCCGCTCCGTTTTGACACCTTCTCATTGAGTTACTTACTCATTGAGCACCCTGCACTGAATCAACCCCCCCCCCATATCCCCAACGCAAGCAGCTCCAGGACCAGTCCTTCGTACCTTACATGGGAGGTCTGCATGAGCTCCAACCATTTCAAAACCTGTTGTTATTCACACCCTCGTGTTCTCAAAGAAACCCCTCTTCTCCTTTCTACCTCCCCCCCCCCCCCCCGCCGAGTCTAGGGGCCCCCCAGGGGCCCTCCACGCCGGACCCCCACCACGCTGCGAGTCAAAGAAGGGGCGCAATCTAGTGTCTGAACAGAGAGTTCAGCGGCCTTCCAGAAGATGTTTGTAGAGATATGAGGACGGCTGAGGACGCGGGCCTCTGCTCAGACAGAGCGTCCTCTCTACCTGCGGTCGCTTTCAGACCGGCGCCTCGGAGCCCCTTCTATGGGGGACCCCCGGAGGGCCAGACGGGGCGACCTGTTCACTATATTCGGAGAATGTTTAACCAACACTAGTGGCTTTTTACTTAATCAAACACTTGTTTTGTTTTTGATTTTTCCAAAGGGAATATTATAGATCTACATATAAATAATGTGATATACATATATGTATATCCAAATAGCTTTGAAAAGAAAAAACACAATGTGACAAAGAGGAAATATGATAAATAAAACTGCACCTGTGTTTTGTTTCTAGTATAGAGGGCCAAGAGAAGATTTATTTCGCCAATACTTTACTAATTTCTACTAATTATATACATATATATATAAATATATATATATATTTGAAATAAAATAGTATATAGATATATTCAAAAGATTTTTTGTCAAGGTAAACAAAAAAAAGGAATATACATGACAATGGTCACACACGATCATGTGTATATATATATATATATATATATATATATATATATATATATATATATATATATATATATATATATATATATATATATATACATGATCAAATCTGATCTTTACTCATGGTCACAGTAGCATGGCAAGTTGCATCATGACTCGGAGAGAGCGTTCTTTGTGTTCTTTTTATTTTCTTACGGTCTTCCTTCGTACGCAAGGGCATCCCAAAATGTGAGGCCACGCCCATGGCTGGTTCCCCGCCCGTTGCCTGGGTTACAGCTCTTAAAGTGGTGTGCTTTTCCTTCCTTTCTTATTTTTTAATCCATGAGGGTTTTTTCCGCAGTGCTTAGCCAGGGAGGCCATCAGGCCCCGCTCAGGGACGGGGTGTGGAGGTGTTGGGGAGAGGGAGGCGGGCTCATGGGGGGGACACTTGGTGGCTGACTTTATTGGCCTCTGTTTACAATCGTATTCAGGAACTATAGGTTTGAATCCCCAAGTCTGACAGGTGTGAGCGCAGCCAGCCAGCCCGGGTGCTGCTTCTGTAGGGCTCTGTGGAAACAAGCAGCACGGTGGTGACCTCCATCTTACAGCGCTGTATACGGCAGTGATGGAGGACAGAACGAGTTAACATCTTATCACAGGTACAGGTGTACAGGCAGTGCTACGATTTGGCAGCAAAACAGTCAAACCTTGGCAAGAAATAAGCCTGGTGCGTTTTTTATAAAGATATGTTCTATTCTGCCTGATTAATTTCCCCCCGCCCTCCCTGCATCAGCGTTATCATCAAAGATGAGAGAGCAACAGATCCCGCAGTGGTTTGAACCGGCTTACAGTCTGTGCCTTGGCAGAGCAGCATTGCAGGTCATTTAACTGGCATGCACTGATGGGCTCTCGGGATGGGGAGTCTTCTGCCTGAACAAGGTCTGAACAACACACACACAAAATCTGCAATTGTAATCCAAACGAGTATCCCCTGCAGCCAGTGAGAGCCAGTGAGTTTTATTCATGCAACAATGATTTGTCTGATCCAGAGCCACTTTGAGAAGAGGAGCTGGGAGATCCCCCACTACCACTAACGACCCCTAGATCAACGCCGTCTGACCGCTAGGCCAAGAGGCATGGCAAGGACGGTGGATCTTTCCCAAAAGCGCTTTTGGTTCATTTTAATTTCTACCACTTTGGCCGGAGCGGGGAGCGAGGTAAAGAGGGATTTGGTTCTTTGTAATGTTGTGTAATGTTGTAGGAATAGCACTCACTGCCTCACTGTGACCTCGCTGATGAGTTCCTTTATTTTCTTTTGTATTCCAATGCTATGATCTTAAGAATGATTTGGAGTTCATTGGTTTCTGTGTTTGTTTTTATTGATTTTGTTTGGATTGTCATTTTTCCTCTTTTATTGTTTGATTTATTGCCCTCCTACACTGTGGGTACATTTTGTAGCTTGTGGAACATGATACTTTTATCACTTCTTTGAATTTTAGAGTGAACCAGACAGGAGAAGAAAATACTAATGTACTGTCTATTGCAACATACTTATACTTGTAAATATGAACAAAATACAAATATTTGCTTTTTATATTAATCAGAAGCAATGTATATATGATAGATTTCATATACATTTTTCGAAAAACAAAAAATATATAGATCTATATATGAATGTTTGGCATATATGCATAGTTAATCACCTTCTGAACAAAGGTGTGCAGATTTTATTCTTTCTATGAACTCTTGAACTTTTGAACTCTGAACTATGAACTAGGGGATGATTTGCACAAAACAAGGTGCTAGCATATAAGCCACTCATCGTCAAAGCGCTCACCTGCATCTGGAATCCCAGAATCTAATACTATGCGCTCTCTTCACCTTTCATACGCTTTACATTTGGTGTGTGTGTGCGTGTCTGGGTGTGTGTGTTTGTGCGTGTCCGTTTCAGCGTGTGTGTATGCATGGGTACATGTAGATGCATGTGTGTGTGTGTGTGTGTGTGTGTGTGTGTGTGTGTGTGTGTGTGTGTGTGTGTGTGTGTGTGTGTGTGTGTGTGTGTGTGTGTGTGTGTGTGTGTGTGTGAGAAAGAGAGCTTGAGAGACAGAGACTATAGTTTATTGATAGGGTTTAAATCTTTGAAATTAATCCACAATAGCCTTACTGTATCCCAGAGAGACTCCGGGTAGAGGCTGTGTAAAACATAACACATAACTCAAACAACATTCATGAGCAGCAAGTAATTAGTAGTAGTAATAATTGCCCAGCTTTTTGTACTTCCCGCAAAGCAATTTCACCTTTAAAATGTGGAGTAGGATAATTAAAAAATGAATGAGCGAGAGGGAGAGAATGTATGTATGGAGAGAGGATTTTGTGAATTTTAGTAGGCTACTCTCCTCCACAATGTGACGCTTTTACACTTCTCCATACCCAGAATGCATCTGAGCGTCACTCCACCACCGCTACCTGGCTACTCCTTTTTCGTTTTTCAGACCTTCGGTTTGTGAGTTTTAGATAGTTTTAGCCTGTGCTTCACAGGGTTATCTGAAGGAAGCAACATAAACAAAAGAAAAAATGTGCCAAAAAATGACAACTGTATATTTCTTCTTTGCTTTACGACTACCTTAGTTATAATGTTCCTGAGCTATTAGACTCAATAATATGGTGCCATCTCCTGGAAATCTTGAGAACTACAGACATTTTTAGATCCATTACATGTAAAGCACCTTTTCTGGTGTGAATGGTCATTTTTATGTTTTCTGAGAATCCAACGTTGAGATTTGTATCAAAATCTCAATCGAAGTCATTATTATTGCAGGGTCTTGCGAAGGGTGTGGTTTAACTGTGTTCAGGGTTGTTATACAGTTTGAAAACACAGACAGACAAAGAACACAATACAGCTGTTGATAGCAGAAAGGCACGGAGGACACAGCCAAGAGGACTCCTGATGGGCTGTGTTCCTTCACCTCAGAGGCCGTTACGAAAACGTCAACTCTTAATGAGTTTACCAGAGGGTTACTTTTGAGTTTCTTTTTTAATCAATAAAGCACAAACTACATGGTGTAGAGGGAGTGACGTAATCTTTTTAACAACCCACTGGATTCTGATCTTATCATCGGCTGGTGTTAATTCTCTCATCGTTTATGGTCTCCTTTTTTGCACTGTGAAGTTTAGAACAGTGGACATGTCTCCGCAGTGCTCCAGCCCCCCGTCCCCCCGGCTCGACGCAGCTCAACGGTCAAACTAACTTATGAACTTATAACTTCTGGACCATGTTGCCATCGAAAGGGCTCCATGTGTCTTCAATCTCTCTAATCCGTAATCTGAAACCCTTCCTCATACGTGGAAGTTAGTAAAAGATGCTATTAATATAATGGGAGGTAAACGTTCTCATTTCAATGCAAAGCAAGAAAGGCTTGGGAAAGTGTTGTGGCTGAAGGGGGGGCTGTAGCCAGTTCTGAGATATATCCACCACAGAGATATATGTTTGTTATCTTACGTAATAAATTTATAATTCAAAGTTTAACTCTGTCATTGTCTTGTTCTGCTAAGAATTGTGTGAAATTGTGTGTATAAGCAAGAACAAAACCAAAGCAAAACACCAAAAGAATCTATAGAAATACAGATAGATCTATACATAGCTAGATAAAGAACTACATGTACATCGTTGGATATGGCTTGTTTTGCTGTTGTCGTTCTAGTGTGCCTGTTGCAGGCATGGTTGCGTGGGGTCGTAGCTAAACGACGTTCCCCTGATGAGGACCAGGGGTATTTGAGAGCTCCCTGCCCATGTAAGTAACTGACTCTGTACATGCAAACATACAGGTACGTAACGTCACTAGATAGAGCGCCTTCACACAGACGGTTCATCCTAGGAGAAACACAGGGGTCCCTGGTAAGACTTATTCTGTCTGCTCCTAAGTACCAGGGCAAATATGAAGTCTCTGTATGAAAAGGGTCTAAAACTAAACATTACATACACCTGTTTTTATTATATATGTTCAATCAAAAGTCATACTTTAACAACAGCTCAAACACATGGATCCCTAGAATGACTGCACACATCACTCCACCACCAGCGGTCCCAGTGAGTAGTGGTCGGACCCCAGGCCCCGTTTGCTTTGTGTGTGCGTGTGCAGGGCACTATACACGTCTCCAAACTTCACATTTCCATTACAGTACACAAACAACCAGATAAACATTGAATCGGTATTGTGATATATACAAATGGTCTTAATGTAACTATAGCGCATGTTACACAAAGAACAGGAGGTCTACATGACACCCTGGGTCCCCACCCGTAAAGAGCAGCAGCAGGAGGGCCTGGGGGGTCACTGAGAGACACACAGAACAGTCTTCACGGCAGTGTTGACATAAAACAGTCACAGTTGGAAATGAAACTCCAGGTATGGGATTTGACAGCGTGTAGTGCGCGCCCTCCCTGCTGGCCGGCGTTCCTCAGGCGTGCTCCGTGCCTCTTCAGAGGAGTACAGGTCGTTACCCGCTACGCCCGGCCCGGGGCTGGCTGGCTCCACCCCCTCACTACGGGTCGTTACCCGCTACGCCCGGCCCGGGGCTGGCTGGCTCCACCCCCTCAGCAGCCGGGTCTGCTTTGTTCTCCAGCTCAAAGTTCTGGAAGCCCATGACGACACACAGTAGTTCCATTTAGACATGGTTATAGAGTTATTAAAATAGTATAGCGTGCTTCAGTTACAGACAAAAACGGTGTACTTTGTAGCTCCCCAGTCCCCTTTAATGATCCATATGATACCTGCACCCTTACTGCACCCACAGTTAGTTTATTGTTATTGCTCTTTCTTCTGACAATTCACAAATGTCCTTATTGTGAGACACTTTGGACACAATCTTCTGCTAAATGCCCTCAATGTAAATGATTCCCATGAGGTCGGACGGGATAACTAACGTAAACATCACCGTTATGCTGCTCGATGAGGGATGAACTTGATGCTCAGGATCACGATATAACAACGAGGTACCTCGAGTTCCTGCAGGACTTCGTCCATGAAGTCTCTGGGGTTCTGTTTGTAGTCCACGGCTCTCTGGATCATTTCTCTGAACATCTGTGGTCCAGACAAGACAAGGGATTACAGTTCATGTGACTACATTTAAAAAGTAGTAACATACGTGATAAAATAAACTCAATTTGAAGAGTGAAGGTGCAGTGATAATTGTAATAATTGCTTCATAAGTATGTATTATTTTGTAGAATATAATGCAATGAAAATAGGGATCTTAGACTGAGCCCTTTATCTCTACACAGGGAGTCACGGAGCCAACAGCGAGTTAACAACGTCACTTGGGACTTGCCCACTCACTGCTGTCCTAGCATTGAGTGGGCCTCTACTGGCACCTTACAGGTAGAGGCCACTGTCACTTCCTCTAGTCAATGGACAGGGAGTGCTGAAGGGAGGGGTGGGGGGGGGTATTCAGTAGGTTGCAATCTACAACCTTACCACTGGATGCCACCAAATCCAACCCACTGCACCTTTAGGTAAGGAGGGGATGGGGAGGGTACTTCTATGACACCAGAAACATCACCTTCACTACATTTGTTCCGTTGGCTGCAGACACAAAGTAGAAGGGGAGTCCCTGCTTCTTGCCGAAAGTTAAAGCTTTTTTGGGTCACCTTCAGGTCAGCTGGGGACACAATGACAGATTAAGTTTTTCTTCACCATAACCTTGCCGCTTCCACATGTCACTTCATCCTGAATCACCAAGTGGAACAAAGCTTCTCAAGATACTATTCAACAAAATGTCCATATTATGTTATATATTCCATTCTAAAATATTGCGTCCACGTACAATCGGCATGTTGAACAACTATGAAACTGCTAACCCACCGTCGATTTTGTTGGCTACCACACAACAAGGAATCTCCGGTCTGAACTCTCTCAGCTCCTTGTACCAGCTGGTGAGGTTCTTATACGTGATCTTTCTCTGGACATCGAAGACCTGGAAGAAGGAAACACAAACAACCCAAACGAATGATATGGCATTTTGTGCAGTATGGCCCTGAGAAGGTAGGATGAACAGGAGGGCATTTGCAGCCGACAGGGCACTCAACATGAGAGGGTTTGGTGGAACAAGAACCACTGCAGGGCATTGGAGGATAATAAACATGTTGGGGCTTGGTGTGGTAGGGAGTACACCAAACAAGATGGGGATTTGGAGTGGTAGGACACTCATCAGGGCAGGGTGCAGTAGGGAACAAATAGCACCTGTCAGATGTGGTTCACCTACTCCACATCTTCTATGAGCTGCTCTGTGATTTGGTTTGTTAATACAGTATATATATATATATATATATATATAGTATATAGTATAGTATATATAGTATATATTCCATTACATTTTGTATTTGCTATGCACCGTGAGTTGTCTGCCCGGCAAAAAAATCGGAGGAAGATTTCCTACCATGATACAAGCGTGTGCTTTATGGTAATATGACGGGTGCATGCTCAGGAACCTCTCCTGGCCGGCGGTGTCCCAGAAATCTCCAAGATAAAACGAAACCAGGGGACAACAACATTTAATGAGTCAACTGTAGTCCCAGCCGTCCGTATTCGGTTCCATTTAATCAATTTGATCAAGAGAAAAAAAGAAAGAGAAGCTGAAACCTACCAACCACGACAGACTTGTCCTCTACAGTAGTCAGGTACTTGTAGAGAGTCAGAGCATACGTAGACACCTGTTGGGGGCGACTGGAGCCAGGTTAAGAATCCTATCCACTCAAGACGGGCTATGAGGTAGGATTTGATTATCATGACTAAGCCGTTATCACCTCGGTAGTGATGAACACAGAAACCAAGTCATGTCTACTTTTTTTAAACACACGGATATAACTTAAAGGATACTATTCGTCCATGAGAAACCTCTCCATCAGCCTGAATCAACGAGAAAAAGCATCAGCCAGTGACCAACATGCAATACGACACAAACATTACAACACACACCTATGAGTGCTTATGTAAATGCATAGATCGTTATGGCCTCATGTGGTTAGGGGTAGGATAAAGTCACTCCCTACTTTGATTTGCCAACAGCACTGTCTCCCAAACAAATGATCTTCACTTGCTCGTCAGAATCATATTTGTCCTGGTCCAGTTCAGGGATGCTGCTGGCGTCCCCGGCCATGGTGCCCTCGCTTCAGCCGATGGAGGTGTGGACCCAGAGGTGGTCCCAGGCTTCAGCCGATGGAGGTGTGGACCCAGAGGTGGTCCCAGGCTTCAGTCAATGGACGTGTGGACCCAGAGGTGGTCCCAGGCTTCAGTCAATGGACGTGTGGACCCAGAGGTGGTCCAAGCTTCAGTCAATGGACGTGTGGACCCAGAGGTGGTCCCAGGTTTCAGTCAATGGACGTGTGGACCCAGAGGTGATCCCAGGCTTCAGTCAATGGACGTGTGGACCCAGAGGTGGTCCCAGGTTTCGGTCAATGGACGTGTGGACCCAGAGGTGGTCCAGGTTCAGTCAATGGACGTGTGGACCACAGGTGGTCCGAGCGTCAGGCTTCAGTCAATGGACGTGTGGACCCAGAGGTGGTCCAAGCTTCAGTCAATGGACGTGTGGACCCAGAGGTGGTCCCAGGTTTCAGTCAATGGACGTGTGGACCCAGAGGTGGTCCCAGGTTTCAGTCAATGGACGTGTGGACCCAGAGGTGGTCCCAGGTTTCAGTCAATGGACGTGTGGACCCAGAGGTGGTCCCAGGCTTCAGTCAATGGACGTGTGGACCCAGAGGTGGTCCAAGCTTCAGCCAATGGACGTGTGGACCCAGAGGTGGTCCCAGGTTTCAGTCAATGGACGTGTGGACCCAGAGGTGGTCCCAGGTTTCAGTCAATGGACGTGTGGACCCAGAGGTGGTCCCAGGCTTCAGTCAATGGACGTGTGGACCCAGAGGTGGTCACCAGGTTTCAGGTCATGGACGTGTGGACCCAGAGGTGGTCAAGCTTCAGGTCAATGGACGTGTGGACCCAGAGGTGGTCCAAGCTTCAGTCAATGGACGTGTGGACCCAGAGGTGGTCCCAGGTTTCGGTCAATGGACGTGTGGACCCAGAGGTGGTCCCAGGTTTCGGTCAATGGACGTGTGGACCCAGAGGTGGTCCAGGTTTCAGTGAGTGGACGTGTGGACCCAGAGGTGGACCCAGAGGTGGTCCCAGGTTTCAGTGAGTGGACGTGTGGACCCAGAGGTGGTCCAGGTTTCGGTCAATGGACGTGTGGACCCAGAGGTGGTCCCAGGTTTCAGGGCTCAGGATCCCGACTCGCTGTGCTGCCCACTTAGCTTCCCTCTGGTAGCTAACGGAGTCACATCGGACTGCTTATGGGTGATACCGCTGAATCGACGTGTTCTTCGTCCATGTATGGCCAACTCTTTTGTTGGTGGACATTGTATGATCAGAGAAGTGGTCATTCATCGTATTGAATCATACCGAAGACTCATCAGTCCCTAAACGCATCGCACTCGCCCCATTCAGATGTAATAACTGGTAATAGTTGGCTAGCGAGGTCGACTGACTGAAGACGACAACCAGCATTCAAATATCCGCAAATTTGTAATGTAAGTAATACAGAGTAAAACGCGTCACACCGTTACAGGCTCGTTATCTATCTTAGGTTTAGGTTCGCGTGCATCCCTCCGACGGCTTTGGTTTCCACGCAACGGAGACGCCCGAAGGACCCCTCGGCCGTGCGTCACGGGTGAAGGGGTCCTGAAAGGTGCCTGTCAAGAACAACCACTACGTACTGCCGTTGGATGGCCCTTTTCTGTTCCACAGCTTCAACTACACATTTCTGAAACATTCTTCCATTGGTAAGAAGATGCTGCTGTATGTGAACATACATATCAATAAATTAATAAATAAATGAATCAATCATTTTCTCCGATTTTTAAAAAAAAGAAAAAAAAATCAGTTTGTAGAGTTAAATCCAGTCTACGGTTAAATAATTTAACATGAAGTGAAACATGGAAAAATTGCCGCTTGCTAAATTCGCAAGGTATCCTTGGTCATTCGTCTCTTAGCTACAAGTGAGGTACCGAGCTGGCTGGCTGCCAAGGGATCCCCAAGTAATGGACCCCCCCTACCCCCCTCCAGGGAACGCGCAAACTGTAGGGTTCAAATCCAGGGCTAGGGGGGGTAATGGGACGGGGCCCTGGCTACTATTGCTGCCCTTGTCGTCGCCGGTCAGGTGATGACGGCTGTGATGTCGACTCTCGGTTCAACATCTCGGCCGCCTCCTGCTCCCCGGAGCCCTTCGTCCTCGACGTGGGCGGTCGCCGTGGTACCGTGGGCCTGGGGAGGACGTCCGGTACAGAGGGCCCTCACGTCCCCAGCTCAGACATCTGATCTTCACCCCAGGAAACACCACATGGTTATCTCAAGACAACCCGAGGGCTATCTCACTTCGTATATCCTCTCCCACCATTGACTGCTTTAAGTTAGACTTGTCTTTTCTCCCAAGCTTTCATTCCACCATATTACCCCCCCCCCCCTCCTTTTCCCTCTCCTCCTGATGGCCCATTTATATTATTATTATTATTATTATTATTATTATTATTATTATTATTATTATTATTGTTGTAATATTGTCATTGTTATGTTTGTTTGTTAAAAACTTTGGGTCAACCTTGTTGTGTTTTTTTAAATGTGCTATATAAATACAGTTGACTTGACTTATCAAAAGTCTGTCTGTCTGTCTGTCTGTCTGTCTGTCTGTCTGTCTGTCTGTCTGTCTGTCTGTCTGTCTGTCTTTCTGAAGCGCCTCAACACGTCCACATTTAAATGATAATTTTTCATGCAAAGAAAACTAAACATTTTCGTGAAGAAGTTTGATAATAGTTTTTTTTCCAAGGGGAGGATATACATCGAAAGAGGTGAAGACCATTATAAGTTGGGGTATGTGGAGAGCTTCAGTTATGCCGATGGGGAGATTGTCGGTCATGGTCCACGCCAGCCGCATGCAGGGAGCGTGACGGCATATACGAGATATGTAGTCTTTCTCATTGCGTTTTCTCTACAGCCTTTAACTGAACAATTGCACAATAAACGGTCAAATTCTTGGCATGAAAAATTTATCATTTAAATCCACAAACAATATATGTGTATTCCAGGGCATATAAAGACTGGGACCAGAAAATAATTACTTTCTCTCCATTGACCCATTCATATTTTTCGATCTCATAGGTCCCATGGGCTCTACCAGAAGGGGCGTGACTTCGCCACTATACTATTTAATGGAAAGAAACAATAACCACATATTGACTTCAAGAGATTTTTATGTAAACTACAATGGGAAAATTGAGACTTAAAAAAGTGAGACTAATTTTCAGCAAATTCAAAGTAGGATTGCAGAGGTGGATTGTTTGTCTTGCTTGCTTTTTTGTATTTTAGAAGTGGTATGTGCCCGCTGTGCTTTGCCAACAATACGCCCATGATCTGGTAGCAAGATATTATCCATGCTGTTGCATGTCCTTTCCACTAGATGGCAATGAAGACTCTTAAAAAAGATCCGGGGCTTTTGAAGTGAGATTCGGGGCTTCAGTCCCTAAAGCCACCCTGTCATCACATTGTATTTGTATTTTTATTCTTAAGCGTACCAGTGGCATAGTGAATTGTTTTGATTACAGGGGACGTTTGTATAGCTAAAAGTAGAAGAAAATTATAGTTATCAAAGAGCGCGTGTTCCAACTGCATCGCCTGCCTGGCTTGATGTTCAATGCTCCCTTGTGCCGAACATGCCTTATACAATCGTTTAGTAACACCACTAACGAAGTGCTGTGTAATGACTTTGTTTTATCAAGTAGGCTACATCAATACTTTTATAAATAAGCGATCACAATAAAATATGTTTTATTTTGTGGCATTACCAAACAATTTCATACCGTGACCCATTTTGAGGGTGTAGGCCTACCTTTGGCATAGACGCACCAAATAATTTGGGCAGTAAAATATGTTTAGGCAATACGTTATGGAGTTAAACATTTCTCCATGTATATTGTTGACGAATGTAGTCTTCCCCTTTCAGCCTTCAAACATAGATCAGATGAAACAGACAAGGCATGCATGTACTTTACTCTTTTGTTGTTTAGTTGTTGTTTAGTTGTTGTTGTGTTCAACCACCCCTGCTGAAGGATCAGAAAAAGACCCCGCTCATAGGAAGGACAGAAACCCCCCACGTTTGGACCCCACTGCATCGACAGCAGGGATGAGGTAAACATAACGCACGCTTGTCTCCCTCCTGCTCCGCTTTCTAGAACCCTAACAGAGTGCGGTTCTGTTTGTGACTTGTGTTTACTGTTAGCGGCCAATTCCCTTTGGGGCTATCCCCCTTATGCGTTCCAAGTTTTATGGTTATAAATCAGGGTGCGATAGGCCTACGAGGGTCCCGGCCTATCATCCCGCCATCTGGTTGTGCACGACATAAAAGACAACATTACCCGCCCCCACCTAAAGCATATATTATATAGCTTCTATTAAACTGTTTACATGCATGTTTGAACTGCTGTTATAGCTGTCAGGTATGACAGAAACAATAGGAACACACACACACACACACACACACACACACACACACACACACACACACACACACACACACACACACACACACACACACACACACACACACACACACACACACACACACACACACACACACACACACACACACACACACAATGAATTGGAACTCGCCCATGGAAGGAGGTAGAGTGGCGGCCCCCGAGTGGTGGTATGGGGGGCACAGCGGCCATGATAATGTCTAGTTACGTGAGTTGAGGCTCGAAGGGAGTGGTTGTTGGTGAGCCTACAGCGACAATGGGGTGTAGAATCAATGACCTCCCCCAGGCTCCTGCCACTGTCCTCTGTGCTGAAGTCTCTCCCCGGCCCCTGGTGGGCCATGGAGGGCTGCTCAGTCCACATATCACTGCACTGCACTGCAGACCCCTCTGGCCTGTGCCCCAGTGTGGCCGGTCTGGGCCAGGTCCCTCCATCACCCCCCACAGCCAGCATCTTCTTTATTTCTTCTCTTAATTGCTAAGCGGCAGGACCCCAAGCCTGAAAGACCCCAAGCCTGAAAGACCCCCAGCCTGATAGACCCCCAGACCCCCCGCCTGAAGACGCCCAGCCTGATAGACCCCCAGACACCCTCCTGTCCAGCTCTCTCATCGCCACACCGACCCGTCCAACACCACTGGGAGCTTTGGGGAGGAGGTGAATGCAGGAGACAGCGCCCCCTACTGTATTAACCTCCCTGCATCTCGGAGGGAGGGAGGACAGGTATGAGACCCCCCCCCCTCGTGGAGTAGCCTCTCCACGTGGCGCGCCAGGAGGAACAGGAGGCGCTCCTTACCCCCGATGACAAGGTCGGCCATCTTGGATGAAACATCACGCGGTCACCTCATCGTGTGGCGTCCTACACATAATGTGTAGAATAATTAGCATTCCTTTTTACTTTTATGTATCACTGAGTCACAGTCATTACGGTGCAACAGATAGTATACACAACGAAAAGCTGTTTTTACAGTTTTTCTCACTCACTTTGGTACATTTCTCAGATCAGGATTGAACATCTAAAAACTACCTGTTCAATCTTCACATCATTGTGTCACTTGTGCACATCAAAAAAGTGGTTTCTCAATTCTTTGAACACGTTGCAAATGCTTTGGTCCAACCATGCAAATGATTCTGTATAATTCCCTGCACTTTCCTACATTATCAATTGCTTATGTCATGTTGTTCAAAATGTATTACAATGGATCTCTGTTGAATAGTCTCACCCCCACAGCATTTAGACGTTAGTTCATTGCATACGTCTTTGCATGCAAAATGGTTGAACAAGTTGTCATAATATGTCAACCATATTTCTATACATATACATATACACTTTTTTTTTCTAAATCTGTCCTGAATTGGTAAATTGCTCCCAGGTGAATCTCAACTTTCTCTAATGAAGGGAAATGTGTGAAGCGTTAGATCAACCAACGATCAACCAGTTTACTGGAATAGCTCAAAGGTGCATCTCATGAAGATATTTGTGTAATGTGGATGAGAATGTGTGGCCCAACAGACAGGAACGTCAGGAGGTGTAGGAAGACTGCACTGCAATTCCTTCAGCAATGCATGTACAGTTTTCCCTGAAGGAGATTGTCCTATGTTCACATTTCTAATTTTGTTATTTTCTTTCCATGCTATACAGTGCTTTATTTTCCTTTCTGTATCGCAATGACATGGTCTGTCAACAAATTACAGTACAAACCATAAAAGCGTAAATGTGTATGAATTGTTTTGAGAAATGCAATTACTGTTTTGAAAATGTTGAGGATAATTTGTGAAATGTACCAAAGCGACTGAGAAAAATTGTAAATGATAATACAAAATAATTGAATAACCCCTGTTGGAAATCAGAACCATACAGTTTGCATTTTGTAGATAGTAAGTAAATGGCTGACTTGTCTCTAACTATGCAGGAGTCAACAGAGGGGAAGGGTGTTTAAAGAAGAACAGAAATAAGTGTTAATCCTGTTACTCCATAGACAAATAACATTGACACCTGAGTTTGGGCCCTTACACGGACAACTAATACTGACACCTAGCATTGGGTCCTAACATGGACTTCTGATATTGGCATCGAACATGATATATATGGACTTAAAACATGGACCCCTCACATGGTGTCTTAACATTGATAACTAATACTGACACCTTATAGGATAATTGAGTTCTAACATGGACCCATTACATGGATGAACTTTAAACATCGACACAGGACAGCTAAAATTGGGCATTTTTGCATTGACTGTTGGAACAGATATTATTTTTCGTTTCACAAAGACTATTTTATCTTAATTGGAGCAATGAGCCTATACTTAAACTAAAAAGGATGATCAAATATGAGTTGGACACTAGATGGCGTATGTTGTTTATGCACAAAAACAAAAACGTTAGTTTGTTGCTCATTCATGACAATTCACATCGTACAATATCCAACCAATGAAAGTAGGCCTGAATAATGAATAAATCATCTATGAAATATAAATTAATTAATCACATATTGTATCCTTCGACCTAAATAATCTACCTATTTACGTAGCCTTACCATCATGAAAACATCAATTAGGATAAAGGAGCGTTAATACTATATTTTTGGATGGAAAGAAAACCTAGGCCTAAAAGTTTGGATGATATCAGCATTACATAAAATATGATCAGTGGTTTCAAATGTGATAAGGATGTGGGGGCATGATTACAATGTGGGGGGCAGAGAGCCGCCGTGGCATCCTTGCCCTGGCATTTGAGAACAAGGCAATTCCCTTGCCCCCCGCCTTCATAGTGCTCTTAAATACCACCCCCTGATCTAAGTGTTGACTACACATTTTCTCGGTTTCACTGCTCGTCAATGAAACATAAACGGTCGTTGACTAGTGAAGATACCGTAGTTCCCAACGGTAACTGAAATGCAATGGTTTTCTTTTGAGACTTTGGGATATAGGCCTACTCGTGTTTTCAATTAATATATATCGTATTATTATGTAACCCGTAGGCCTATATTAACTGATACCAGATGCCTTACCTGTATTGATATTGCACTGTTTGAGGGTCAGGCTGATTAGCAGTAGCAACTCTAGGCCGACTTTTATTTTGTGTAGAAGTTGATCTCGGAACTAAGCCGTTCATTCAGAAAAACATCTTTTTCTGCCTTCTTTTTCCTCAGTTCTCAACACCTCGCCTCTGGTTTGTTGCTTCTCCAACAGCTGACCACCTCTACGCTGCTGGCAAACAGCTGACAAACTACAGTCGTCCTCGGCGGAGTAGGATTCGCCTTCCTGCTCTCTTCTTTCACGTTGCCTAACTACGTTTTCACAAAGGTAAGAAAAAAGATATGCTTTGTTGAGAATGCATTTGAAATCAGTTGTGTTTGGTGAGAAACTTGGTGGACATGGGAGCTTTGAGGTTTGAAAGTGAGTCCGCGGCGCGAAGTTTTGATCTGATGATCGTCTGATCCGTGTTCTGGTCGATGCTCCATCGGCTGTCATATTTTGATGTTGTTTAGTGAAACTGCATGTGGTCAACGGCATTGGCCCTAATAATAATGTCCTCTTCCTCCTTGTTTGTGGACACCTGTAGGAATGATGTAAAAGTTATTTTGAGTTAGTACAACCACGTCTTCGAAGTTGTTGTACAGAGAGCTAGATGTAATCACTTGTTTTATAATAATTAATTCATGAAAACACACACACACACAACACACACACACACACACACACACACACACACACACACACACACACACACACACACACACACACACACACACACACACACACACACACACACACACACACACACACACACACCCCTGAATCCTCCCGTTTGAATGGTGTGAGTTTCCCTCCGCACCACTCCGAGACATCCCCTGCCTTCCTCATCCTCTCTGTGTCTGCATACGTTTACAGTGATTAATGGGGACTGATCCCATCTAGGGATGGGGGGGCTGTGGGGTTATCTGACAGTTTGTATGTGGTCTTCACATAGAACTATGCCTATCTGTGTTTAAGTTTCAACCAGAACAAAGTGCACATTCCAACTCCATTACTGGAGAACTGATACCTCTACTAAACATCCAGTTGTAGATAGATGCCTGCTTTCTCCAGTTTGGGCATACTGGCTTTTAACCACACTTTCAACAACATACGTGTTTTTATAGATGCTAAGAATGTTTGAGGGAACGGAGGCCAAGGAGAAGAGTGTTTGGTTGGTAATCAGTAAAATAAGACCTTTGTATATCATTTTAAAAGCACATTTTTTAAAAATACATTTAGAAAGTACTTTAACATACACAGTAACAATGACAAGCAGGGAAACAAGACGCAGCGATGTTGTCATTTCTAATCTAATCTAATCAATATTAGAAGGACGGGAAAATCCATTATAATCAATAGACTAGATAGCAGAAAGGATCAGACAATGGTATCTGCTTGTTCATGTACAAGCACATTGTGTTAAGCACAATGCAGTTAAGCAACAGTGGTTAGCTGTATATTTAGATCAGAGTTTCAGTTATCTCTAGTCACCCATTAATTAGTTCCTTTGTGTCAAGGTAAAATCAATAGTCTAAAACTATATCATGATGACCCATTGCTTGAAACATATTTTGTTGTGCTTGGTTTTGACATGTTCCTTTGGCACTTCCACTATTTTTTAAGTTGTTTTACTATAAATCACAATATGACATAGTTTTGTGACCCCTGCCATAGAGAATATAATCGGCTTAAAATTGCATACCAGAAACTATCTTGTACTTTTATCTAGTTGGAATTGTAATGCAACAGCCAATGTTGTGCATGGTGTACAATGTGGCTGATAAGAGGCCCGTTTCCAAATGGGATCCAGGGTGTTTGTGTACTCTGTGGGAAGGGTGGGAAGGTATGTGTGGATGTGTGCTTGTGCAAGACTGCTTGCAGCACAACCGTTGGGTTATGTCGTGCAGACATTTGAAGACTAAGGGGACAACTGATGATCATTTGGAAGAGAGAGAGAGAGAGAGAGAGAGAGAGAGAGAGAGAGAGAGAGAGAGAGAGAGAGAGAGAGAGAGAGAGAGAGAGAAGAGAGAGAGAGAGAGAGAGAGAGAGAGAAGAGAGAGAGAGAGAGAGAGAGAGAGAGAGAGAGAGAGAGAGAGAGAGAGAGAGAGAGAGAAGAGAGGAAGAGAGAGAGAGAGGAGAGGAGAGAGAGAGAGAGAGAGAGAGAGAGAGAGAGAGAGAGAGACAGAGATGAGAGAGAGGTCAGAGGAAGGAACGAGTGGGGCCAGAGTGTGTGTGTGACGGCAAACAGCCATGGATGGGAAGCAGACAGAAACTGTTAAGTGATCTACTATGGCTAATGTTTAATTTTACCAGTTGAATAGTTGGCCATGTTGAGAAGAAGGGTAGAGTTTAAGCTTATGGACTTGGTCTTATCGTCAATATCGACACAACCAAGCTTTTCTGCCATGTAAAAAAAAAATATGTATCACTCACGCATAGTCGATCAATGACGTCATCCATTAACCACAATATAGCTGTTTGATGAGGAGGCAAACTTGTGGTGTGGTCGTTTTGACTCTAGGCTAAAGTCTCCCGCTAACCACTGCATTGCTGCTGTCTCCATTGGTTCCTTGGCAAAAGAAAATGGCTCATCCTTTAAAGAAGTGTTGGCAGAGGATAGTCTTATTGTTACAGTGACTGATAGTGATCATAACAGACCAAGCCTCTGTTGGTACAGATGGAGGGAGAAAGAAAAAGATCACTTCCTGTTTCCCTGGCAAAAGTGATGCGTGTGTGCAATCGCGTGTGTCTCTCTCTGTGTCTGTGTTTGATCCCGTGCCACGGAAAAGGGAACATTGTGCTGCCTAAGCAACGGGACTGTTATGCAGAGTGGACATCACGGGGGATCTTTTCAATGAGTCTAGCGCCACAAGGAGCATCCAAGTTCACAAGCTTTCGCTGTCACGCAGCAACATCACGGTCAACCCGACCCAATGCATCGTTTCATCAAAAGAAGATGGCCCAATCCTATAACAGTACTCTGTAATGACACCTGCGCTTGGAGGTCTGGATTCCACTGAGTGATATCAACGCATTGTTTGGCTGTTCTTGTTCTTCAAATTTCATTGTTCCCTAAATTATGCCAGTTTAAGGAACACAATCTCAATTAAGTATTGAATTCAGTATTTTGAATAATGAGACCAATAACTTTTAGCCCCAGGGGCAGAGGAGTACCCAGTACCGGTCTCCAGACGACCTGAGATGACGCGAGCGCTTATGTTCTCGGTTATCAAGATTTTTAAAATGTGAATTGACCATAGAAATCATCAAAAGGAAATTCGTACTATTTTGGCAGTCGCCACCATGATAATCACCGTTAAGGTCAATGTAGGAGGCACGTGGGTGTGCTTTACAAAGACAGGAAGCCAAAGGTGGTCACTTCCTGTGTGACTCTAGCTCTCTCCTGGGTCATTTCCGCTGGCATGGCCACAATGGGTGCACATTTCTTTGCTGCTCATCTGCCCATGTGGGTCTTCATCCAAGTCTTTGGTACAGGGAGAGAACTGTATACTTGTGAATTTTAGCGGTGGAAGTTGATGGGAGTCGGGTGGCCTGTTTGAGATGTGTCCTAATACACTGCCAAGTGCCCACACTCAGGTTGATGTCCCTTTTTGGTTTGAACTGTTCGCTTAAATAGAATTGAACAACAAAAAGAAGATTCACTGCAGGCTGAATCTAACCAGTGCGTCTTCAATATTTGTATTACAGTTTTTCTCACTCACTTTGGTACATTTCTCAGATCAGAACTGAAATTCTCAAAACCACCTGTTCAGTCTTCACATCATTGTGTCACTTGTGCACATCAAAAAAGCAGTTTCTCATTTCTTTGAACACGTTGCAAATGCTTTGGTACATTCATGCAAATGATTATGTACAATTCTCTGCTCTTTCCTACATTATCAATTGCTTATATCATGTTGATCAAAATGTATTGTAAATGGGTCTCTATTGAATAGTCTCAGTCCCACAGCATTTAGGCATTAGTTCATTGGATAAGTCTTTACATGCGAAATGGTTGAACAAGTTGTCATAATATGTCAAGCATATTTCTATCCATTAGACTTTTTTTCTAAATCTGTCCTGAATTGGTAAATTGCTACCAGCAATTTAGATCAACCAACGATCAACCAGTTTACTGGACTAGCTCAAAGGTGCATCTCCTGAACCATGAACTGGCAAGTATATACTATATATAGCTGGAGCACAACACAATGTTACATTGTCAGGGAATTTGTGGCCCAACAGACAGGAACGTCAGGAGGTGTAGGATGACTGCACTGTAATTCCTACAGCAATGCATGTACAGTTTACCCTAAGGAGATTTTCCTGTGTTCACATTTCTAGCAATGAAATGGTCTGTCAACTAATTACAGTACAAACAATCAAAGCGTAAATGTGAATCTTGTCCAGTCTCTTGCAATCAATCTCCCACATACACTAAGGTGTAATTTACAATTTACAATAATTGTCTTCAAAACTTTAGCCATGGTTTACATCAGAACATCCCTCCAGAGTACACTGTTATATTGATAACATGACTAAGAAATTTGAGTGTCTTATCCGTACACAATGACACAAGGTCATTTTGATGGAACTGACATGTTCATTGACACAGATATTTACTAGGGATGCACCGAAATGAAAATTCTTGGCCGAAACCGAAAACCGAAAATGAGGAAACCAAGTCCGAAAACCGAAACATTGAAAGAAATTATGATGCCAATTATTAGTACCATTTAGGGTTGCCGCGGTATTACCGGTGTTACTGGTGTTGAGGCCAACACCGAGTTATTTTGTATTATTTTTTTCCAGTAATAAAGAAAAAATTCCGGTCTTGTGTGGATTGCGAAATACCGGTAACCATAGCAACACCGGTGAATAAACCCCGTGAAGCCCAATCCCTACGAGAGCTCCTCGCGCTATGGCCATCCGGAGGCGCACAGAGCTTTGGGCCGTGATATTATATTTACTATTATATTATACTATTATATATAGAACATTATAAGACGCTGTCACCGAGAATTGGCCGCTGCCAGACGCTGTCACCGAGTGTGAGAGGAGAGTTGACGGAGAAGATGGCGGTTGACCTAGTTTCAAAGTTTATACCGTTTATACTCGGTAATACCGGTGTTGACACGAGTGTATTACTCGGTGTGAAAATGTCCACACCGCGGCAACCCTAGTGCCATTGCATTTATGGCTATGATGACTGTGTACTAACTTCATTAAAATCAAGGCATTGCAATGTTTGCAATTCCCTATACGTGGGTCTTTCTCATTGAAAAACGTCCACACCGTAAACATATTGGCGCTTATCCAGACAAGCGCGTGCTGGCCGCGCTTTTTGTTTGCGTTATCACAAATTTCTGTTTCGGCCGTGTTGTTTCGGTGATAAAATGTGAATGTGGCCGAAAATCTTCGGTGGATGAAAATTTTGTGCATCCCTATTATTTACTTTTGAGAAACAAACTAAGGATTTTGAGCAAGAGACTTGCTTTTGCATGAAATCCGTGGTGTTTTGCTATTTGTACGAATTGTTTTGAGAAATGAACTTACTGTTTTGCAAATTTCAATTGTGATCTGAGAAATGTGCCAAAGTGACTGAGAAAAACTGTAATTCTGGGTTAAAATCCAAATTTACACGAATAAAAAACACCAACCGTGTACACTCCACAGGCAGGGCCGTCGGACTGCGGGTATAGGGTGGACCGTTGTGGGGGGGCCCACGGCAGAGGGGGCCCATGGGAATAATAAAAAAAAAAGTTTAAGTCTTTAGAATTTTCTACCATCCCAAATTGGTAGGAGCCTCAGTACCTCCTCCTGGTCCCAGAATTTGGTGCTACGGCCCTGCCCACAGGGGCTTCTCCTAAAGTTAATGTTATTCCAACTCCAAATGGTACCAGACGGCAGTACCGCATCATTCCCGAGGAGGGCGACCTACAACAAGGACCAAGTTAAAAATAATATTCTTGTCAATTCGCGCCCGTCTCAAATCAATGTCGTACCTCATTCATCGTATTTTAAACCTGGTTTGACCCTTACTTTTTAGTGTGCTGCATAAAGTCTTGGATATGGCATTGTTCCCTTTAGATTTAAGTTTTTTTTTTAAATAAATTATTTTTATAAACATTTTAAATATTTATTTCATTTCAAATGCTGCATTCCCCCACCCCTCTTATGATTTATCTGAACCAAAATGTTGCACTATGTGATTTGTTTTCATGTGGAATTTTGCATTCATCTTTTTTATCTTTAATGGTCACGCATATTTTATTGAATATGTTTGGTGATCAATATGCAGGCATTGTATCGACCCACCAATATTGGATAGCATTTTCTTTTTAAACCTGGTACTTCTCTGACAACTTCTATCCTTTCAATGCAGCCGGGCTGGCTATGACCTTTCCTCCCTCAGTCAAATTTGGGAAGGGTGGCATTCCCCTGGGTGTCTTGGTCCGACCTCTGGCTTATCTTTTCCTGGACCCTCCTCTTTCTTGTTGGCCTTATTTCCCACCCACCCCGGCAGGATCCAGTAAAGATTCATCTCTAACCCATTCCTTATCTGATCTGAATATGTGGATCAGTCTTCCCTGACTCTTGAACGGTATCACACAAAGTAGGCTGTGGTCAATCTCAACCTCTAGGTTCATTCTCTGGAACTCTGACTGAACTCTTAAGGTCTGGCACCGCCTTTCCTGGCCCGCCTGGTTTCTTCTGACGTGCGCTAGCTCCTGATGTTTCCCAAACAAGGTGAATAACCTCTTTCCTAATATCTTTCTTTCCATCAGCGCTTCTAGGGCCTCTGGCTCACGCTGTCTCTGTCTCCTTTCTGAAATGTAATTGTCTTGTTATTAAGATTTCAGTTTATTGTGCGCTTGTTTTTATTGCTGTGCAGTGGCTTCCCACCCTACCCTGATGCACTCTTGGCCATTCCCATCACGTATCCCTTCCCAACCTTTATTTACTAGAAATGGGTAATGCCTTTGAATATGGGCTTTAAGAAGAGATGGAGAGAGCAGGAGAGAGCAGGAGAGAGCAGGAGAGAGCAGGAGAGAGCAGGAGAGAGTAGGAGAGAGCAGGAGAGAGCAGGAGAGAGCAGGAGAGAGCAGGAGAGAGCAGGAGAGAGCAGGAGATGGGTGAAAGGAAATGGGATCTATGACATAGAATGCCTGGTAGATCACTTGACCTCCCTTGAGAATTGGTATTTATATACACACACACACACACACACACACACACACACACACACACACACACAACACACAACACAACACACACACACACACACACACACACACACACACACACACACAGGCTTTCTGTGGAGAAACATATTAGGGGTCAGAGGTGAATGAAGGACCAGCAGGGAATAAAAAGAGCCTTGAGGAAGCCATCTCACTTCCTGCCCTGGTTCACCTCCTTTCATCTCTTCTGCTGATTGTTTTCCCAGTCTGACCTCCCGTCTACCCGTTTACATATTTTATTGTGTTCATTGCATAATCAATCGCTGCAGACATCTTATTTCTTCCTATAAATGTCCAACCTTATCAAACAGCATTAATCACTGAGGTTTCTGGAACAAAACTTGCGTTGAGTTGCCAGTTTGGGTCACATGGCTAGAATAGAATCCATGATGGTAGGGGGGGGGGGTTAGGCTGTAGTTCATGAGTCATGGACTGTATGTTTATCATATAAATATAAAGTTTTATCCTTCAATTATTTCAGCTTGTATGTACACAGATATTAAACAAAACAGACCCTTATCTGTCTGTTGTGATGCCGCGCTCCCTGGCTGACCCCCTACACTTCACACAGCCTCCGGATGGACTCACTGACATTCAGAGGACTCTCTGAATGGATGCTTACGCACAATGCCTTCATCAAATGAGTTCTTTACAGACCAAAGTGTGTGGTTTTTTGCCTCCCTTCATCAATGGGTACTCGCACACACAAACACAAAAACACACAAATACACACTCCATGGTTATTTTATTGTGGTAGTGCGCCATGAATTGTACAATGTGACAATTACAATTTATCTTGAAGTTGAAACCAACTGCATTAATATTTCAATTCACTTATCGGACTATAAAAAGGTGTGTGTCTCACACGGTCACATACCCCCTCACTCACTCACCCCCTCACTCACTCACCCCCTCACTCACTCACCCCCTCACTCACTCACTCACTCACTCACTCACTCACTCACTCACTCACTCCCCCACTCACTCATCCCCTCACTCCCTCACTCACTCCCCCACCTCACACACTCACCCACCTCACTCACTCCCCCACTCACTCACCTCACTCACTCACTCCCCCACTCACTCATCCCCTCACTCCCTCACTCACTCCCCCACTCACACACTCACTCACTCACTCACTCCCCCACTCACTCACTCACTCACTCACTCACTCCCCCACTCACTCCCTCACTCACTCCCTCACTCACTCCCTCACTCACCACTCACTCACTCACTCACCCCCTCACTCACTCCCTCACTCACTCACTCACTCACTCACTCACTCACTCACTCACTCACTCACTCACTCACTCACTCCCCCACTCACTCACTCACTCACTCACTCACTCACTCACTCACTCACTCACTCACTCAACTCCCCCACTCACTCACTCACTCACTCCCCCACTCACTCACTCACTCACCCCCCACTCACTTCACTCACTCACTCACATACTCACTCCCCCACTCACCCACTCCCCCACTCACCCCCTCACTCACTCCCTCCTCCACTCACTCACTTACTCACTCCCCCACTCACCCCCTCACTCACTCCCTCACTCACTCCCTCACTCCCCCACTCACTCACTCACTCACTCCCCCACTCACCCCCTCACTCACTCCCTCACTCACTCCCTCACTCACACACTCACTCACTCACTCACTCACTCACTCACTCCCCCACTCACTCACTCACTCACTCACTCACTCACTCACTCACTCTCACTCACTCACTCCCCCACTCACTCACTCACTCACTCACCCCCTCACTCACTCACTCACACACTCACTCCCCCACTCACCCACTCCCCCACTCACCCACCTCACTCACTCACTCACTCACTCACTCACTCACTCCCCCACTCACTCCCCCACTCAGTCCCCCACTCACTCACTCACTCACTCACTCACTCACTCAGTCACTCCAGTACCGGTCCAGTACCTGAGTAGAGGGTCCTTGTGTGTGTACATTCCTGAACCCAGATTAGTGTGAGTTCAGCTCTGGGTGCCTGCCGTCATTGGCTGCCTCACTTACACTGCAGCGGGTTGCATAATGTCGGAAGCAGTGACATTACCATAAGCCTGTTGTCGGCTGTGAGGATGGATGCTATGCCCATATGAATGGGTGCCACTGAACGCACCACATCGTATCTAAACCCTGTGTGGACGTCATTTGGATTTGTCTGCAAGTGTCTGCTTTGATTGATTGCTACAATCAGCTCTGGTTAGCACAGGGATTTACAACACATTTTACTTTAGCGCACACACACACACACACACACACACACACACACACACACACACACACACACACACACACACACACACACACACACACACACACACACACACACACACACTAGTGGTCCAACTTGAGGCGGGCAGGCGGCCTCACACACTTGTCCCTCCCCATTCATTGCATGACATCACCCAGCCAGGGTTGCCAGGGTAACCGGCTATTCATCTTAGCGTGGTCTGGCATAGGCGGTGTCACACACACTTACCCTGACAACGGTGGCAAGAGAAAGTGTGTGTGTGTGTGTGTGTGTGTGTGTGTGTGTGTGTGTGTGTGTGTGTGTGTGTGTGTGTGTGTGTGTGTGTGTGTGTGTGTGTGTGTGTGTGTGTGGCACTGAAGCAAGACTTATTTATTGCTGAATGAAGGGAAATGCTTTCTTTCCATAATCGTTTGGTCACCCTATCTCCCCAGAGACGGGTGATGGGACAGATGGAATAAGGTGTGTGTGTGTGTGTGTGTGTGTGTGTGTGTGTGTGTGTGTGTGTGTGTGTGTGTGTGTGTGTGTGTGTGTGTGTGTGTGTGTGTGTGTGTGTGTGTGTGTGTGTGTGTGCGTGCAGTAGGAGAAGAGGGCGGTTAGAGGGAGGATAACACGGGGCAGCCATTCAACAGGCTGTTGTTAATAGTTTGTGTAAAAAAAAAAGAAAAAAAAAAAAGTGCTCCGGCCCGAGCTTGAGTCTATAATTAACCCTCCATGATCTGTCTTCACCCAACGCCAGACAACCACGCATCATCTCCATCCATCCAATTGTTTCCGTGTGACCCGTTCAATGTTATTAAAACGTTGTATGAATAATGAGCCACCACTTTACCCGCTGAACCACTTGCCGGCGACCGCCCATCCCCCTACCAACACCCTCCCGGGGACAGGGACGGAGAAAGAACCAGAGATAAAGAGAGGGAGAGTCGGAGAGAGAAAGGAGGAAAATCAGAGAGAGAGAGTCGGCGGGTTATTCATTCATCGTCAGGAGTTTTGCGCAACGAGACGACTTTGTTTAGTGATTTGCCGAACAAGGGTCGCATTTCAGATTCTGTGTCTTGGAAGGACGTCTTGCATCGGCTCGGACCGGACACAATCCGTCGGACTTTGAGTGAAGCAGCGTCCAGAATCTCAGGACTCCCAATTAGTCAGCTGCAACCTTTTGCCCA
>OLKM01000215.1:67500-87500 GCA_900291075.1 Melanogrammus aeglefinus
TGTGCTGTAATGGTTGAGATTACTCTTCCCACCCTAATCTAAACATCTCAAAGGCGTGTAAATAAAGCAGACAGTGGGAGGTTTGTCCTCCGTCACACCACGTCTGTCTCAGCCCACTTTCTGCTCCGCAAATCTCCCTTTTCATCATTTGTTTAATTTGGGTCCGAAAAATAGGTCACAAGATCTAATTAATATTTCCTCCAGAATTATTAGAATCATACGCAGAACCAAGGAGAGAGACTCAAAGGCAGCAGTCAGAAATAGACTTTTAATGAGATCCATCACCATGGACCAAACCTTATCTAGCGAGGTCCCAGAACGACAATCTGAAACGGTGAACGGGAGCTGGTGCTTAAGATAGTACTGCTGTCATGTCTCTTTAAAGATTAGTATATTGCTCTAGTCTGTAAATATCACGGATCCGTTTTACCCAAGACATCGCTTACTAGACTACATTATTATGGTCAGAAATAAAGACCTGTTTGTTTCTTCTCCAAATACACTGCTTCCGGCTCTCACTAATTATAGTGTTGTCATGTTCACAGATTCTTTGCAACAGGACAGTCTTCGGTGTGAGGCCGAGGAGCGGGTATTAGATGAGTTATGTCGAATGTCCAGGTGCGTTTCCACTGATTAAGGCTCTAATGGATTAGGGCTGTTGTCATGGCGAGGTGATGACACGTGTGTGTGTGTGTGTGTGTGTGTGTGTGTGTGTGTGTGTGTGTGTGTGTGTGTGTGTGTGTGTGTGTGTGTGTGTGTGTGTGTGTGTGTGTGTGTGTGTGTGTGTGTGTGTGTGTGTGTGTGTGTGTGCGCGTGCACCATGCTGGGACTTGACACTCACATGCTGTTGTCCCTGAAGAACTTATTTTAGCCTCAAAGTCAATAATTATTGATACCCCCGGACAACTCCCTTCAGCCCAAAGTACAGACGGCGTGTATTCCGGTTCATATTCGAAGGTCGACCCCAAAAAGTAGCCATGTTGTTTTAAAGGAGCACACGGAACATGGCTGCAGCAGAGGCTGTATTTTATCGCTGGCTTCCTCTGATTCAAATCTATTTCAGGACGTAAGAATTGTAAAACAAGCATCTGACCCGACCCATTCGTGGGTTTTGGGCTAAGGACACAAGAATCCTCTTATATTATATTTAATCTCACTGACTAATGAAAGGCTATGGATATTATTTATTCTGACATATAGCAAAAACAAAAGTCTAAAAAACACTTTTTCTATTGGTACTGAGAAGGTTGTGTCTGGTATGTACATTAACTTGGTTAACTCATGGAAGAATATCATTAGGGCGAAATCAAAAGGTTTTTATTGCTGCTGTTATTACTGCAGGAGGTTAATAAGGTGTTCTACGTGTATGAACTGTATTATTATTATTATTATGTTATTATTATGTTTGTATTGGGGACACTTCAGACACATCTGAAAGCAATTAGCCTACACTAGCTAACTAAGCTAGTGGTGCTCAAGTGACAGTTAAGCTGCTTATTGGCCAGCTGGAGATTACCCTAGGAAGCAGGGGACACACACACACACACACACACACACACACACACACACACACACACACACACACACACACACACACACACACACACACACACACACACACACACACACACACACACACACACATACACACACCTTTGTACCGTCACCCTGAACATCATGTATAACACGGTCCTGTATTGTTCCAATACGAAACACAATACAATGAGGAATCCAATAATAAAAACGACAATATGAGTCCAGAATGTACAGTAGGCGGACCGTACTGTCTAGAGTGCCATCAGTTCGATTGCCTGCAGCGCTGCGTGACCCACTGGGCCAGGGGAGTGAGTTCTTGGCTGGCTGGCAGCTACTCCAGTCCTCCATATGTCTGGGGCCGCTAATCCACTCAGTGAAAACAACAAATCGTCCTCCTCCCCCTGGTAGCGTCTACACGCATGTCTCGAGAACCTATCCTGCTCCCTGCAGCGTGTGTGTGTGTGTGTGTGTGTGTGTGTGTGTGTGTGTGTGTGTGTGTGTGTGTGTGTGTGTGTGTGTGTGTGTGTGTGTGTGTGTGTGTGTGTGTGTGTGTGTGTGTGTGCAAAAACATGGCTGCTCCAATAAAAGTCTGGCTAATGTGGGACTCAGTTTTCGACTAACTCAGGGCTGTGCCTTGGGTTGGGCTGGAAAAATGGGAGAATGTTGATCAATTCAGATCCTTGACTAAGGCTTTGGGAGTGCTCTGCCCTCACGGATGTTTGTGTTGAAGCAGGTCGTCTGTGGTCGCCTGTGGTGCACTGTGCAACAGTGGTGGCAGGAATCAGAATATCTGAATCGCTAAACGTTGCGAGGAATTGAATGGCGTTTCAGCTGCACTGAGTGCTTGACTGTTTTTGTGAGTTGGACAGGTGGGCCAGGGATCAAATGGTTTTCCAAGGCAAAATGAATTTTACACATTATTGTTGAATTGTAGCATGGGCATACGAAACCTAACCTTCACAAATAAAAGGAACCATATTAGCCATATAGGTAATCTGTGAGTGGTGTGTTTTAGAACGCTCCATATAACCCTTAAGAAGTATTCAACTCTTATTCACTGCCCAGTAAAACATCTGCCAGTCTGCTCAGGCATTCAAACTGCTAAACGTTTCATGGATTTTGCTATTATGAGATCCCTCTTTTACTCTGCATGTTGGCATCCAACCACTTATTTGTGTGTGTGAGTGGATGTGGGGGTGGGATTAAGGGGGCCTAAGATACTCAATGTTAGTAGAGAGCAGGTACAAGAAGATTGTATACATGATGAAAATACTACTGCTGTGCTGTAGAGGAATGGGTGCTGAGTAGGAGGAGAAAGGGAGCTAAGCGACTACGGGAGGAAAGGGGAACGATAACCGCAGCAGAGTAGAGATTTGCGTTGAACCCAGATATCTGCTGACTGTTGGGCTTTGATTCTACTGTGTTGTAAAATGGATTCATCCTTAATAGACCTTTTTTATGAATCAGCCAAGACCAACCTGTACTGGCATTTTTTCTCTCACGTTTTAAGGGCCTCATCAATCTTGAACTTTTGAAAATTGTCCAACCATGACGCTCGCTTTGGGCTGAAGGGGCACAGCGGGGCGCGGACGGACCAGCAGCATGTCTCATGGGAATGCAGCCACTTTGATGCTGTATCAGTCTCTGTGTGTTTGTGTGTCTGTGTGTGTGCATGGGGTCGTGTCTCTGTACTTTGTTCCCTTTTAGGGAATGTATGCAAATAGTGTAGCAAGAGCTGTGTGTTGAACCTACTTGGGAAACACAAGGTTCTCTTTTAACCCTTTTGTTTTACTGCTTCTAACAGTTCCCTACATTTTATATTACTGTACAATATTTATAATGTTTCCTGCATATTATGCAACCATATAATATGTAGGAAACCGGGGTGTTTGTGTAGGAGGGTATTTAGCACATTTAGCCTAGAATGTGCTTCCTAATCTGTAGGCAGGAGTTCATGGGTTCTAATCCCAGCCAGAGCAAGGCATCAGGGTTTCAAGACAAATGTAAATGCGTGACTGTGCAGGAAAGGATTGGTGTAGGACAAGTTGTGTATTATTCACACATGCACCCAGCCAGATAAAGGCAGTCCTTTGTCCTGCTCCATGCGGTGGTCCTTGTTTCAATGAAAGCTGCCATTCTGTCCTGTCCCTGGTCTCCACAGATAACAGGACATGATTGGTGCTATCAGCTGCAGCCATTCACACAAAAGCACTGAGTGCAGGAGCTGCAGAGCAGTACGGGTGGAGGGGGAGGTTGGGGGTGTTGAGAAACCCCATAGAGGAAGGCCATATGGATCGGCCTTTAAAAATCATCATGCAGGCACTAATGGTATAAAAGGGTCACTTCCTTAGATGATTAAAGCCAAAAAAGTTCAAACTCCACGCCGTAAAGGAATACAGTCGGGTTATATTGGTAAAGCAACTTTAACACACACCCACTACTTCTGGAGTTTTACGTATCTTCAAACGCAGAGGTAGATTGGAATGGTATATTGCCAAACATATCGCAATCATAATATCTATGAAATGACTCCCAACATATCGACAGTCACTAACATAATATCTATGAAAGGGGCCATCCATATCCATAGCGTGCTGTGCAGGCCTGCTCCCCAGAGGTGTCCTGTTCAGTAGGAGACAGAATGATGTCCCAGCGCTGGCTAAATGGACCGGGCCGTTACTCACGTCACTCCCTCCTCCAGTCACCCTCGGCTTCTCTCCGGGGGGGGGGGGGGCTTTCTAAGGGCGTCTCCCTGTGTGAGTCAATCTTGCATTGCTTTTGATTTTGTTCTTTGCATAAATCCTGTTTAGATGACCCTTTGCCTAATTCATTCAAACTGAGTGACAACATAGAATTAAGCTCATTGCAGCTACATGGGAGATATGGTCTTCCCTTTACACAATTCACTGGATGAATTTCACAAACATGTGTGATAGCGGGTCGTCCCTTTGTGCCTTTGTGACTCCTTATGTAGATTACATGGATCAGCGTGGTCAAACATATGCCAAATGGATTTAATGTACGAGGAACGTTTTTGCCACTATCAGTTTTCGATAAAAACGTAAAGAAAAACATTACGTTTGCAACCTCTTTGCCCAAAGAACGATGCTAGCCCGGGAAATGTTATAAGGCTTGCATGGGTTACAACTTTACACGACATATATACATACATTATTTTATTATCATATCGATTTTTTATTGTTATTTTTTAACTGTTGCAATGCCGAGATGTCACTTATCTAACCTTTTTTTAGGTTAAATGAGGATGACAAAGTAGCCCAGTGATCAACAGTGTCAGCGTAGCGCTTGTAGCCCCAGTAGCACCAGTAGCACTAGTAGCACTAGTAGCGCTAGTGGCCCCAGTAGCGCCAGTGGCCCCAGTAACACCAGTGGCCCCAGTAGCACCAGTAGCACTAGTAGCACCAGTAGCACTAGTAGCACCAGTAGCCCCAGTAGCACTAGTGGCCCCGGTAGCGCCAGTGGCCCCAGTAGCACCAGTAGCCCCAGTAGCGCTTGTAGCCCCAGTAGCACCAGTAGCACTAGTAGCACCAGTGGCCCCAGTAACACCAGTGGCCCCAGTAACACCAGTGGCCCCAGTAGCACCAGTAGCCCCAGTAGCACTAGTGGCCCCAGTAGCACTAGTAGCGCTAGTAGCTCCCTTGATCAACAGTGTCAGCGTAGCGCTAGTAGCCCCAGTAGCACCAGTAGCCCCAGTAGCACTAGTAGTGCTAGTAGCGCTAGTAGCTCCAGTGATCAACAGTGTCAGCGTAGCGCTAGTAGCCCCAGTAGCACCAGTAGCCCCAGTAGCACTAGTGGCCCCAGTAGCGCTAGTAGCTCCAGTGATGAACAGTGTCAGCGTAGCGCTAGCAGCTATGCCAAGCCCTGCCAGGTGACCTGTTGGTGAACCACCAGGCCAAAGGGGCCGTTAGTTTGAGTCTGGCCTGTGACAAACCATTGGAGGTGACCAGCTATTTGAGTCTAGCTCAGCTGGGTACTGGTGAGGTCAACAATGGTGTTTATCACTGCGAGTAACTCATTAAACCTTTGGGGTTGATGTGTGTTTTGTAGTTAACGTATGGTGTTAAACAGTTTACACATTGAACATACGGTTGTATATTCCTCAGCCTACCAGTTCTTGTCCTTTCTCTGCTGGTCTGTATCAGTTTGTCATTAGTGCTTTAATGTTGTGTGTTGCTGTTCACAAAGCAGTTAGTGTCAGCACATATTGAAATGAAGAGCATAGCGTCCATTTTTTCCACGCTCACTCTTATAAGCACTGTTTGAATAGAACATCGCAATTAATTGAGCTTTGTCCACAATCCACGTAACAAAAAAGCGTGGAAGGTCCACCCCCATTTCACAGCCAATGCTTACCTCTACTAGGGGCACTTTATCATGCTTCAGGTGTTTTTCATTTAAAAACATAACGATTGTAATTCTGTTTTACATCCGTTTTATGACTAGCACCTTATTTGTCTGTCTCAAAGAGATTTGTAATCTAAAGGAGACTTGTCTGTCAAATAAGATAAAAGACATTAAACTCTTTCCACCTTTTTAAAGGACCTTCACCTCTGGAACTGGAACTCGTTTTAGTGGCAGAGAGTATGTTGATTCATTTGAGGCTTCTTTGCATACCCACCTGACGACTATGACGTCCATTTTATTGATACGACTCCCATCCGCCCACTCCCCACCTCCCAGCCTATCTATGTAAAGTGGAGGAAGAATGCGGAGTGGGCTGTAGGTCCACCCTCTGCTCATCCCCCCGGGCTAGCCTTCACGCCGTTACTTACTCCAGAAAGACCCTCACCTCTCTGATGGCGCCCCTCCTGCACCGAGACAGGCCTCCTGTCCTGTCCTGGTGACGAGACACGCTTTCCACTGAGGACTCTGATGGTCTTACATAGTTGGCATTCTATTCCATTCATATATCAAAGCGTTTGGACACTTCTTGGTAGCATATCAAAGCCAGTCCAACTCCTCCTCTGCATTCCACACATGCCATAGCACAGCTTGTATTTTAACAGTGCTCTTCATCTTTCCCCTGCTGAAGATGACCAGTTCTACAGGTATACTGGTCTGTTCACAGTAAGGATTGAAAAGGGGATGGTGTGCATTCAAATAAGATGGTGTTTTCTACTAATAGAGGGCCAGACAGAAAGGGAGGAGGTCATAACAAGACCTAAAAGAAACTGTTAAACTTAAAGGGAACAGAAGAAAACCCAGCGGGAGCACGGTTGGGGTCCATTGTCTTAGTTTGTTGTACTTGAAACGGTTTTATTTCCTGTCCTGTCTCCTTCTAATTTCCTCTCCCTTTAGAAATATTCTCTGGTCTCCATCCCCCGGTCTCTCCCTGTCTGTCTGTCTCTGTCTCTCTGTCTGTCTCTCTCTGTCTGTCTTTCTCTCTCTGTCTCACTGTCTCTCTCTCTGTCTGTCTGTCTGTCTGTCTGTCTGTCTGTCTGTCTGTCTGTCTCTCTCTGTCTCTCTCTGTATATCTTTGTCTGTCTCTTTCTGTCTCTCTGTCTGTCTCTCTCTGTCTGTCTCTGTCTCTCTCTGTCTGTCTGTCTCTTTCTGTCTCTCTGTCTGTCTCTGTCTGTCTCTCTGTCGTCTCTGTCTGTCTCTCTCTCTCTGTCTGTCTCTGTCTCTCTCTGTCTATCTTTGTCTGTCTCTTTCTGTCTCTGTCTGTCTCTCTGTCTCTCTCTCTCTGTCTGTCTCTGTCTGTCTGTCTCTCTCTGTCTCTCTCTGTCTGTGTCTGTCTCTCTCTGTCTGTCTCTGTCTGTCTCTGTCTCTGTCTGTCTCTCTCTGTCTGTGTCTGTCTCTCTCTGTCTGTCTCTGTCTGTCTGTCTGTCTGTCTGTGTTTCTCTCTCTCTGTCTCTCTCTGTCTGTCTCTGCCTGTCTGTCTCTCTGTCTGTCTCTGTCTGTCTCTCTCTGTCTGTCTCTGTCTCTGTCTGTCTCTGTCTCTGTCTCTGTCTGTCTCTGTCTCTGTCTCTGGTCTGTCTGTCTCTGTCCCTGTGTGTCTCTGTCTGTCTCTGTCTCTGTCTGTCTCTGTCTGTCTGTCTCTCTCTGTCTGTCTGTCTCTCTCTGTCTGTCTCTATGGCACTGCTTACTCATTTTGTGGCGTCTCAACAGTCATATTGCTCCTCTGAACTAATAGCTAAATTAAAGGGATTGTTCCTTCTAACCCCCGTGCTCTGACCAAGTACAACCTACCTGACCGCCTCACCGTCCTAACCCACCCCTGAGGGGAAACCCTGAATGAATCGTGTGTGTGTGTGTGTGTGTGTGTGTGTGTGTGTGTGTGTGTGTGTGTGTGTGTGTGTGTGTGTGTGTGTGTGTGTGTGTGTGTGTGTGTGTGTGTGTGTGTGTGTGTGTGTGTGTCTGTAACAATATGTTGCAGGGGGGGCCTGGAGCGAGGGAGGGGCAGGAAAGGGCCGTGATGTCAGCGAGGAAGAGAAGAGGAAGAGGGTGGTGGGTGGGTTAGGGCCTTCCTTTTTCCTGGCAGTCTGTCCTTCATGTCCTCCTTCTCTCCTCTCCTTCATGTCCTCCTTCTCTCCTCTCCTTCATGTCCTCCTTCTCTCCTCTCCTTCATGTCCTCCTTCTCTCCTCTCCTTCATGTCCTCCGTCCTCATCCTAATTTCCTCTCGCTCAGCCTGTAGGTACTAGACAGAGGGGGAGACGGAGAGGGAGACAGAGAGACAGAGAGGGAGACGGAGAGACAGAGAGGGAGATGGAGAGACAGAGGGGGAGACAGAAAGGCAGAGGGGGAGACGGAGAGACAGAGGGGGAGACGGAGAGACAGAGGGGGAGACAGAAAGGCAGAGGGGGAGACAAAGAGGGAGACAGAGAGAGAGGGTGATGCGAGTGGTCATAGACAGCCCTCACAAATAAACAAGTGAGGTTGTTTGGAAGAGGAACGACGTGGGGAAGAGGAACGAGGAGGGAGGACAGATCTTCATGACCGCAGGACAAGGAACTGAGAGGGAGTGGGCAAGAGAGAGAGAGAGGGCGAGAGAGAGAGAGAGGGCGAGAGAGAGAGAGAGAGAGAGAGGGCGAGAGAGAGAGAGAGAGAGAGAGAGAGAGAGAGAGAAGAGAGAGAGAGAGAGAGAGAGAGAGAGAGAGAGAGAGAGACAGGAGAGAGAGAGAGAGAGAGAGAGAGAGAGAGAGAGAGAGAGAGAGAGAGAGAGAGAGAGAGAGAGAGAGAGAGAGAGAGAGAGAGAGAGAGAGAGAGAGGAAGTGGTGCGCCACAGAGACGCAAAGGAAACTACACCGAGTCTTGGGAGAAACGGCTGATTTCCCAGAATTCCTCCTGTCCCTCTGCCCGGCTAACATCCTCTGTGAAGAGGGACCTATACCAATCATCGGTGTTGTTGTTGTTGCGCTGTGGACTTGTCAGTGTCCGGGCCGACCATGTACAGTGGATATGGAGGTATTTATCTTTTTCAGCTTTTGCTTACATCTGCTGTAACCAGTTTAGCAGTGCGGGGAGAATAGCAAAGTAAATCAGGTGTGTTTATTTGTGTGCGTGTGTTTGTTTGTGTGGGAGTTCCACTATGCAGCTGCAAGTTGAGACTAATGCGATAAAGTTTCGCCAATCTGAATCATTGGGAAAGTGGTTCCTTAAGGATCCTGGTTTTGAGCTCATTTTAAGTATGAAGGCTTTGATATGTCATTAAGTCATTTTATCATATCCATCAATCAACAGATTATTAATACTCTTTAACAAAATAACTTCATTACTTTTTATTAATAAAATAATAACTTGACATATTGTGTAGAAGTCAACGCTTTTCAAAATCTCTCCTGAAGAGATTTTACCGCCATTGCATACTTGATTACCCTAACTACCGCTAATGTTTTCTTTAATATAAAGTAGTTTCATAGTCCAAAAATAGGTACTTATTCTTGGCTGCCGCATCATGGATAGTGAGAGCGGTTTAACTTGGTAGAATGAAGCCAGAGTTTTACAGCGAAGTCGTGTCTCTCTTTGGCTCTGAGGCATGGGGCCGTAGTCCCGGCCCCCCCGGGCGGATGGAAGGGCCCCTTCCTCACTTCCTCATCCTCAGGCCAGCGCTGGCAGAGGGATGGGCCCAAAAGTTAACCTCGTACATCCTGTAAAAGATTATATATAAACACAAATGATATGCAACGCACAATCAACAAACACAAAGATTTAATATCTTGACATTGTGTAGTACAGTGTATAGTCTGTACAAGGCCCTAGTACTGTTGTTATACCATTGTGTCAATGAAGTACAGTAATATAGTGCATTGAAGACATGCATACATGTTGGAGTGCCATGCCGAGGGGCCTTATTTCATCAACAGGTCCGCCTGTAGACAGGGAGGGGACTGCTGTCCGCCTGTAGCCGGGGGGGACTGATGTCCGCCTGTAGCCGCGGGGGACTGCTGTCCGCCTGTAGCCGGGGGACTGCTGTCCGCCTGTAGCCGGGGGGGACTGCTGTCCGCCTGTAGCCGGGGGACTGCTGTCGCGCCTGTAGCCGGGGGGACTGCTGTCCGCCCTGTAGCCGGGGGACTGCTGTCCGCCTGTAGCCGGGGGGGGAGTGAACTGCTGTCCGCCTGTTAGCCGGGGGACTGCTGGTCCGCCTGTAGCCGCGGGGACTGCTGTCCGCCTGTAGCCGGGGGACTGCTGTCCGCCTAGCTCGGAGCGGGGGGGGGAGACTGGCTGTCCGCCTGTACCAGGGGACTGCTCACTGTAGCCGGCGACTGCTTGCCACCTGTAGCGGGGACTGCTGTCCGCCTGTAAGCCGGGGACTGATGTCCGCCTGTAGCCGGGACTGCTGTCCGCCTGTAGCCCGGGGGACTGCTGTTCCGACCTGTAGGGGGACTGCTGTCCGCCTGTAGCCGGGGACTGCTGTCCGCCTGTAGCCAGGGGGACTGCTGTCCGCCTGTAGCCCGGGGACTGCTGTCCGCCTGTAGCCAGGGGGACTGCTGTGTCCGCCTGTAGCCGGGGGGACTGCTGTCCGCCTGTAGCCGGGGGACTGCTGTCCGCCTGTAGCCGGGGGACTGCTGTCCGCCTGTAGCCGGGGGACTGCTGTCCGCCTGTAGCCGGGGGACTGCTGTCCGCCTGTAGCCGGGGGACTGCTGTCCGCCTGTAGCCGGGGGACTGCTGTCCGCCTGTAGCCGGGGGACTGCTGTCCGCCTGTAGCCGGGGGACTGCTGTCCGCCTGTAGCCGGGGACTGCTGTCCGCCTGTAGCCGGGGACTGCTGTCCGCCTGTAGCCAGGGGACTGCTGTCCGCCTGTAGCCGGGGGACTGCTGTCCGCCTGTAGCCGGGAGGGGCGGGACTGCTGTCCTGGGACAGCTCTAGCCATGGGACTATATTAATGCTGCAGTGTCAGATTATGGGTGTTAGTAATGGTGATGGTTTAATCAAAGGATCTTTGATTATATTGATTTAACATGCATCACAGTAGGTTCCATCTTATCAATGTTTGATATGTCCTCTCTATTTCTCTTTATGGCTGCTATGGGATGTCTAATAGCTCCCATAATGACTTATTCTGACGGTCGAATGAGGTCGTGTGGTGTAGTAAGTCTGTTACGTTCTCCCTGCTATCTGCTTCCAGGGTTGATACTCGTGCTACGTGTGGATTTTGGCCAAATTGACTCACATACTTTTCTTGGGTTGCAGATGAATCATTTTCACTATAGCGCGTTAGTGGTGTAATGCTCACTACCGTATATGTAGTGTGTAGTACTCTTTTTGATCCTGTTTGCACCACACAATGGCTAAGCAGAGAACTACAACAACACGCGTGTGTGTGTGTGTGTGTGTGTGTGTGTGTGTGTGTGTGTGTGTGTGTGTGTGTGTGTGTGTGTGTGTGTGGTGTGTGTGTGTGTGTGTGTGTGTGTGTGTGTGTGTGTGTGTGTGTGTGTGTGCGTGTGTGTGTGTGTGTGCGTGCGCGCCTCACTTTATTCAGGGCTTTGTGTTCTAGAACGGTCCTAGGATGACCAGCGAGCAGTTGCACAATAGAGAGGCTGGAGCCCTCCTGCCACACACACACAGGGCCTGGATCCTATGGTTAGGTGAGTGACATACCATTAATGTGGTTAAAACCTGGATGACATCAGGGGACGGCCTGCTGCTGAATCCTTTGTGGTAAACACCAGTAAGCAGACGCGTTAACGGGACGGTCGGACTCTACCAACACAACGTACCAACGCAAGGACAAGGAAAGAGAGGGCAGGTTGTTTGCCAGGGACTGTTAGCGACGTGGAGGGGACCGAGGTAGAAAGGAAACCGATGCGAGAAAGAGAGAAAGAGAGGGAAAAGAAGTGGAGACGGAGAGAGATATGGGGATTTGTAGACTTTGCGTGACCTGTCTGTCCCACCACAGGACAGACCCACATCCCCGCAAGGAGTCCTTAGCAGGTGTGTGTGTGTGTGTGTGTGTGTGTGTGTGTGTGTGTGTGTGTGTGTGTGTGTGTGTGTGTGTGTGTGTGTGTGTGTGTGTGTGTGTGTGTGTGTGTGTGTGTGTGTGTGTGTGTGTGTCTCTCACTGTATTGGTAGTTAGAATTTGGCATTTGGTTCTTTGCAAATGGCTAACAGAAACAGTTAGATGATTCTACTCTCCAGCCAGTCCGGGGTGACGTTGATTGTGCATTTGCTGTGATTTTCGCAATTCTCAATTCAACAGACCATTGGCGAATTTGAAATTGCTGTGTTTAGTGTTAAGAGAGGTTTCGATAACAAACCTTTCTAACCCTCTTTTGTTATTTTTCGCTGAGCTTATAACATTGTTTAACATCTCAAGACCATTTTTCTTTCCATTTCCTGCCAGGAAACTTATTTCCTGTCAGGAGAACCAATAGCATGTGACTTCCTGGTGGATTCAAGTGTTTCCTGTGGTGCGTGGATGTGGGAGGGGTGGTGGGCTCACAGCAGTGGTTTTGAAGCACTAACTATTTAAAGAGGCCAGCTGGGCCCAGACGAATGCTTGGTTACAGCTGTTGGACTGTTAAACCACAATCTACAAACTGCTCAGCGGTTCTTTTTGGCTCTGGTGGTTATTTTGTGGTTCTTTTTATTAGATGCAGCTGAATGCGCAGCCCACTGTAACCACTTTACTAAACGATGTGCTGTAAAAGCATTAGTAAATCTTACGTTGTCTTTGACTTTTAGGCATTGTAATTACATCATTCCTATCACTTGCTAAATGTTTTCTTTTAGAACTCTGTTGCTGATGATATGGAGTAATATTTCTGTCCCTTAGTACTCTGGGTTGGTATATACTCCACCGTCCCGTTGGTACGTTACAAAGTCACATGCAGTCGGGTAAAGTATCGCAAATAGAATAGATTTTCTGAGTTGTTATTCTTTAACTCTGACCATCATAAGACCTCAACACTGTAGAGCTACGACGAAGCAATTATGTTTTTTCAGGTGGATTGATGAATAAATAGTTGATATTGTTTCACTGACTATATTTAGTTTGAACATAGTCAGCGGTTGTAAACTTGTGTGTGTGTGTGTGTGTGTGTGTGTGTGTGTGTGTGTGTGTGTGTGTGTGTGTGTGTGTGTGTGTGTGTGTGTGTGTGTGTGTGTGTGTGTGTGTGTGTGTGTGTGTGTGTGTGAGGGAGAAAGACACAGAGTGGACTCTAATGGAAAGTCAATAATTCATGCTAGTGCAAACTCAGCCTTCCGCTGCGCTATTGTCCCGTGACGAACCCCCCATCCATTTAATTTTCTCTCCTGAGCTCCCGAGCTATTGACGCTCTTGATGTGAGTGTAAAACTAATCGATGTCCCGTTAAAAGTGTCTGAAGAAAGGCTGTCCTTTATAACATTAAAAGTCTTAATCCCAGAGCCTAGTATCACGTAAGTGCTCACTGTTTTTGTGAAGTTTGATTGAAGATCCCCCACACCCACCCCCAGACTGGCCGTGTGCCGTTAACCTTGGCGCTGGTCACATGCTCTGTCTCAGGGGGTCCCCTCGGCCTCAGAGGTGTGATATAATGTGGGTACTGGAGGCCCCTTGAGGCTCTCACTGGGACATAACACCTCTAGCGAAAACCAACTGGACTACTTTTCTTGACTATTGTGGACAACACTTGCTTTTAGTCGTATATCTACCGTTGTGATACAAATTAGTTAATTAAAAAACAACAAAGAGCATCCAGGCAGATCATTAGTTCTGAAAGGGAAATGGACAGGTGCTGGAAGGACGTGTTGATCCACAGTCTAGTGTTTGAACCAGCTGCATTCACCGATACCTGTCAGCAGGCGATGTTTCTGAATAGTACTGTTGACAGCAGTAAATATAGAAAGCATGTGTCACCTTGTGGAGCATTTGTCACCAAGATGTAATAAAGTAACTACACATAAAGGAAAAACAAATAAGCCAGTCAGGGGTAGATGAGTACTGTGTACATAATCTGAGAGAGAGCGGGGAGAGAGACGGAGAATGTGGATGTGATTGTCTCAAACGGTTTTCTCTTGGCTGCTTCCCCAGAAATGAGGGTCCATTTAATAGGGCCTTTGTGTGGGTGTGTCATCGCTTTAACACACACGCACACAAATTCACTGCTGGTGATTGAGATGGATTATGCTAGTAGTATTCACAGTTGCAGTGGAGACGGCTTTAAAAAATCATTCCTATTTAATGACCTTGATAAATTCAAGTCTTGTTCCTAAGAAAGATCCTTTCTTTTGTGTGGTTCTGATTTCCTAACCCATTAGTATTCGTGCCGTGGTGATGGGGGCGTCCTTCCGTGGTAGTCCAATGCTCTCAATCCTTTTTAAGTACTTCATGTGAGATCTGAGTCTGTCTCCCTGTCTCCAGTCTAGTCAAAGTGGTTTGGTTGGTTATAGTTACATCCATCCCTCTGTATTCTTGTCGTCCAGCGGTCAGTCCTCTAGACATCTGGGTAAAGACTTCCACGTGTGCCGTCTCAGAGAGTCCGCTCTTCAACCCTCTCATTGTAATGGGGTGTAAGGCTTCTGCCTCTTTGCTCTTAAAGTGAGGTACATGTTTAAAAGGGGTAAGTAAACCCCCGTTTTCGCAGGACTACCACATCCAGGTTTCGAAATTTGCTATCCAAGCCGTTGACAGACGTAAAGGTTTTCAAAAAACTCACATTGGGTTCCATAGGAGCCAGTGTGTGTGTGTGTGTGTGTGGGGGGGGGGATTGCACACTATGCCCCTCCCTGTTTGGCAGGGGGAGCAGCCAATAGGAAGCAACCACTCTGGAGAAGCTTTTGAGTCTGAAATAATGAAGTTCTAGAATTTACATCGAATTTCCCCCGCTGAACAAAGTTATATATTTCCCCACAAAATATCTCACGGTGAGACATAAACTAAGCTGTTTTTTAACTGAAAAATGGGATTTGGTTTTTACCCGCTCTTTAAAGCATCGGCCCTTTGCGTGCGCGTGACGTGGAGTGACGTTTGTCTGCTGTGTGTTGCCGTGTGTCCTTCAGGAAGTCCGTCCCGTGCGGTGTCTACCATGTCCCTCTCGGCGCGCCCGTCCAGACGGGTCCTCAACAGGTCCATCACTAGGAGTCAGAGTTTCGCCGGAGTCAACACCTACGACAAGGCCTACAGGTAGACAGACACACACACACACACACACACACACACACACACACACACACACACACACACACACACACACACACACACACACACACACACACACACACACACACACACACACACACACACACGATGGAGCTTTCGCCTTCTGAACTTGTGAATAGTCCATGACCTCTTTCCTGTAAAAAGGATGACTGTGAGCGGGAACTCTCATGGAAACAACGTTGACCTGGAGACGGTTGCCATCCACACTAACAGGAGTGCTTCCTGTTGTTATCTCCAGGAACCTATCAGTGTTCACCGCTCCGGGTCTCAGCAGGAAGACGAGCCGGGCCAGCAGAATGTTCACCATGACCACCAAGTCCAACACGCCGCCCAAAGTGCCCCAGCCAGAGAGACTGGATGAGGTCTACGAGTCCCTGAAGAAAGGCCTACAGTAAGACACACACAGACAGACACACACAGACACACACAGACACAGACACACACACACACACACACACACATAACAACCAGACGCGTGCGCACACACACACACACACACACACACACACACACACACACACACACACACACACACACAGACACACACACACACACACACACACACACACACACACACACACACACACACACACAGAAACAGACACACAGAAATAGGCGGACAGGCAGACGCAGACATACAGACACGGACACGCAGACACACACACAAACAGAAACACACACACAGAAACACACACACACACATACACACAAACAACACACCAACACACACACACAGACACACCAACACACGCACGAGAGAGACGAGAGAGAGAGAGAGAGAGAGTTCTTAAAGGAAGGTGTGTGTGTGTGTGTGTGTGTGTGTGTGTGTGTGTGTGTGTGTGTGTGTGTGTGTGTGTGTGTGTGTGTGTGTGTGTGTGTGTGTGTGTGTGTGTGTGTGTGTGTGTGTGTGTGTGTGTGTGTGTGTGTGTCAGGTCATATCTTCAGGTCCATCAGGTAGAGCTGGACAGCCTCAGCCGACAGATGAAGGAATCCAAGCGTAACTCTCGACTGGTAGGTCACGCAGTTTGCCTTCTAACAATCCCTCTCCCTGTAGTTTGACTCTATTTTCAGGTCACTCTTGTCCTTCCTCACCAGAACTGATGGTCATTGGGCAACATGTAAAGGTTTTGCAATCACATGGGGAGATTTCACACAAATGTATGAACGGCCACAACTCCTGAAATAAGAACACTATAAACATTTATTGTACAAAAAAAAGCTGTTCTTGATGCGTATTACTTAATATCCAAGCAATTGTAATTATACTGCTGAGTATATCTAAGCTTGACGAATGTCCCAATGGGGGATGTCCCAAATGGGTATTACAATGGCGTTGGTTGGTTTTAGACCTGTTTTAAAGCATATAGAAACCTGTGGGAGTTGTGTTGGATAATAGCGATACTGTCCTTTGTGGAGATGCTGATGACTGTCTCCTCTCTTGATTCAGGGCTTCCTTTATGAACTGGACAAGGTGAGTGGCAAGGCCTATCAACACTAAAATGCCAGGGCAAATGATGAGCAAATAATAGATTCTGTTGAAAAAATAAATGACGTTGATCATTCTGAAGCTAGTTTGCATATTAATTTTTGAATCTCCGACAGCAAGTGAAGGTGAACGAGCGATTCATCAGAAGGCTGGAGTTCCACCTCAGTAAGGTACGCCTCTTGCTCTGGGTCGACCAATGACAGCCCAGTACAGTAATAGACAGTCACAATGGAATGGAAGTTGATCAACTACTGCTGATGGAGCCCGTGATCTACCGCCAACATTATGATGTGTCAGATTATCAATAGCAGGACAAGTACTGCGTTTGAAGAAGGTCCACAACAAAAAACGATATCTATATTCACTTTCACCACTCAGTCCTACATCTCATGTATGTCATTGTTTTGGAAATTGCTCAAAAACATACTTGACATACACACAAACTCAGAAACTATATAAAAATAAGATGGGATAGGTTTTGCTTCCTGATTTTAATGGAGAAAGATGATGCTGACAGAGATCGGCCAATCCATCTCTTCTCCTAAGGACCCCCGCTTCCTTCTTGAACAACACCAACCACACCATACTTTCTCCACGATTATTCCATGTCTGTGCAGTGTATGTATGGCTGAATAGACGGTGTGCTCTCAGCACAAACCACTCTGGTAATGTCACCGAGTGTGTGGAACCCATGATGGCTGAAAAAGGATTTCTTGAATGTTTACGATGTCTGCGCCTTGGGCAGCGCAGCACAGAAGAGAGTGAGCTCAGGAACTACTTTGAATACTTTAATGAGCCCATCAAAGAATCCAGATGCTTCTGCCAGGGTAGTTGAGCAGCACCAAGGTCTGTGGTCTTTTTACTCTGCGCCCTTTCTTTTTCCCCTCGCCCCCACCGCCCCCTCTTGGACCACCGCAGTTTGTGTATTTGTTACATAATAATGTAGCTGCTATATGCATCTTTTTTGTTATGGTCTTAGTTCGTTGCATACAATTGCATGTACATGCATGACTCCGTGTCGTTGGTGTCATTAAATAACTTTGCCAGGGGGGAAATAAGAAGTCAAGCATGCATGCAAGCTCAGCAAAGCGCGCGCGCGTGTGTGTGTGTGCGCGTGCGTGCGTGCGTGCGTGCGTGCGTGCGTGCGTGCGTGCGTGCGTGGTCGTGCGTGTCTGTGCGTGTGTGCGTGCGTGCGTGCGTGCGTGCGTGCGTGCGTGTGTGTGTGTGTCTGTGTGTGTGTTTAGGTGTGTGTCTGCGTGTGTGGCTTCTGCATTGCAGGTTTTCTTCTTATCGTACTTTCACCTGTACTGAAGTTGCATTTTATGTCCCAACAATCTTTATCTCACCTTTAACTTCACTGAGAACAGCTCATGCACATGCTCCAGGCTGTGTTTGGATGATACCATCCCTTCAGATGTTCCTCGTCCCCTGGCACAACCTTCCAACATTAGTTTCTACATCAAAAATAAATGATAAAAGTCGTAGGCAGTGAGCAGAGCGCCCGGCCTCTCAGACTGCCACAGGAGGCCCACAGCTGGCAGCGGCACAGAGGACTATGAATACTCTCTGCGCTGTCGCTGCCTGAAATTACAGAGCCCCTCGTGAACCGCAGCAGAGGCAGGGGCCCCAAGGAGCCTCTGGAGCTCGGGGGCCCGGCCTCCAACGCGGCTCTGTCTGCAAGGCGACCCGGGCTCTTTTATGGGGGAGCAAATTCCTCAGCCTTAACTTCTTTTTAATTTGTAAAGTCAACCAGAGGCTCAATAGATTTATTATTTTGAATGTGGCGCTTTCATGTACCCCACGCCACATAAAGAATAGGGTTATGTTCTCTGAGTGGTGTCCAGGGGTATGATTTGGCCGCTTGGCGATCAACTCGGTTGTGCCGACTGTTTAAGTCCGACCTGTATGACCTCAAAACAAACAGATGTCCATGTTTTCTTTCCTGCGCTCCGTCCCTCTCCTCTGCCGGGCTGAAGATCGAGGAGCTGTATGAGGCGTACTGCCGGCAGCGCAGGCTCCGGGACGGGGCGGAGAAGATGGTGAAGGCCTACACCGCCTCGTCCAGCAGCAAGGAGGCGCGGGAGAGCCTATCGGAGGCCAACAAGAGCTACAAGGAGTACACCGAGGTGAGAGGGGGAGATCTTGATCATCAGCGTCCTCATCCTCATCATCGTGTATGTGAGGACCTCTGAAACTAGGCCCTTAATGTAATTATATATATATATATATATATATAAGTTGTACAGTAGTGTTTATCTAGACAATTTGCCCGCATGCTTTGGGCTGTGAATGTTTCCCGTGTTGCTGGGCAGTTGTAGAGCTGTGAACCAATCAGATGTATTTGTTGTTGTATTTTTATGTTTAAATGATTGGCGGCCAATCCCATTCTGTCAATGGGTCAGTGTATCACAGTGGGACGTTGAGACGGGCGTGTGTGCTAATGAGGGGGTTGTTTTCATTTGAACGCAGCTTTATCTCTGTCTGTTTCTGTGTGTCCGTCTGTCCGTCCATACGCCGGTCTTTGTCCACGCCTGCTGTAGAACATGTGTGTGCTGGAGAGCGAGTTGGAGAGCCAGCTCGGGGAGTTCCACATTCGGATGAAAGGTAACAATTATTCCAGTTCTTTCTTTTTACCAAAAGGCCCGGCAGCCATCTCATCGCCTGACCCCTAGTCTTCTACACGCTTCCTTTATGTTTGGGATCCGTCGTCTTGTTGGCATGTGTTTATGTTGGGTTGTCGTTGCCCGCGGCGATGCAGAGCAGTAAAGCAGCGGTCTGTGTGACGCGATGCTTCTCTGTCCGGCAGGTCTGGCTGGATTTGCCAGGTTATGCGCCGGAGACCAGTATGAGGTAAGCCCCATCGTGTGTGTGTGTGTGTGTGTGTGTGTGTGTGTGTGTGTGTGTGTGTGTGTGTGTGTGTGTGTGTGTGTGTGTGTGTGTGTGTGTGTGTGTGTGTGTGTGTGTGTGTGTGTGTGTGTGTGTATGTGTGTGTGTGTGTGTGTGTGTCATTGTCTCACTATCGCTTACACAAGGTGCAGGAGTGATTGACACATGTCACCCTTAGGCTAATTCACGTGTGTGCACATGCACACATGCACACACTTCCTAAGTTCTCAACACACTCAGTTACTCACTTCCACATATATTATTCAAATTGGTATTTTTCCCATTAAAACTGGCAAATGCCATTTTCGTACCCATAAGATCCATTAACAGATTGTCGTGAGCATTGGTGCACACATATATTTAAACCAGAAGGGGAAAAACAGCAGACAGTAGTTCATTGCAATTAAAGTGTGTGTGTGTGTGTGTGTGTGTGTGTGTGTGTGTGTGTGTGTGTGTGTGTGTGTGTGTGTGTGTGTGTGTGTGTGTGTGTGTG
>OLKM01000215.1:92500-139875 GCA_900291075.1 Melanogrammus aeglefinus
AAATGGGCACAGCGCCACCTATCGTACCGGGGAAAGAAATGCGCCGGCCAATGAATCGATTTTCTCATCGCCATGGATACTCGGACAATTTGCAGTTGTCCAATTGAGGAGCATAGTCGAACTATGACCTTAATCGGATAAAGCTGTGCATGTAAACGTACTGACTGTTTCTCATGTCTAGTGCCCAACGTGAGAGGGACTGGGAGGCCTCTCCTGCCTTTCTCACCACTGGCTGTGCTGCGCTAGACCGCACCCTAGTGGTCCACCTCAACAACTGCAGCTCTCAGCTCCTGGTAAGATCCGTCATCCTATTTACATAAAGAGGTTTAACGTTAAGGCTACAAAGTACTTAATATTATAGATAGTATACATGTAGTTTATGATGAAATGTTTGTGGTGAATAATATTTTTGTGGTGAATATAATTCTGAAGAAAGTTAATACAATCTCAGGAGCAACTGATTAGCATTGATGTTTCAAAATTTCCTATTTCCTTCCCGTAATTTCCCGCACTCGGATTGATTGATCAAATCTATTCATGGCGTCTTTAAGTAGATGTCTGTTATATACTTCTATCGTATGGAGTCACCAGGTTTTGAAGTGCACAGAGCTTGATCTGTTGCTAACGTTGCTGGGGTCTCTTTGACAGCGGCTGGGAATGTTTGGTCCCCTGCGCTGTGGTGAGATGTACGCGTTGCACCGACTGCTGCTGGAAGCCCGCATCTTGGAAATGGTGCGGCGTGCCACAAAGGAATCCCCCGGGGCACTGACCCGACCTGAAGAAGGTACCTAACAGCCGTCTCTAGACTAACGCAGCCCTTCAACTAAAACCCTGCTGCAGAGTCCCCACCTAAAGGTCCCATGACCGGCCACCGGGCGCGGTGGGATTAGCCCCCACACGGTGGTGGACACGCCCACCTGTGATGTCATAAGGGGCAGATTTCCAAAACGGCTTGTAACGGCTAATCACACCACACCTGGTGGCGTGTCATGGGACCTTTAAGACATCGTCAAAGGGATCTTGCCGTAAATATCATATATCTGCCATCGAGTTCAACCAGCGGTCAAATCATGTTTCTCTTAAACACAGTATTCTTCCTCCATCAGTTATCCCGCAGTTGGAGCAGTGCCAAGGGGCCTTGTTGGTATGGCAACAGTGCGTTGGGAGAGGTCATTTGTACCATGTGACCACGGAGTCCCTCCTCACCTCCCTTGGACTGCTGTGCTCCTTCAAGCTACCGGAGAAGATGGCCGACGCTGCCGACCTGGGTACACGTGTTAACAGGGCTGTTTCTGTGTGTGTTGCCTGGTTCCATGTGTATGGGCTCATACTGTGTGTTTTTCTGTATTACACGTGTGTTCATGGATGTCTGTGAATGCGGGTCTCCAGTCTTCCAGCGTCTAGTGGAGCAGATACTCGAGCGGCGTTTACCCCGGAGGAGTACCGACAAAGACATCGTCCTCGTGACCATCTTCCAGTTGTGGAGTTACCTGGAGGTGGAGGGCATTAAAGACCTGAACGCGCACGTCAGTGACCTGGCCGAGGAGGGTGGGTGGACCTGTGGCGTGCACATGCACGCATGTACACGTTAAGACACACGCAGTACATTCAAACATACAAAATCAGAATCTCTGGGTCATTGCACATGGCACAACGAATTCTAAATGCAATCCAGACGGTGTCATTCACAACAACATTTTAAATATATAAGAACAGTTAAAAAATAGATAAAAACAAAATGAACAAAAAAAATACAAATAATAAAAAATACAGATGAATAAAGATAAATAAGAACAGCAGCTGAGGCAAACGGTATTGCACAGTAGTGGGTAGTTGAGTGGGACTGTTTCCTATCTACACCCTGTACACGTCTGCCGGTGCTATCAGTGAGGACGTCGACTCAGCCAATGTACCGTACCTCACTTTATCCTCCCGCTTCCCGCCTCACAGTCCGATTGGTCCAGAGCCTCTCGTCAGGTGACCAGGAAGTGTTGGTGCGCGCTCTGCGCCGGCCCCCGGACTGCAGTCTGCAGAGGGAGGGGCTCCATGCGGTTGCTAGGTTACTGCGAGACCACCGAGGCAAAGTGTCGCGCCTCAGCCAGCTCGCTCTTCAGGAGCCTGGCCGAGCAGCCCAGGTCCCGAGAGAGGGTGAGCAGTGTGTGTGTGTGCAGTGTGTGTGTGTGTGTGTGTGTGTGCAGTGTGTGTGTGTGCAGTGTGTGTGTGTGTGTGTGTGTGTGTGTGTGTGTGTGTGTGTGTGTGTGTGTGTGTGTGTGTGTGCAGTGTGTGTGATGCGTGAAAGTGTGTGAGTGTAGGCAGTGTGTGTCGTGTGTGTGCTGAGTGTGTGTGTGTGTGTGTGTGTGTGTGTGTGTGTGTGTGTGTGTGTGTGTGTGTGTGTGTGTGTGTGTGTGTGTGTGTGCATGTGTGTGTGTGTGTGTGTGTGCAGTGTGTGTGTGTGTGCAGTGTGTGTGTGTGCAGTGTGTGTGTGTGCAGTGTGTGTGTGTGTGTGTGTTAGGAAACTTCTATGGGTTTCTGGAAGTGTGCAACTTGTTTTCATGTGCGGGGCGCTATACACTTTCTGTAATAACACGCAAATATTTTTAATGAATAGAATTTCCTGGAAAACAATTATTTGACATTTTCGTGCGATGGAATTGTCGTTGCTGTAAAGCTATGGTAGTATCAGATCGAAATTGCCAAACAAAGCTCTGTGAACTGTTCATGACAGTACAGGATTATATCTCTGTAAAGAATGTGCCGATTCCTTTCCCTCCCCCACCTCTCCTCACCCAGGTCACTCAGCCCTCTGGCCTACATACGGACATGCTGTGTGTTTGCATGCATTTGTTTTCTATGTGCGTCCTCTTTATACGCGGTGTGTTCGCCCCCCCAGGCCTTGGTGATCTGCCTAGAGCTTCTGGAGGACACGGATGTGGAGACGCGGGTGTGTGGCTGCAAGGCTCTGGCGTGCTTGAAGGTAGGTACTGTGAAAAATACACAAACAGTCACAGACCGACCAGAAGCACACAGCCGCAGACGGTCTGGTGTAAAGTGCCCCCTCTGAAGGGCGACCTCTGGCCAGCGACATTTATTGAACAACGTGTTTTAATCCAACGCGTTGACTCAGCAATCCCTCCGACGGATGTCCTTCCAGCCCAGCCTCATCATACTCACTCAAGATTGGCGTCACCTCCCATTGTATTGGACATTATATTGAGTGGTGCAAAGTATTGTGGGACAATCTCACGCCGCATGCGTGTGGGGGCTTGGGGTGCTTTAGAAAGTGGTGAGACAAAGGTTGAACTTCGGTTAACTTTATGCAAAGGTTAGAGTACTTTCGCTACCATTTGCATAAAGAGTTTGGCCATTAGGTTGGCTTATCATCTTCATTGTAGACTCAGGCCAGACTCGTTGAGTTTCATTTCCTGATATTCAGCCCATAGATTGGCGACAGATTTTAAACTCCCTTAAGCAGAAGCTGGAGATTATTTTCTGCATCCGCTGGGGCCGGGCTGTTGGGACTCGTTGTTTCCTTTAGAGCTCAGTGAATCGGGCTCGTTAACCTAACAAGTTGCAGGTGTGGAGGGTCAGTTGTAAGTTGGCCGGTATCCTCTCTGTGGCCACTGGATGGAGCCAGATGCAAGGGGATGTAGTGATGTCTGTTGCGCTACCTCTCAGCCTTTTATAGTATGTTTGCATTTTCGGTCTTCTAACCTCAATCACGCGTTTTAAGAACAAACCAAAGCCAAAGAAAATACATTAAATGCAATAATATTTGGTACAAAAGAGAAAACCAACAACTTACAAAATGTGTTTTCTTATAAGTAGGGCCTAGTGGAGGAGAGGCAAACAAGTTAATTGGCTCCTAAACATAGGCCTTATTCCTAGGCCTTATATTCACGAGCTATTCCGGTGCCAAGCCAGGTCGTTGTTATGCATTCATGAAAGATGCAATTTCTTCCTAAATGACTCGATAGCAAAGTAACAGAGTTGTGTGTGTTGTTCTCTGCGTTCCAGGCTAAAGAAAGCATTGAGCAGCTGGTGTATTTGTGTCGCACAGACAAGGAGGAAGTTCGAGACGCTGCCAAACAAGCCCTTCTTGTGCTGGGTATAATAACAATATTATTATTATTATTATTATTATTATTATTATTATTATTAATATTACGAGTATTAACGAGGATTCATCTTTCTGTTTAATATCGGAGTGCCAAAGTCTAAAAACCTAATCAGTGATTTGTTCTTTCTTTTATGTATTCATATTGCCATCCATCGGTTGTCATATTGTATATGTCCTGTATTGGACGTATATATGGGGTTAATTTGTAATCTCATCCAATCGCCTCATTTCCATTCCACCATTTTGCTTTGTGATATACAGAAGCACCATGAGTCTCTCTGTCTGAATATCACAACATTTCTCCATTCATTTGTTGTGTTGTTTTCCTTCCATTGTGTGTGTGTGTTTGATCGCTGTGCGGTGCAGGCGAGGAGGGCAGGATGGCCTTTAGGCACGTGGAGACATCGCAGGAAGGTCTCCCCAGCCTGTTCACACCCGGAAGCATGGCCAGCACAGCGTTCTGAAGACAGCCCTCTCTCTCCCTCTCACACACACACTCTGTACACCTGGTGGTAGTGACACACACACACACGCAAACACACACACACACACACACACACACACACACACACACACACACACACACACACACACACACACACACACACACACACACACACACACACACACACACACACACACACACACACACACACACACACACACACACACATAGTGACCCACACACTAGGGGGTACAGAGTGAACTGCCTTAAACAGAAAAGGGGGGAGACCAACGGAGGGAGAGCTGCAGGAAGGCCGGATTGATTGTTAATGAAGGGGGAAGGGAATGCTTGACTAGCATATCTGCTTTTATATTGAGCTCCTGAGTTTGATTACCAACCATATCAATGCTTCCCTGGGTTGGAAGAGGGGGTTGGGGTTCATTGCACTTTTGGTATTCTGATTTCACATTGGATTCAAGATCCAAATAGCGTTCAGATGGAGCTGTGTGTAACTTTATTTTTTATTCAAATGAATCCGTTGTTAATATGCAGTAACTCCCTCAAACCATAGTTTATTACAGCCCAGTTTGTTATGAACAGTGACATGGTTCATAATTAACTTGGATGATGGCGTATTATAAATTCTTCATTATTGCCACTTGGTAAACTCGTAGTTGGTAGATGTAGTCAAACTTACCAGTGCCTGCTGTCATTACGTTTATTATCTTTGAGTTTGAGATTTGAAATGCTTATTAGCACAAAGCTAGCAGTAAACTATTTGTATTTCTTTTATTAGAACTGCTGTATTGAACCAGTGAAACTTTCTTGGGCTAAAACATTGTATGCTAAAACATAAGGGGGATGACCTGACTTGTGAATGACCTAACAGGTATATCAGGGACACCCCGGTCGTAATAAGTGCTCCCTTGCTCGCTTGCCTACCTCTGAATACTACAATAGGACACTAGACTATGTCTTCAATGTAAAGCTCCTTTAGGACAAGGAAACGGGAATGGATTCTGTTGTCTGGTCAAGAAAAATACAAATGTACAGACTGATGGACGACAGACAGACCGACACATGACCTGGACAGAGAGCTGGGGGCACTGCAGTGTGTCTGGTCTCTTTAACCACTAGACGAGCCCACAAAGAAAAGGACTCCAACCACAACCTGCAGGAAGAAGCCAAGCTGCTGGAAAGATGAGATGGTGCATTCATTGGTCTGTGTATGTGTCTATTCCTTCATAGCATGTACATGCATCCTTCAGGAAAGGGAACTGTCGATCAACCAAGGGAAAACCAGCGCCTTGACCCAATCCATTAGTTTGAGATCAAATACTGTTTGTGTTTGACTGCATAACATTGGGAGGTGATCTGCTTGTTAAATTATTCCCATTTACGAGAGAGCTTATATATATATATATATATATATATATATATATATATATATATATATATATATATATATATATATATAATATATATATATATATATATATATATACTAATATAACTATACTTCACTGGAATTGTACATGTTATGTGATTGTATTGTAAATTAGTTTTTTATTTTATAGCATACTCTTAATTTGTACATTTATTTGTATTTCTTCTCTAAAAGCATTACTATGCCTGGTGATGCACAAACTGTATATTATCTACTGTAAAGGTTATTGGGTTCTACTGCAAAGCACTTCAGCTATTGTCTCTTTCTATTTGGGTTATTGACACCCGGCTACAGAAGATGACTCCAAATTCAACAAGTCTTCCACAGAGCGCTTAATGTACAATGTGAACTAACCAAACAGAATCATAGTATTTGTGTTGATTTTCTGATGAGTAGCTTGCATTAAAGAGCATGCTGGAAGGATTTAGTTTTCTCTGCTGAAAAGAAGAGCATGTAATGAGTAACCCATGAATGTTTATAAACGGCAGCACAGGAGTTCATAGAATCAACAACAGGCCAACTGCTGTAAACTGTTCTGGATTTAGAAAGGCCCCGAGGGAAATCATATACTTTTCAATTGGAATGATAATTTACCAGGAACCCTTTTTTGTTTTTAACCTAAGTCTTTTTTCATCTTCCCAACCCATAACTACTGATGTGTAGGGTGTAAAGTTCTGAGCAGTCTTTGGTTGGGTTTTATTTTCCCTCTCATGTTAGCAAAGTGCTTGGATCAAACATTGCATTGATCATATTGCAGCCTGATCCCCTGTCCTGTCCCCCTGGGGACCCAGCGGACAATCAGCCTCAAATCAAAAGAAACGCAATCAGCCTCGAATCAAAAGACCGCTATTGAAACAAGACTCAATCGGGAAACTGCTTTCCTATTAAGGATTAAACCATGGCTGAAATCCTGTTTAATTACAAGCAATAATTACTCAATACTGTGCTCTTTGTTTTGATCATGATCAAAGTTGTTTAATGGTAAAATGTATAAAAGAAAACATGTGGTTTGGGGCAATCTGTGCTAAAACATTGATGTATTTAAGATGTGCCAGTTGAGTTCTGCATGAAAAGGGAAAATAGGCTGTAGGCTAAACCATTGAAGACTATCTCCTTCAAAGGTTGCACTTCACTGTATACCCCCGATATAGTCAACCTAGGACAGCAATAATCTACAGATATACCTCTAGATTACAATACTTCACCATGTGTAAGTGCCTCGAGTGGTGATGGAATCCTGTGAGCCTTTGTGGGAGATTAAGATTTATAAAAATAAAAAAAGATGAACCATATGAAAAAAGGTGAGGCAGAACATAGATTTTATATATTTTTTTCAATAAGGCTGATAGACTGCAGCATTGGAAGCAAAATATTTTTTCTATAAAATATTGCCTGGCAGTTGTATTGCCTGATGTCAAATGTATATAAGTAAATAAAATATGTCTAAAGTGATTGTGTTGCTTGGTCAGTGTTTGGTGTCCATTTTTGAGTGTATAGACTTAATACAGAAAAAATAAAACCATTGAATTCAGTTTAGTAGCCAGTCGTGACTGAAAGCAGTTTAGAAATGGACACACGTTTTCTTCATTACGTTAGTCCTAAAGCTGAACAACATTTAAAGTTATAGGCCCTATGTCCTCAAAATAAACTGCATTTATTTTGTCGCAGGCCTACAATGATTACTTCAAGTTTTATTTCTAAAACGCTCCGGATAAAAGCAACCTATATAAGCAGCATTTGAACTCCAGGGTAATAGTAAGTAAGAGTTATCGTAGTCGCAGTGGAAACCACAGCCACAACATTGACATAAACTGGTTCGATCCCGGTTGGTTTCAAGGTTTCTATGTATTCCAACGGGGCGCCCCTCCTGGCCAATCAGGGTGGCTGCACAGGATTCGACACCACCCCCCAGCGGCCGCACAGGCGCACTGAGCGCCCAACTGCCATTTTGTGGCAGAGCCTACTCTGCAAAAGCGGGAGAGGGATTAAAAGAAGCGGCGGAGAAGGCTGCATTTCTTATCTGCCCTGCCAACTTTGTAGCACAGCCTCTGCGCTTTCAGTGGAGTTCACCGGGAGGAGAAACAGACTTAAAAGAGGTAAAGTACTACTACTTTTCAGAGAAGAGGGAGTTTGCAGGATCTTTATTCGGCCTCTAGGTGTCACGATGGGGCTCCGGGTCCGGGCGGCTTGTCGGGGGGTGTTTGTCTCCCTCTATCGTTATTGAAATCCCCGTCAAAAGGCGTTTAAATAACAGAAGTTTCACCGCTAGAGTTCGATCCCTGTCTGATTGCGGCGGTGTCCGCTGTAGCAGTGCTGAGGCGGTAGATGGATAACTGTGATAATGTCAATAAGTGTTTAGGCCGCGGCGCGTCCATTTTCTCGGTCCTTCTTTGTTTCTTTGCCGCCGAGGAGGAACTGGCGGGCTGGGCTAGCTCCGCGGCTAGCTGGCTAGCTCCGCGGCTAGCTCCGCGGCTAGCTCCGCGGCTAGCTCCGCAGCTAGCGCCGTGCTAACGGAACCCCCTAAAGCTTCGAATACCCCGATCCACACACTCTAATAAATACAACACGACACTAAACTACTCCATTATGTGACCGTCTACTTTAAACGGAAGAACCGGGGTTAATGTGTTTAAAAAACACGGTTAGCAGTAGCACGGCGGTTTCCCTCCTAGCCCCGAGGCTGCGGCCTACCCTTCCCGCCTCCCTGTTACAACAAGTCGACGACTCTTTTAAATCCAAGTTTCGTACGATGCCAATCCGATGGCAGGTCACCGGCACCGTGTTAACGGGGTGCTGGTCTGTACCGCCGTCGGGGGCGTTCAACCCGCAGGACGCGGCGGCGGGGCGGTGTAGCATCACATTAGCTCCGCGGCTAGCATGTGGCGCACGAGGAGAGAGGGAGGCCGCCGCGGGAGGATGACGAGGCGTTTACGGCCAGACCCCACCGCGGGGTCGGCCCGACCCCACCGCGGGGTCGGCCCGCACACCAGGTCCTCCGGGGGGGACCGTGTCGCCCCTCGTCCCACCGCGGGGGGGGTCCCGGTTGTGGCTGCGCCGTGTGCCCGCCCGTCTCTGTAAGCCGCCCAGCACGGCTCACAGCAGAGAGCTCCCTCTACGACTCGGCCGGGAGAGGTACAAAAATACGACTCTTCAGTGCAATGTGAGAGCCGACCGCTTGCGTATGGACTGGGTGACTCGGCGGTCGAACTTGGTCTATTGCTGTGTCTAAAATAAATGATTAGAGGCCCCCTCCTCATTAATGACCATTGACTCTGGACGAGAAGGCGGCCGTAGAGAATTAGCGGCCCTTTACGAACACTTCCAGCTAATTAAATCAGTTCCTCGTTTAAAAAAAAAATCTTCAGGCAACTTCGCTTTATAGTTGAACACACGTCGGCACAAAAGCATAATCACATTTATATTTATGTTTGTTTTAGGTTAACAGCTTAATAAACATGTGTCTCGTCTCTAGTTCAGTTAATGTACTGTAATGTGTGTCTGATTCGATGTTGTAATAATCCTTCCTTCCCCTGGCAGGCTGACAGTGAGGAAAGGGAGAGGCTAGCTGGAATATCAGGCTGAGATGAGATAAAGGTTATTGAGCAACGAGGTTCTCTGTGCCAGGAAGCTGCAGCGGTTCTGTCAGGAGATGTTCACATTGAGAGTATTCAGTTGTTCAATGCGCTTCCAGGTAACCCAAAAAGGCTGAGCACCTGTACAACACCTTGTATTATTTTTCGTCAGTGTCCGCTGGACGTGACATTAGCAAAATAAAGTTACAGGATGAATTTGTAGGATACATGTGAGTTACAGTATTACCAGGTGATTGCGTACCCTCCACCGTTTTGGGGAACTAAAGTCTTCGACATCGCTACCAATCAGAGCCTACCCAGCATGGACCAGGGGACGGCAGGGGATGTCGGGGGTGTGGACGACCCCACCAAAGACTACCCCTCGATCCAGAGTGTCCACAGCCAGGAGGACATGGTGGCCGACCTGCTCCAGCAGGCAGCCCAGGCCGGCGGAGTGGTGGATGGACAGACCGGGATCGTTCTGGATCAAGGTGGGGGGTCTCTGCCTCTCAGGGGCTGGCTACATATTGATTCAGCAGCACACACACAGACGTAACTCTTACTCTGCAAGTTTACACTTGTCGTCTTTTTAGACGGGTGGTTTCATCCTTGTTTACGTTTAATCGATCTTCTCGGGGAACATAACGTTGACGTTAGTTCTATGTGGTGGCTTCTTGGTAACCGGTGTCTTAATGTGTGGTTGTGTCCAGGCGACGGGATGGAGGCTGTCCATGCCCAGCAGCAGCTCATGGAGGCGGGGGTAGCGGTGGAGGGGGGCGGAGGCGTGGAGATGATGGTGATGGACTCCCTGGATCCAGCCCTGCTGCAGATGAAGACGGAGGTAAAGCACAGCTGTGGTTCAGGGCCCACTTTCAAACCCCTCCTTAAAACCCCATTATTTTCTCTTGCATCTAACTCTTGATTTGTACAGCACTTTGGTCAGCTGATGTTGTTTTAAAGAGCTCTAATCTGAACTTGACTTGACCAGTGTGTTTGTTGTGCCCATGATGTTGGCCATTGTTCGGGGCTAATCAACGTGTTTCTCCTTTTAGGTGATGGAAGCTGCCGTAGGTGGAGGGGTAGCTGGCGGTGCGCATCAGGCCACCGTGACCACGGTGGACCAGACACAGATCATCACCCTGCAGGTCAGAGCAGTGCCTGGAGTGATGAGTGGCGGTCTGATGAGGGCGTGTAGAGGGCTCCTAACCAGGGGTCCGGTCTTGTGTTAGGTGGTTAACATGGAGGAGCAGGCGGCTCTGGGCCTGGGTGAGCTGCAGCTGGTGCAGGTTCCCGTCTCCGCCTCCACGGTCGAGGCTCTGCAGCAGGGGACCTTTGTGGACGCCACTGCCATGCCCAAGGACGGTGACCCTGTTATCTGCCACACCCTGCCCCTGCCAGAGGGCTTCCAGGTAGGGAAACGTTACCTTCATTCAATTTATCTGCATTACGCCAACACGAGTCACGTCGTGTTGGCAATCTGGACGTCCAGTTTAAGAGGCCCCTTTTGGGCAGGACATTAGTGACCCGTTTTGTGCTGTTGTTTTAATCTCATCCTGTCGTGCTTCCAACCAGGTGGTGAAAGTGGGCGCCAACGGAGAGGTGGAGACGGTGGAGCAGGAGGAGGAGAGCACGGAGACCCATCCTTTGGAAGAGGAGGAGGAGCAGGAGGTGACGCAGGCCCTGGAAGGGGAGGACGAGCCCGCTCAGGTCCAAAATGATGACTCTGCCTGGTCCAAAGACCCCGACTACCAGCCCCCCTCAGCAGCCATTAAGAAGTCCAAGAAGGTAATGGTAAAACACCACCTTTTACTGGCTTCACTTCTACAGATTGCAGATTGTGATCATGGTGTGCGTTAGAATATTGAGCGCCTGCGGGTTTGTTGGTCTTCTTCTAGGGTAAAAAGAGCCGTCTGCGCTACGCGGAGGGCGACAAGGACATGGACGTCAGTGTTTATGACTTTGAGGAGGAGCAGCAGGAAGGGCTTCTGTCTGAAGTCAACGCTGAGAAGGTGGTGGGCAACATCAAGCCGCCCAAACCCACCAAGATCAAGAAGAAGGGTAAGGGACTTGGGGTCCACTCGAATGCATCTCTAGCACCCCCAGCTGGTGACCAGTTTTAGTAGCACTTTAAATATATCTACACTAAAAGTAACTATTGACCAAGCATGGAAGCATCAATCGCGTGGTTGCAGGTGGTCCAACGAGTGCCCTCCTGTTTTGCCCCTGCAGGTGTGAAGAAGACATTCCAGTGTGAGCTTTGCAGCTACACCTGTCCCCGTCGCTCTAACCTGGACCGCCACATGAAGAGCCACACTGACGAAAGGCCCCACAAATGTCACCTGTGTGGCCGAGCCTTCCGAACGGTCACGCTGCTCCGCAACCACCTCAACACGCACACTGGTAGGCCCTCTTCACACCCTAGGGCAGCGGCTAAGCCCCCTCACACTCTGAAGTAGCACAAGGACTAAGCCCAGACACCCAACAACACCTTTTCTATGTTTTATTTATGTGTTTATTCTTCTTGCAGGAACCCGTCCTCACAAGTGCACAGACTGTGACATGGCCTTCGTGACCAGTGGGGAGCTGGTTCGCCATCGGCGCTACAAACACACCCACGAGAAGCCCTTCAAGTGCTCCATGTGTGACTATGCCAGTGTTGAGGTACTTTCCCCCAGCTCAGCGTTCAGTTACCCTAACGCTACAGACTACTGGATTCTCAAGACAAGAGTTAATTTGAGTTGAATATCAAAGTTGTGCGTCGGGCAAAAACCGTCATTACACAAAAACAGTGTAAGGCTTCCAGGGCTGACTGCTACATGGAGCCTCATTTACCCCTCTCTACCCAGGTGAGTAAGCTGAAGCGCCACATCCGTTCGCACACCGGAGAGCGTCCGTTCCAGTGCAGCCTGTGCAGTTACGCCAGCAGAGACACCTACAAGCTGAAGAGACACATGAGGACCCACTCGGGTACGCCCTTCTGCCTCCTCGGACTCTCCGCCTGGATGTGTTCGGGTAACGCTGGTGTCTGGGTGCAATGGGGTTGGTTGTTAATCTGTTTGTGTACCTTCCCTCTCTAGGAGAGAAGCCATACGAGTGCTACATCTGCCATGCTCGCTTCACCCAGAGCGGCACCATGAAGATGCACATCCTGCAGAAACACACGGAGAACGTTGCCAAGTTCCACTGCCCCCACTGTGACACCGTCATCGCCCGCAAGAGCGACTTGGGTACCTTTTATTAGAATGCTGCAGCACATCTGTTGGCTCCTTACACTGGGTCTGCAGTCCGTGCTCTCTGCTTTTGGGTTTCACTGTTTTTGAAGATGCTCACTCTCCCGTACCTCTTCCTGGCCAGGCGTTCATCTGCGAAAGCAGCACTCGTTTATCGAGACGGGCAAGAAGTGTCGCTACTGCGACGCCGTGTTCCACGAGCGCTACGCCCTCATCCAGCACCAGAAGTCCCACAAGAACGAAAAGCGTTCAAGTGCGACATGTGCGACTACTGCTGTCGGCAGGAGCGGCACATGGTGATGCACCGGCGCACGCACACGGGGGAGAAGCCCTACGCCTGCAGCCAGTGTGAGAAGACCTTCAGGCAGAAGCAGCTGCTGGATATGCACTTCAAGCGCTACCACGACCCCAACTTTATTCCCACCTCCTTCGTCTGCCCCAAGTGTAGCAAGACTTTCACACGCCGGGTAAGCTGGCTGCTGTGACCCACGGCCCGTGGTCTTGGCTGCCTCGGTCTCTCACCTCTCCAAGACCCTCCTTCAAGCGTTTGATGTTCTGCTGTTCTGTCCTGTCCAGAACACGATGGCGCGCCACGCGGAGAATTGTAACGGGGAGATTGACGATGCCGAGAACGGAACCCCCGCCCCGAAGAGAGGCAGGAGGGGCCGCAAGAGGAAGATGAGGAGCAGGCGCGACGAGGAGGAGGACAGCGGTGAGTTGGGGGCTCGTGCTTTGGTCCGACGGCAACCCTAGCGTGCATGTGGAGCCGCTGCAGTGACCACCGGGTCATTTGTAATGCATTTTGTGTTTTCTTTCCTCTGAAGACGAGGATCACGCTGACCCTGACCTGGACGAGGACGACGAGGACGACTTGGACGCTGAGGAGGAGGAGGAAGTGCTGCTGCAGGAGGAGGAGGAGGAGCAAGACGCCATGGAGCTGGACCAGGCCCCTGCCACCGTCCCCGTCCCCGCCCCCGAGGAGCCGCCGGTCAAGAGGAAACGAGGACGCCCCCCAAAGAACGCCCCTAAACCCGCACCCACACCTACCAAGTCCCCCCGGGCCGCCGCCAAGGCTGCTGCTACAGGTGAGAGGCCCTGGGGTCCTGCCCTACGCTATGCGGCTGCTCTCGGCCCCCTGGTCCTGTGCTGCTGCGCCCCACCGTAGGGGTCCTGGTGGGTCCCCTCCCGGAGATAAAGGTTGAGCTACTACCATGTAGGGATAATGGACAGAAGGCACCAAGCAGAGGTGCTTCGCCCTGAAGGGGGTCATATTCACTGATGACCGGCGTTCTGCTCTTTATCTTATTACACGGCTACTTTAGAAATGTGTTTTATTCCTTTGGTCTGTCTGTATGTATTCCTTTTCTTATTTGTAAAGCGTCTTTGAGTACTTGGAAAAGCGCTATAAAAACAGAGTTTATTATTATAATTATTATTTGCCAAAAGGAAAAAATAACCTCTCACGGTGTCTTTTTAAAAATGTTATGTTAACCAAAAAGTGATCATTCGTAGTGTTGATGGGCAGAGAAGAGGTTTGTTGTTGGCGTCGTTGGCAGCCCAGTACGCTGGGGTTGATGAGTTATGAAGACGTGAAGCAAAGGCCAAGAAGTCCCCTTTCCTTGACGACGGGCACTGTATGCTTAGCAACGGTCAAACATTAAAGAAGAATTAAGGGCCGGTAGTGGGTTCGGCCCGTGACCGGAGCGCTCCACCGCTGGGAGGAGAGCCGTGTGATGAGTGTATCCTAATCGGTCTGGTCCTCCCATCAGCCGCCATCATCCAGGTGGAGGACGAAAGCACGGGAGCCGTGGAGAACATCATCGTGAAGAAGGAGGAAGCGGAAGGCCCCAGCGGCGCGGCTCTGGAGCAGGGCTCGGAGCTGACGGTGGAGGCGGTGGGCCTGGAGGCGGAGGAGGTGGAGGCCGTGGAGGTGCAGGGCACGGAGGACGAGGCGGCGGCGGTGGCGGCGGCCAACGGCGACCTCACCCCAGAGATGATCCTCAGCATGATGGATCGGTGAGCAGCCCACCGGATGGATGCAGAGCCCCCCTGTGTCGACGGGCAGGTACACGGCGGGCACATCCACACACCTTGGCCTTCATCCCCCCAGACGCTCAAGACCCCCGGTTGACATTCAATTGTTACTGATTCTTTATTTTTCGTCTGCTCTATGCCACGGGTGTTTCGTTGCCCAAACTGCTGGAGCTAAAAAAGGTTTTTCAAACATAGGGAAGACTCGTACTAACATCTGTAAATATCTTAAGTGACCTAAGATCCGCACATGGAAGCAGCTCCTTAACTCCCCCACGTGCAGGTGTCCTTTACTCATTTGCTTTATTCAAGACCCCCAGATTATTGCTCTTGACCCGTTCCTCTGAAACGGTGAAGAATGGTCCTCCTCCTGAAGAGGGTTCTCCCTCGTTTCTTTAATCATGGAAAGAGTCCTTTTATGCTTAACTAAACCTCAGCCACCGACAACTCTCCCATTTTAATTTTGAGGCTCTAGTACTTTCTTCTTTGGTCAGTAGTTTGCCGTGGAGACCTGTGTGTGTGTGTGCTAGCGTGTTCGGTTTCATCCAATATGGCCTTGATGGCCTTGAGGGCCACGCCGTGGAGCGTCTGATGGGGGGCTTCACGTGTCTGTTGTTATCAGTAATATCAATGTTAACTGAAGGGTGTTTGCCTGCTTTTAAGACCAACTAAAATGGAATATTGACCAGGGGAGTAATGGACTCAATACCAATTAGAGAATAATTGCAACCGTGTGGATGCTTGGTTTGAGTCGGGATGCATTATTCCATTTTAATCCTTGTTCGTTGCTCAAGGCCGTTTTCCAACCAATCACCAAGAAATTCTCCTTTTTTTTATTTTTGTTTTCTGTAAATAGAAATATTGTTTTTGTTTTTTACCTTTTTTGTTTTCTTTTGATTTATCGTGAACATTTTAATCCTTTTTGTAGTGTTTAGTTGGGTCCGAGCGGCGGTAACATGAATGATGTCCGTCGCTAGCAGAGAGGCCGGCGTAGCGGCGGGCTCGTCGCGGCGTGCTCGTCGCGGCGTGTTCTCTCAGATCAGAACGATGGGGCCACAGCTGGCAGGGGGTCCGAGGGCGAGACGGCGTGGTCTGCCGCTAGTTCTTATCTTATTGTTGGAAGGGAAATTGTCCTGCTTGAACTGTGTTTCAGGGAGGGGCGACGTGGAATTGTCTAAAGGTTTGTAAGATCTGTAAAATAGCCTGCCATTGCTTTAGTATTTTGAACTGTAAATTATGTCATTACCATAAATGCTTTGCTGCAACAAATGAAGCTTTCCCTCAACAGTTGTATTTCCCTTGTTAAGCAACTAAAACACGTTGAATTATTTAGTTTGCCTCATTGTTCTCTAGTAATATATAAATATATATTTTGTATTCTTTGCTTTATAAGTCACAGTTCTTGTGGCCGTTCTGCCCTACAGACATCCCAGCTGGGTTCTGTAGCGCTGAAGTCGTAGTCGCAGATGGCAGAAATGAGCCTCCATATTTTTCTTACGCCTGTTTTTAAGAACATCGCCACTGAACCACACATTTACCATTTCTCCTCATTCGTATGTAATTATCCATCGAAGATAGCGTTTTATTTTTTTGGTTGAGCTCTTATACAGTTCTGTAGGATGGTAGGGTTTTTGTAAATCTGGCTGCAATATGAATTGGAACCGAGAGTAGTCTGACGATGATACGATGGATAGAGATTGGCTGGCCCATTCGGTTAGGCGAAATAACTGAACCATTTCCCCTCCCTTTATAGCAATAGCCAATCAATGGACGGTAAACGCCTTGATTGATGGCCTGAAAAGCCCCCCTCAGTTCAACTGAAGTGTGTAACTGCCAAACTCTATCCATTGTGGTAACCCCAGAGGGCTATGCCTCCTGGTTCATACGGTCAACATTCAATCGTTCTCCCCCCCACCCGTTTTAAAGTTAAGATCGCAGACGTCTTAACCACTTTGGCACCTTGAACATTAACTGTTGCGTTTACAGTCTTGTAAACAAGGAGGGGAACATCGAATGGTTGAGTGAAATGGAAGCTGTGTTTAACGCTCCTTTTTAAAAGATCGTCGCCTCCATTGAACATCCTGTGGTCTTCTCTGGCTTTGAACACTGCTCTGGTATAAAGACCAAGGGATGAATGATTATAGACTGCTTGTAACGTTTGCCTGAGATTGAGTCAACATGTTCTTGGAGATATGAGAATGTAACTGTACAGCTGATGATGAGATCAATAAAAAATAAACATGCCTACGGACTGACCTGTCGTGTCCACTGACCTTCTTTATTCATTTTTTCAAGATTAAGATGGGGTTCATGCACATAAATGATGTTTTCAATATTTTGTTTTACATAAATAGCGGAACGAAATTGAAAAACTAGTGTCGATTATCACCCCTCCAAATAAAATTGCACTGAGTCATGATCAGGGTTCAGTATTTTATTCCACCTCGTTTAAGGAGCACGCCTCGCGCCACAGACTGCCGTGGTCTTGGTCGGCAGGCCACCTAGTGGGTGTTCCTGCTGGTGTGGTCCATGATGCTCATCAGGGCCAGCCATGTCTCCTTGGCAGTGGGCAGGATCTGGTTGGCAGGGAGGATGAAGCCGTAGCGGCCGGTGTCCCTCAGCTCAAAGGTGTAGGAGTACTTGATGCCCTGGTTGTAGGTCCAGTCAATGGTACCGCCACTGGCTTGGTCTAAAATGATATTAAAATATTTGAATGTAAATACAGTGATCCACTCCTGCTTAAATGTTTTTGACATTGCTTGCTGCCAGTTAATCCTCTTTGTAGCGGTCCAGCTGAATAATCAGTGATGCTCTTCATAGGACAAGGGTCCTAGGTTTAGGGTTTATTCAGAACCATTTGAAGGTTTCCTGCCTCTTTAAAATGTGACACTATTGGCATGGTGAGATCTGTATGGTGTGCGCAGTGTTGGCCGAGCTTACAGATGGTGTTGATGATGCTGCCGTAGCGATAGCGAGTGCCGTACAGTGATGCCAGGTTGGTGATTGCCTTCTTGGCCACCTCGTGCTGTCGGATCAAAGTATTTAACACGTTATGATCTTCAGATTATTTTTGGAAAACGCCTCAACTCATTACAGTTGCATGGTGATATGTATTTCCATAGTAATGGTACAGGAATTGAAGTGGTGATTCCTCTACCACCACAACATTGATTTAAGACGCATTGTTTCATGCATGATCCCAAACACTGCAGATAGACAACTGGAGGGCCTGGCCCTGAACTCACCAGCTCCCCCTGGTCTCTGGCGGGGGTCTTGGTGAAGCCATAGGGGTACAAAAGCATCTGGGAGTAGGCATGGATGGAGACGAAGGCCTTCATGTTGCCGTGGGACTTGACAAAGTCCACGATGGCCTTGACCTCAGACTCGGAGTGGGCACTGGGTCCGCGGTACGTCTCGGAGCAGGGGTTGCCGCTGGCGCCCGCTCCTGAGCCCGAACATCAGAACCACCATCAGAACGACGGGGACAGGTTGGAGGGGCAGGGAGGCCTGCTGCTCAACATAACGCTAACCGGACCGCATTCATATAGCACTTTACAATATGGCCTGACGTCCACCCGTTCACGCACACATTCACACACCGACGGCGGAGTCACCCATGCGAGGCGACGGCCGGCTCGTCGGGAGCAGTAAGGGTTAGATGCCTTGCTCAGGGACACCTCGACACTTAGGAGGAGGCTGGGATCCAACCCGCCAACCCGCTGTACCTCCTGAGCTACTGCCGCCCATCCTGGTTCAGGTAGGAACAATCGTGCCCTGCCCGCTATACATCCTATGGTTGGTCATACTAGGTGTTTTAACATTGTGAGCCGTTGCTTTACAACTGAGGGTCCAGGGTGCCCCACCTCCGAAGCCGGCGTCCCAGTTCCTGTTGGGATCCACTCCCACACAGGAGGAGCCGGGGTTGGGCTTCCTGGTCTTACGCCACATGCGGTTCTGTTAAAACAGGATGGTTAGGGTAAGGGTTAATGTGTGTGTGTGTGTGTGTGGCAGCATCCCAGCTCTACTTGCCTTGGAGTGAGTGTAGGCGAAACCATCAGGGTTAGTCACAATCTCCAGGAAGATGTCCATCTTGTTGAGGATGGCCGTGAGGGCCTGGTCCTTCCCATATGTGTCCACGATCTAACCATTAGAGAAGAGCGTTAGCCTGTGACCTCCTGAAGGGCTGACCAATACATGCATAAAGGCAATTTACACACCAGGGAATATTTTGACTTTTTGTGGTTCTATTACAGTTCAGCAACCACACCACAGTATGGCGTATGTCACGTTATTGAATGGAAATTTAACCGTTTGTATTTCATCATATTAAAAATCGAATCATATGAAAATAGTAACGCTATGTTTTTCCATGGACAATTTTTACCACCATATTTGAGCTTGCATGGTTTGATTTGAACCAGTATATCTGTTGGTCCCATTAACACATAGTCATAGGCCAAGAGTGTAGTTAATTCACTTACATTTTTGGCAAACCAGGTTCCGCTGGCCTGAGTGATCCATTCTCTGGAGTGGATCCCCGTGTCGAGCCAGATAGCCGGGCGACTGGTCCCACCGGTGCTGAACTACAGGAGAGTTTGTCCTTATTAAGATGTACACTTTCTACCAGAGAGAGGCAGAGTGAGAACGCGCACCGAGTCACACAGAAGGTTTCCTCGGCCTCGGTTTGGTTTCAGTCAAGGGTCAGGATGATATTCTGCGGGATTACCTTCAGCACGTTGATGGGGCGACCCTCGTAGCTCCGACCAATCACAATCTTGCTGACCAGGTCGGGATTCTCACTCACCAGCATGTCCTGGAAGTTGTAGATCTGAAGGAAACCAAAGTCTGTAAGTATATGGTGAAATTAAATAGCTTCAACGCCAACCACACCACTGCCATTTTTAAATAAAAGATTTACTTTGCATATTAAAATATGTGTAACATTTATTATTAGTTTTAGCATTATTATTATAATAGAAATATTTTGTTATGCTATAATATATTGGAGAAATGTCTAATAGCATTGTAGCATTGCCTTAAATATTGATTATGTTGTAATTAGTTAAGGGTTTGATGCTGGTATTTGGTAACGAGCCTCTTCGATGGTGTGGTATCTGGAGTAGTCGAAGGCGTCAGTGTTTCTGGGCTCAACGTCACGTGTTGCGGAGTCCATCTCTTCCGCTTCCTCGTCCAAACGCAACCTGAGAACGAAAACATATGTCTCTGACTAAGGAAACGAACCTTGTGTTTTACGTACCGTCACGTTTAAATGTGTTTGATCAACAGAAGTACAGTCGTAGTACAACTATTAACAATATGAAAAAAAGGACAATTGGCGACGTCTAGTGGTTAAAATGAGTCACTGCAGTTGTGTATCGGACGGTTCTCAGAAACTAATCGTGTCACCGCCAGGAATATTAAATAATAATACATACTATCAACGTCCTACTCCTCGTCAAATTTCAGAACAATAAGCCCAATGTAGGTTCTAAGAAGCTTTTTAAAAGCTGATTCGGTATACTTTTAATTCCTCTGTCAATATAGCCTACCAATAAGTCCCTTGAACCGTATCCAACTACGTCCGATTGTGCCAACTCCGACCCTGTATCTCCGTCCGCTCGTTCTCTCAGCGCTGCACATCCGTCCTGTTGTCATGCGGGGTCGTGTGAGTCCCTACCTGCAGGTCCCGGATCATGATCGAGTACTGGATCTCGTGGTAGTCCAGGTGGGACTTGACGGTGCTCAGACTGAAGGCGGGCACCCTGATGTCCACAGGGGTGCTCACATCACGCACCCCCATCCAGATGTCCAGCTGACAGGTCAGAGATCAAGAGGGCGGGTTAACGGTGAGGGAAGGAAGCATGTTGATTGGTGATAAATCCCAATGAAATGAAAACGCACCGCAACATCACAAAAATAGATGGTGTCTGTGTGTGTGTAGTGTGTAGTGTATTACTGATTTACCCTATTTATTTTCTGTAGAGAATGGTTTACTTTAAAGCTTTAAAAACAAAGTTTTTCAAGAAAAAGTTCTCCTATTATTATTCTTGTTAGAGAACGGGCTCCAGACAACATTCCGTGCTCCGTACTTATCTAACCCTATCCTAACACCTTATGCCTTCCTTCACGCCCCCCACAGCCCCTGTTGAGCCCCTCAACCAGAGCTCCACCACGTTACACACTCACTACCGGCCTCATGGAGGAGCTGTCTGCATGAAACAACAAGCCCTGTGTGTGGTTGTGTGAGTGGGCGAGGGGGTGAAGGGGTGAGGGGGTGAGGGGGTGAGACCTGCAGGTGATCCAGGGCTTCCAAGTCCCGGAGGGCCGAGAGCTGGAGCTCATCCTTGGCCGAGATGCGCAGCACCTGGTGCCTGGTGAACACACACGCGCATGCACACACACACACACACACACACACACACACACACACACACACACACACACACACACACACACACACACACACACACACACACACACACACACACACACAAATAAACACACACAGTTTGTAATCACTTTTAATTTATATTAAGACCCATGCCATTGGTGATTTATTTTTCAGCAAACTGACACCGCTTTACTACATCGCGTACATATATCCATACACTGGAGTATCACTGTTACTTTTTTTCATTGATGTGCACCTGTTTGGTCTATATTTGTGTGTTGCAGGTCATTGTGTAATTTCCCTAATATACGCATTTACCCATCTCAATCTCTCACTCACTCACTCACTCACTCACTCACTCACTTACTCACTCACTCAATCTCTCAATCTCTTACTCACTCACTTACTCACTCACTCACTCACTCACTCACTCACTCACTCACTCAATCTCTCAATCTCTTACTCACTCACTCACTCACTCACTCACTCACTCACTCACCCATCGAAGGTGTCCCTGGCGAGAACCGCCAGCGTCAGCGCGGCGAACACGATCAGTCCCTTCATGGTAGCAGGGGAGAGTGTGGCCCCTGTGCTGGCTCCTGGCTTTAAAGCCCAGGCGGGGGGCGGAGGCAGGGGGCCGGGCTGACGTGGTAACGGCCGAGTAGTGGCCACGCGTCAGGGGGGCCGAGGACCCGGGACCCGGCTGTTCGGGTTCCCACGGACACTGTTTCGAAAACGTGTCCCGTTAAAGTTTAAAGACTTTAAAACATTAATTCTAAAGTTTTAAAGTACATCTTTATTGAATGCCTTTAACCAAAAATGAGACTTTTCATTAGATCGGTTTCCTTGTTCACACTGTTCACACCCAAAGACGACAACAGGAAGCGGTATCAGCCCCTGGTGCTCACAGGGCGGTCAACAGCGTTGATGGAGCTTCACACAGCGCGCTATGTTTCCCCTTTTGTTGAATGTCATTTATTTTCTTTAATTATGTGTTTATTTGACATTATTTACATTATTCAAGTGCATGCTTGCTCTGAATTATGCTGCTATTAAATGAAGTGTTCCTTTTTTTGAGCAAAGCAAACATTCTAGAAGTCCGATATGAGCTGTCAACGCCCCTATTTCCCCACAAGCCGCCCCGATGAGGCAATAACGCTGATTAGACCTGGTACAGGAAAGAGTCAAGCGATAATATGAGATGTTTGATCCACACCTGCTACGTCTGCTCCTTACTTCACAGGAAGTCAAGTTCATGTTCAAAAATAAATCTAAATCTCCCTGTGACCTGAACCCCCCCGGAGTCTGAGAGGCCGGTCCCTCTGCTCACTGCCTACGACTTTTATTATTTATTTTTTATGTAGAAACTAATGTTGCAAGGTTGTGCCAGGGGACAAGGAACATCTGAAGGGATGGTATCATCCAAACACAGCCTGGAGCATGCGCATGAGCTGTTCTCAGTGAAGTTAAATGTGAGATAAAGATTGTTGGGACATAAAATGCAACTTCAGTGCAGGTGAAAGTACGATAAGAAGAAAACCTGCAATGCAGAAGCCACACACACAGACACACACCTAAACACACACACACACACACACACACACACACACACACACACACACACACACACACACACACACACACACATACACACCTAAACACACACACAAACTCTCATCGCTGAAAATTGCAGGCTTGCAGAGAAAGGAAATATTGTTTGGCTGCTGATCTCAAACATTTGAATCTGAATCTGTTGACCTTGTGATAAAAATATTTGGACACAAAATATTGCTTCATACTTTGTGCACCTCTTTTTTTTATGTTTCATCTTATACACCAAAAATACATTTGCTGCTTTAGCTTTTTTATTTGTCATCACTATCATATGGATGTTGTTTTGCTACAGAGATGACCAGAGTGGCCATGTTGTACTGCCTCCTACATACATGATCGTCATAAGAGCGCCTGACTTTGATGCTGCTCCCCGCAGCACCTTCGGATGAATGCATCGCTAATAACAAAATAAAAGCTCACCTTGCAGGGTTTAGCAAATGGTGGTCAGGCTTTGACTTTTGAGCACATCTATCAGCTGGATGCTGAAGAGCTAGAGGTGGTGTTGCTGCTTCGGGCCACGCAATGGCCAACAAGAGACCACTGAATACTAGCTGCGTCGTGTTCAAGGGCAAGTTCAATAATTACATCCCCTTTATTGTCTGAGATGGCAGGGTGGGACAGTGGTATATTCATATGGGAGGGGACTACAAGATGAGGAGAGGAAGTCAAGGTCTGCATTCCTGCTCACTTGCTTGACTTCCTTCCCCACGATAGTGACAAACCAGCGGACTGAGGAGAGTGCAATGTCACTGCTCACTGAGAGGGTGCCAAAGAGGGAACCTCTCTCTCTCTCTCTCTCTCTCTCTCTCTCTCTCTCTCTCTCTCTCTCTCTCTCTCTCTCTCTCTCTCTCTCTCTCTCTCTCTCTCTCTCTCTCTCCCTCTCTCTCTCTCTCTCTCTCTCTCTCTCTCTCTCTCTCTCTCTCTCTCTCTCTGTGTGTGCTGTGTGTGTGTGTTTATATTTTCTGATCCATTCGGATCAGAAAATATAAAAAAACGAGATTTGTCTACAAAAGGACTAACATAGCAGACAAAGGATCCTTTTCCTAAATACAGTATGTCCACGTGCACGGATCAAAAGGTCAAACATCGGTCCTCGCTCTCAGCTCTGTATAGGAGTGTCTACTCATCTACCAAGTCAATTACTGGACTCTGCCTTTGTTGGGCTCAGTCGTCAGAACACTCCTCCTACTTCACGGTGATTGGCTGTCTTCCATTTTATTGGCCCCCCACTGTCCCTATCTAACTTTCTATTGGCCCGGAGTTGAGAGAACACCAAAGGCGGAAGTGGTCTACCCCTCCCACGTTGAAGGAAGGTTGAACCGGACGGGACGCCCGAAGTGGAATGAAAGTGTGATCTGGGCTGTGTGTCATCCCTGAAGTTTAGTCGTCATTGCGTGTTGTCGTGACAGTAGCGCCGACATAAGCGCCGTGTTTGGTCCACTCGCTGAGGACGTCGAGCTGAAGGAATGGAGATCGAGAGAGAAGTTAAAAAGGTAAAGGGTGCCCGCCTTCATTGACCGACACCCGGTGACGCCCTGGGAGATGTGCCAGGGTTGTTGCAGGTGGCGTTAAACACTCTTAAATCGAAAATAGTTTCACCGCCATTCACCTTCATGGTATCACATTTTGAAACGCAGTTGCGTCTTTTGACCTCCTTCTATAAACGGAATGTCCGGAGTCGCGACTTTACTGCCATTATCTGCAGCAACGCTGCTTTTCATTCAATGGCACATTTTCGGTCCCTTAGGGGTCGATATGAAAGCCGTGATTTGTTTTAACAGCGTACCGTTTTAACAACAGCAAATGTTGTTTTCATAGTAGCCACTTTCGTTTTCCTGCAGGCTAAAAGGCGGATCACCTTCCTACGAAGAAGTGTGAGGGATACTGAATAGCGTTGCATATTTTGTGAGGCATAAGCCTAGGTCTTTCTTATCATAATGTGGTTTGGTTGTCACATTATATTCATGCGTTTCGCTCAGAGTGAACACAAACACACGTCCACATACACAAACTTTCACATACACGAACACACACATACACCCACCCTTGTGACAGATTTTCCGTCTTTAGTCATCCGTCTGTTTGCTCAATATGATGACGTTTGTGCAATCTTTGAGCTCAATGCTTAGAGTACATAATGGCTCATCTGGTCGTTGGAGACCTCAGACACTAAACACTATCATTTGAACCCGAGCTCTGCAGATCCTTTTTAAAACGGTATATCAGTATATTATACATAGCGTGCAAGATTTCTGCAATTTGGAAAAATAACACATACAATGAAAACCATTTTGTTGTCTTTTGAAGAATCGTAGGAATACTCTGGTGGCATTCAATGAAACTTGTAGCACTTGTTGACTATAACTTCTTTGTACTTACTACTAGTGACCATACAACCTCCGCACAGTCCACTCCTGCCTTGAGGAGTGGACTGAGGTTAAACTCTGCCGTGGAAGAACAAAACATCCAGAGAGGGTTATGGTTCGACTCCATCAATCTCCTGATATCCAAACATTTACATTTGCATTAAAAGGGTTAATGGATGTTTTCTTCAATATTGACCCAACAGCCAGTGGCAATAACACTCCTGGTACAGAGTAGTTCCTGTTTTGAATGCTTTGTCGCAGACATGGCAGTGACCAACAAAGCAGCCTCGTCATAGTTTATGCTTCCTTGAGAGGTGAGCCTTAAATTACACTCACTATTAAAAGCAGGCAGGAGGGGGCGGTTGATGACATGTCTGGAGTGTGGAGAATGTGTTGGCTCAGGCTTTATATTCATCACCTAATGGTGCAGCCGGCCAGTATCTGAAGGATTTAGAGGGATCTCCCCCCATCGTTTTGAGTTGCCTTGCTGAGAAACAGTTACTAATTCTCATTCATGCCTCAAAGACGGGTTCCTGATACAGTTTTACTAATTTTTGGTAAAAACTTAGGATGAGAGCTCCTTGATCATTTTCACATTGTTTTTTTTTTTAACCAATGTGAGTTATTAAGTTAGTGTTTTTGGGGTCCTTTCTTTTTAGTATATTTGTGTTTTTATTGACAGATGGGAGCTGTGTGTGAGCCATGAGAGGCATTCCTCAGTAGTGGATGAAATGTGGGTCAAACGGACTCCCTCAGACCAGGGGAGCTCGGAGGAGGGGGGGGGGGGGCCGGGGCCAGACAGTCATCGTGGAGCACATGACCATGTATGGTCATGGAACACATGACCATGTATGGTCATGTGCTCCAGTAGGGATCGGGGCAGATGTTATAGGATCGCAGCCGCAGCGCCAACTACTGTCAATGTGAATAATCTGGTAGTTTGCACTCTTCCAACTATGCCTCGTCACAGGGTCGTTTTTCAAACACAAGGGAGTAACTAAAGACCCAAGAACTACTGCGTTGTAGACTATAAGCAATTATATAGCGATATAGCAATCCTGTTACCTTACATTTCATTACTAAACCATCTCTACCCAAGCATCCAAACAACCATATTTAGGATGCACAGTTTAGCCTCCATATTATCTTAATATTTAATTGAGTATGTTTGTGTAGATATAATATGAATTCTGGCCACGGGTCACAGAAGATCGCTGTCCCTGAGGCTATTGAATAATGTATCCAGCTTCATATCTAATCTCCTCTCCCAAGATGACCCTGGGTCATGACTTTGGTGCCGGGGCCGCCTGCCTCAAGTGCAAGGAGAAGTGCGAGGGCTTCGAGCTGCACTTCTGGAGGTGAGTCACACACACACAAATACACACACACACACACACAAGTACACACGCACACCGGCCCTCACATGTTAAAGGCCCCATGACATACCACCAGGTGTGATTGGCCGTTACGAGCCATTTGGAAAACCTGCGTGTCCACCTAGATGTGTGACGGTTAGATGAGCAACGTCTGCTACAGTCCGCTGGGTAGGCTGGTAGACTGACCTATCAGCACACATCTAGGCAGGACACGCCCACCTGTGATGTCATAAGGGCCAGATTTTCAAAAAGGCTTGTAACGGCTAACCACCCTCACACCTGGAGGCACGTCATGGGACCTTAAGGTAATGCAGGGTTGGGCCACATCGACGACAGTGAAAGGTTATTAAACAGCTTCATAGCTCATAATACACTACCTTTCTGTGTAAAGGAGCAGAACTGAATCTCCACATATCTACTTTTGTATGTGTGATCGCAGTCCTGACCTTCATATAATCAGAATCATGAAGTGTGGAGATGAAGGCATCCAGACCTGGTTGGGCGTCGGAGGGTTAAAACCTGTTGCAAGCAGGATTGAAAGCTAACAGGTGTGTGTGTGTGTGTGTGTGTGTGTGTGTGTGTGTGTGTGTGTGTGTGTGTGTGTGGTGTGTGTGTGTGTGTGTGTGTGTGTGTGTGTGTGTGTGTGTGTGTGTGTGTGTGTGTGTGTGTGTGTTTCTCTCTCGCTCTCTTATAAATCACAACACACATAACACAACCTGTCCTAACATGTAAAGCTACACAGCTCTCTCTCAATAACGTTTCAAACCTCATAATTGATCATTTAGTCTTCTCATCATAATCCTATGGGCCTATATGCACTCTTAATGTATTTCTTATTGTATTGAAATTAGTATTGTAAACGCATAGTCTTTTGACCTTCTTCCACGGTCAGACATATTATTACCCAACATGGCCCGTCATATTGTCCTGGGTGCTGAGGATTTATGGAAATGCAAAGGATTTTCTGGAGAACATTTGTTCATATTTTAATCATGTTAATAGAGAAAACACAGCTTTAAAGTGTGACTCAAAAGGTAGGCCCATACTTTTACAAAAAAGTTAAAGATAATTGACTGCATGCATGGTAGAGGCAGAGAGAGCTCACGCTACCACAAACCCAACGATGCTGAAGTGAAATGTAATTAATGTAAATGTAATTAAGTTAGTAATATTACAGTTGCAAGTATGCTAGACATGACATTATGTCCTGACTGGTCCAACATCCAAAACAGGGTGCAGGGCTTGGAGCGCCCCTTGTGGCTGAACACTGAATTGGGGGGGTTGTCTGTAAAGGGGAGATGGAGGGTGGGACATTGGTTTGTCCCACATCCAAAATCCTGCAGGTTAGAGCAGTTGGACAGCCTACAGTCCAACATGTCCCCTTCCTCTTTGACCCTGGAGTCCCCTTCCCGGCCTCATCTCCAGTTCTTATTAGTACACGCTACACGTGACCTCCCTAAGATGGTGCAATTTGATTGGTTCGCTATCTCGGGGTATTGGGCAGTATCCCGAGATAGAGATCCCAAACTCAGGATGTTGCGTGACGGTCGTCTAATCACGCTAATAAAAACCAATAAATCTCTAATAAAGAAACAAATGAATCCCGGCAAAAAGTGTTCTATTTTTTTATTTTGGGAGTGTGTTCATGTGTAGCATACGGAAACAATAATGCACCTCAGACTCCATGAGGGGGGATAACCACTATTCACTGTTAAATATTATAACACTATGGACACTCAATGAAGGGTCAGTGTTCCAACGACGACACAAGCCTTGAACTGATGCTACAAAATGAGGTACAACCAGACCCCCGCTGACACCCCCTGAGCCGTCCACCCCCGCTCCACCCTCACCCCCACCCTCTGCCCCTCTTCCTCGTCCGCAGGAAGATCTGCCGCAACTGCAAATGTGGGCTGGCCGACCACAACGTGCACATGGAGTCGGAGGAGAGCAAGAAGGTGGGCAGGCTGTTCCAGGACACCAAGTACACGGGCCTCATCGCCAAGCTCAAGACGGACGGCGTCCCCACCTACCGGGGCAACGCGGTGACCGTCTCCATGCTCAGCCCCGCCTCCTCTTCCCTGGTGCGCCCCGCCCCCGGCGGCCCCGCGGGACCGCCCTCCTCCTCTTCCTCCTTCTCCTCCCCCTCGCACGCCGCGTCCGGCCCGTTGGGCGGCCCTGACGGTGCCGGGGCCGGTGCCGGGGCCGGTGCCGGGGCCGGTGCCGGGGCCGGTGCCGGTGCCGGGGCCGGTGCCGGGGCCGGTGCCGGGGCGGCGGCCACCCCCGCTGGCCGGTCTGGGAAGCCCCCGGCCCCCGCTCCCCCCGCCAAGGTCACCATCACCCCGGTGAAGGGCGTGGCCGTGCCGGTGAATGCCGGCACCTCGTCTGTGACGTACGAGTGGGCGCCCCCAGGGGCCAATAAATACATGGTAAGACCATGTGTGTGTGTGTGTGTGTGTGTGTGTGTGTTAAGTGTGTGTGTGTGTGTACAGGTGTGAGTGTGAGTGACAGTGTGTGTGTGTGTGTGTGTGTGTGTGTGTGTGTGTGTGTGTTAAAGGTCCCATGACACTACAGGTGTGAGTGTGATTGGCCTTACGAGCCGTATGAGTCTGCCCCTTATGTCCCCCCAGATGTGTGACTGATAGGTGAGGGCCGTCTGCTACAGTCCTCTGTAGGCCGGTAGACTGACCTATCAGCACACAGCTAGGTGGACACGCCCACCTGCGATGTCAGAAGGGGCAGTAAGGCCAATCACACCCCTGGCGGCGTGTCATGGGGCCTTAAGGTGAGGCTCAGAGGGCTGTCTGGGTGTCTGTGAGCGCACCTCTCACCCCGGACTCCTCTCCTCCGCTCTGTCGCCCCCGACCCCTCCAGGCGGTGCGCTACATCGAGCTGCTGCCCCCGGAGAGGCGTCCGGTGAAGGGGTCAGAGGGCGCGGAGTACCGCCGGCAGCAGATGGCGGTGCAGCTCCCGGAGCACGACCAGGACCCCACCCTGTGCCACGAGCTGAGCCCCGCCGAGGTGAAGCTGATGGAGCAGTACGTCCGCAAGTACAAGGACGACGCGCTGGGCATGGGCGACGTCCGGCTGCCCGAGGAGATGGCCCTGCTGGCGCCGCGGGGGGGCCGGGGGGCCCCGGGGGGGCCGAGGTGCCAGGGGGGGTCGGGGGGCCAGGGGGGGTGGGAGGGTTCGGCGCTGCCGCTTCAGGGGCCGGTTCAGGATCGGCCCCTGCGGGGCCCGGGGCCGCCCCAGGCGGGGCCGGGGGGGGTGCTGGCTACGGGCCTGGAGGGCGCGGGGTCCCAGCCGGGGAAGCCTCAGCTTATGGGTCAGGGGTGGGTGGGAGCGGGGCCCCTGGGGCTGGGTCTGTGGGGGCCTCTGGGTCTGTGGGGGCCCCTGGGTCTGTGGGGGGCCCGGGGCTGGGAGAGGTGGCCTGGGCTGCGGGGGCTGGAGCCCGGGGCGTCCCTGGAGGAGACGTGGGCGCACCGGAGCAGAGCTATGTGAGTACCCTGCCCGACCCCTTTCACATCCAGTGACGCGTTTGAAGCTTTCTCCAGAACATTCTAATCGGTTCTGAGTTAAAAAATAAAACCGCCCTTCAGTCAAATACCACCCTTCTTACCTCTCTCTCTCTCTCTCTCTCTCTCTCTCTCTCTTCTTTCTTTCTTTCTTTCTTTCTTTCTTTCTTTCTTTCTTTCTTTCTTTCTTTCTTTCTTTCTTTCTTTCTTTCTTTCTTTCTTTCTTTCTTTCTTTCTTTCTTTCTTTCTTTCTTTCTTTCTTTCTTTCTTTCTTTCTTTCTTTCTTTCTTTCTTTCTTTCTTTCTTTCTTTCTTTCTTTCTTTTTTCTTTCTTTCTTTCTTTCTTTCTTTCTTTCTTTCTTTCTTTCTTTCTTTCTTTCTTTCTTTCTTTCTTTCTTTCTCTCTCTCTCTCTCTCTCTCTCTCTCTCTCTCTCTCTCTCTCTCTCTCTCTCTCTCTCTCTCTCTCTCTCTCTCTCTCTCTCTCTCTCTTCTCTCTCTCTCTCTCTCTTCTCTCTCTCTCTCTCTCTTTCTCTTTCTCTTTCTTTCTTTCTTTCTTTCTTTTTTCTTCCCCTCCCTCTCTCAGTCGTGCAGCCACTGCCAGCTGCCCATGCGTCGTGGCGAGCCGGCGGTGTACGCTGAGCGCGCCGGCTACGACCAGCTGTGGCACCCGGCTTGCTTCGTCTGCTGCAGGTGCAGCGAGCTGCTGGTGGACATGATCTACTTCTGGAAGAAGGGGAGGCTGTACTGTGGCCGTCACTATGGCGACAGCGAGAAGCCCCGCTGTGGGGGCTGTGATGAGGTGGGGGGGGTTGTTTACTTCTGATCATGTCTTAAAGGGTTGTGAAGGTGTGCGTTATGCATCAGTAAATCACACTGGATCAAATCCACTTCACGTCACTGCAGTCTCGTCCACCTTTTGACCCTTCCTGATAAGATATCTGTCAGGTGTGTAGTTGGTGCATGGCTTTGTGGTTGGTTGTTAGACCAGGTTGTCTGTCTCTCTAAGGTTGAAATGAGGTTTGGGGTTATGGTTCATGTTTGACTGCAGTTATATTCCATATTGTTTTTCCTGTAAGAGTTACTTTTAAAGGATCTTCTGTCTTTTCTTTGACTCTTTTCCCGTGTGTGTGTGTGTGTGTGTGTGTGTGTGTGTGTGTGTGTGTGTGTGTTTTGTGTGCGTGTGTGTGTGTGTGTGTGTGTGTTTTGTGTGTTTTGTGTTTCCCTGTGTATTTGTATGTGTTTCTGTGTGTTGTGTGTTTTGTGTGTTTCCCTGTGTATTTGTATGTGTTTCTGTGTGTTGTGTGTCCCTGTGTATTTGTATGTGTATGTGGTCTTCATGTATAGCTGATCTTCAGTAATGAGTACACACAGGCCGAGGAACAGAACTGGCACTTGAAGCACTTCTGTTGCTTTGAGTGCGACTGTGTTCTGGCTGGGGAGACCTACGTCATGGAGAAGGACAAGCCGGTCTGCAGACCCTGCTACATCAACAACTACAGTGTGGTGCGTGTGTGTGTGTGTGTGTGTGTGTGTTTATCACACGGCTCTTATCAATACTGTGGAACGCTCCGTTCACTTGCATGGGCCTTCCCGACCCGATTTTTGGACCGTTGCTAAGCATATAATGACCGTTGTCAAGGAAAGGGGATATTTTTTGCCTCTGATTCACATCTTTGGTATCGCTCCACAAGTAGTCCGTTAACTTATCAACCCCAGCGTCTTCGGTTGCTAAGCGACGTCAATGTCTTTGACAGACTAATTCTCTGGTGATCCACACTACGAATGGTAATTGTAAAAAGACACACTGTGTCAAGTTATTTTTTCGGCAAGTTGCCGTGTAATAAGGGGGATAATGTATAGACCACCGTCGTTTTATATATTTTATTGACCGGCGTTTTATACATTATCCCTTACGTATGTGTGCACATGTAGGTCTGATGGCTTGTTTAACTTTCTGAGCATTTGTTGGTTTTACTCTCCGTCTGCTTGTGATGCCATGGCTTTGTGGGTCTGATTTTCTGTATCTAGCCATCCTAGCCTTACAGCTGGTCATTCTGCTATGTCGCTGTGAAGTTAGTTGCTCATTATCTTAGTTAATCAGACATTAAGTCATTAAGGATCAGCAAGACACCCTTATCGCTATCTTATCTCCCCACTGCCAATATTCACTTCCTTACCACATTCAACAAACCCATGCTAGGACTGATCCCCGTCTGAATCAGTCTGCTGAATACAATAAACCAGTCAGCCCCCCTACCTCGCCCACCCCATCACTCCAGACTCCACCCTATTCACCTTCCCCCACCTAACAATCTACCCTCCCTACCCAAACCTCCACCCCTACCCGCAGGCGATTTATTGTCGTACATGATTACTAACTATTTATTGTTGAAGTATGTCTTGCTTGTATGTGCCGGACCACAAATGAAGTTTGTTGACGGTTGTTTGAATTTGAGTTGAATGGGACGTCCTGCTTCCAGCCGGTCTCTAACCCCCGCCCCCCCCTCTCGCTCCAGCGGTGTGTCTCCTGCCAGCAGTCGCTGGAGCCCGAGGCCCAGCGCGTGTCCTACGGCGACCACCACTGGCACGCTGAGCCCCAGTGCTTCCAGTGCTCTGGCTGCTCCAAGTGTCTGATAGGGGAGCGCTTCATGGCCGTGCAGGACAAGCTCTTCTGCTCCGTGGAGTGCAAGAAGAAAACGCCCGCCTGAGCGTCGGAACGGCGGCCAGCCACAAGATACTGAACCCAGCGCTGTGTGTGTGTGTGTGTGTGTGTGTGTGTGTGTGTGTGTGTGTGTGTGTGTGTGTGTGTGTGTGTGTGTGTGTGTGTGTGTGTGTGTGTGTGTGTGTGTGTGTGTGTGTGTGTGTCAGATGAAGCTCCTGTTCACTATGAACAATGGCATTGCTTGTCATCTCTGGAATATGCAATTCCAAAAATACTCCGATAAACGGTGAATAGTATTTGCGATAGTCAATATCTATGCATCGCCTTTCTAAACTGCCTTCACTAGGTGGCGCACTTTCCCCACCAATATCTCTGAAGCGTCACTCTTAGCTTCTTTTCTCTTTTTGATTTGCTGATGAGATTAATATTGTTCGGCTTGAGTCCTCTCTGGCCCAGACTACTGATTTCCACCAGACTAACAATACCATTCCCATATGTGGTGACGGTTTTTCATTTGGCTGATTTAAAAAAAGATGGATCAATAAAGTGCAGTTCATATTGTTCTAATAGAGGCATCACTCTGAAGGGAAAACATGTCAAAGAACTAACACCTAAGTTAGTTGTAAGTTAGACTTCAGTGTCTTCAAGGCAGCATTGGATACTAGTAATGACCAATTATGACCAAATGTTTACTATGACAAAATATCAAATTCAATTGATTGAATAACACATTTTCTACTATTACTTTTTGATATACTTTCAATGTGTTTCAATTGTTTCCATTTTGTAATCGACAGATTTTCTATTAAAAAAACAAATGTCTTGGCATTTTCATCCTTCATTTAATCTCAGGTGACATGGTTTTATGGTGTACCTGACATCTTGCCATGGTAACCATTAACACATGCAACTATAGAACAAAAGCCCATATTGTGTTGAACAAGCCCTAGGAAAATGCATAATGTATCTCTCTCTAGCCATATATTTTCCGGTCCAATATCGTGCAATTTCCTAATTAATCATAGCTGATACTTTTATCGAAAGCAACTTCATTTGTGAATCATGGGGTTTGCATCTAGCAGGCTATACCCAAAATGGCCTGCTGCAGCAATTTACGCGCTGATAAAATACAGTAGTAGGCCTATTAGTACATTTCATCTAATACTATTATCATTTAAACAGGCTTTTTTTTTTGTAAAGGCAGCCAACAAAGTCGTGGCTTTTCCTAAGGCTTACTTTATAGGGTGAATCATCTATTTTCCACCTCTCTATGCCAACCTACAAACAACCACCTCTCTGCCACCTATCAGTGAACGTTTCTAGATCTGCCGCTGGCTGCTGGCAAATTTGATTTGATATTGATAGGCCTACCCAAAAACCTAGACCCCCCCCAGTTAATTCGGAAATGGCGCATCGCAGTGAAAGGATCGTTATCGCCACTTCTGTGTGGTTTCAAAGTTTTGAGATGACGGAGCAGACTTATAAACATTTTCTATCCATATGATATGCCGTGGAGTCTATCCCATTATAACATTGCCATACAACCCAATCCAAAATAATAAACCACCTGATAATCGGAGTGGTTTAATTTTCTCGTTAATCCCCTTTTCTTGTCTCGAGGTCTTGGCGCACAGTGCGTTATTCTCCTAAACACTCTTAGTTCACCTGTGTCGCCTGCCGCTACTTTTTAAAGCACACGTTGGTCCTGTTTCACTTTAGCGTTGTATTGCGAAATTGAAGTTGTGTTCGCCTTAGCAAGTTTGCCCTTTTCACCCCCGTTGTTAGCATAGTATAGTCATGGTAAAGGTGCCACAAAGTGCTATCCATTCATGTGCACTATGGATCTGGCACCGGTTGGTGACAGTGCCGCGAATGGTGGAGCATCAGCGAGGAACACAACAGTGAGTATCCCAATTTGTATTCTTCAAAAGATAAGTAACCCCTAAAATCCCTTTATTCAGTTGAAAACTATCTCCTACTTCAGGCTATGTAGTTTTGGTTTTCCATTGGCTATGCACCCTGGCTCGAGTGAGTGTGACATGGTTTGGAATAGGTCTGACAACGCACCATGCACTTGCTCCTATGGAAACTAAGATTACATTATCCTTATTTCTTCCCTGTATCGCTGTTATCTCACCTCAAGCTTTACATTAGTTTTAACGAAGAACTAGGCAATAGGATTTTCTGAATGTAGATTGTACAGTGTTGTGTTTTATGCTTTTGCATTGACGGGTTGACAAGCTAACTGACGGCTGACATCATCAGAGACATAGCTGAAGAATGTGTGCCCTAGTAACTGGCAACTCATTGGAAACACTTGCAACTATGGGGAAAGAACGGCTGCAACAAAAATACAAACTGTATTGATTGTATCATGTTGAACTGGTTGAAGTTTTTTAAGGGCTTGATGAGATATGGTGCAATCTGGTTACAGTCTGTGCAATGCTGTCTTTAATTTCCTATGGCAGTGTCGTATAGGCCACAGTCAGCTGACAGTGTTCAATTTTCTGTCGGGAGGACTTAGTTGAACTAGTTTGTTTCAATTCAACTAAGCTTTGCATTCAGTTTTGTTTATGGTTTGCGCCAATGCAACTGTTTTAAGGTTGGCCATTGTAGTCCTGTCAAAGTTGACATCCCTTCACCTTGGGGCGGTCACTCTCGTTTCCCTAGATAACCATGCTCCCGGTTCACCACTGTGTAGTCGGGCAAGTTGGGGAGTGGGTTATTGGCAGGGGCATGCAGAGGGGTGGAAGCTCTGCACTGCTGATTAAGAAAGAAGTGTGAGCACTCGTACACCTCAGGGAGTGCCCGGCTCAAGGAGAAGTGATGCAGGACGGCCCGGCATGGAAAAGCTTTCCACTGGCGACCCAGCTGTTTCTTCGTTTGTCCTGCGTGGAAGCGCACAATTCAAGGAAGCTCTGCCTCAGCGAGACTATTGTCCTGAGCGGCAGCCCGCCTAAATCGCTGCTCCCGTTTCCCCCCTGCTGAGCAGAACATTTGGACCTGCCACAACCCAAGCACTCTGCTACATGTCTTCATGCACATTAGAAAACGACTGACTTCAAGCAGCGAAACTCTGCATACCCTGTCATGGAAAACATTACCCTCACTGGCACGAATGCCCCGCTGTCTGTCTGTCTCGACGATCCCTCTAAGTAGTTGTTCTTTATATTCAATACCACTGCCAAAACAATGCTGATAGATCTAAACATGAATCGTGTAAATCTGCTTTGAACGTGATGTGTGGGTCCTGACAGATCTCTGCCTGTTGGGCTTTGCATTGTGATGTGATTCACACTGATCAGGTTTGCATCAGGTTTCACAAAGGAATTTGCATTGTTGCCATTTCCATAACAACCCTAGTCTTGCCGTCCACCAAGCCCTCGTGCGTGTCTCTGTCTCCCCGGGCCGGATAATGGTTGGTACAGAGAATGATGAGATGCAGGAGTGCAACTCCAATACGTCCCTGGCCACAGACACTCGCCTCTCCAGACCCGGTTTTCGACTTTTCTGTGGAGTCTACATTGGTTTAATGTTAGGCAGTATTGTTAATAGGAACCATGCTACATGCTTGGCTAGGTTTGCTCTCTTGTCCCAGATGGGTTTGGCAATGGCAAAGACCTGTGGTGCCAAATAATTAATCACAATGCGGCTACACTAACTAAACTACATTGCAGGCATTCTTTTTTTAGTGCCCACTAATGGACAAAGCCTGCTTAAATATAATTTTCTCGTTTGGTTTCACACATCTATAGTTAAGTGCAACAGCCGAGGGGTGTACCATGAATATGAGATAGATTACATTTACATTTAGGGCATTTAGCAGACGCTTTTATCCAAAGCGACTTACTATAAGTACATTTGTCATAAGAAGTGCAACAATATATCGCTATCGGTACAGTAAGGATGTTCATAGAACCAAGTGCAAGTACAACGATCACTATGCTCACCAATTCCCCGTGTTACAGCAATGATAGCAGCTACTGCAGTTGCTACACAGTTAAGTACTATAATACAATACAATACAACACAACACAATACAATACAGTGTTCAATGGTGGCCAGAGGGGGGAGGGGGGCTGTGCAGAGTCGAGGTGGACTCTGAACAGGTGAGTCTTGAGTCTTTTTCAGAAGATAGTGAGCGACTCTGTGGTCCTGAGAACGGCAGGGAGCTCGTTCCACCACTGAGGTCCCGAAACCGAGAAGAGTTGTGACTTTGCAGATCGACCTTTGGTAGCTCTTAACGATGGCATTACCGGGGTCGGGAGTAGAATACCTTTTTCTTCCATACTGCTGTCCTGTCGGGGTACCCTTGGTCATAGAGAGATGTTGATACCCCAGATGTTCCTCTAACAAACTCTGGTTCAAAGATAAGACACAAGCAGTGTTCCGTTTTTATTCTGAAACGGAATTAATGATTCAATTTAAAGATTTATTTTCCATTGCTGGGGAAATCTTGTTTTGCGTGCTTCGTTGGACTTCATCTCAGTACCCTATCACTGAAAACAGTTTGAGAGTCTCCACTCATAACAGATTGTTAACGTAGTAATGTGACTTTATTCCTCTGTTACTGAGTCATGATCTCAACTAAGGGAGGGGATACCACGTTGGCATCAGACATTACAAGAAATTGGGGAATTCAGTGTGTCTTTGTTAGAACAACTTATCCCACAGGCTAACTATTCACTACCAGACAAAACACCCTTTTTGGTGATATTTTAAAAAGAGTTGATTGTGAAAGAGTAATCAACCCAACACACTGTTAACCATTATTTGAATGGTTTTAAACGTTCCTACATCTTCAGACAATCTGTTATCAGTTTGAGCTAAGATCAGCTAACCTAAATTAGGGACCTTATGAGCTAGTATTCATAGTGTTTGGGGTTAATTTGTGCTAAAGTCGGGGAAGAAATGTTATTCAAACCATCTAGATCAAGCAGCCCTTCTGATGAGGAGCCAGTACATCTGTACATCTGTCGGTGTGGTCCTAGCCTGTCTTTTATAAAGGCTGTGCAGCACCCGTTTGAGTCCCAGGTCCGAAGAACACAGACGGGGTATTAGGGGAGTTCGCCCAAGCCCGGTTTCTTTTCTTTTCTAACTTGAGATTTCATTTTGGGCATGAATTCTTTTTATTCTCATTTATGTTCCCTCATTGCTGTTAATACTAAATACCAAACTAATGTGGTAAAGAGTCTTGATGCATATCACAAACTAACATGCCTCATAAATACCTTGGATATAGTGTACTATTTCAACTGTAGGGTCTTTGGGATGAACCGATTGAAATTTCACCATCCCAGTTTAAATCTGCAGGAATGCTGGAATCTTTAAACACCTGTCCATTTTAGGAATGTGGAGAAACAACAGCGCAGCATGCTTCCATCATCTTGGAAAACAAATGCCTTGTGTCTGGAGTCCTGACAACATGCAGTACCTCCTGGGGAGAGCGGGGTCAAGGGGTCAAGGGGTGTAGGGGAGATGGAGGGGGGGCAGAACAGAGGGGGGTGCGATGGGAAGCGGTAAACAGTGCGTCACTGTTTGGAATAGTGTGCTTTGTGGTAATGGGTTGGGATTATCCTATGCCCTACGGTATGTTCAGTCCAATGAGGCTAAAGGTGGAATGCTGGAACGTCTCCGATGTGGAATCAGAGTTCAGTGAGAGTTGTTCAATAGTTCAGCCAGATGTTGAGTTCTGCCAGGGGTCTGCACCTCGATCCCTTGGCTCGATACGACTGCTAGTACAAGTTTTTTGAAGCTCAGACTCCTGAACTGCGTGAGGGCGTATAATGAGCCCTGCTTTGATAATCGATTGAGCTTCTGTTATGTCCTCTCTCCTGCTCATTTCCCGGAAGCATGTCCCTGGGGAATTGCCCCGGTGAACGGCGAATGTAATGCTGATGCAAGGAGCAGGGGTTGAAACTTGGATTGACTGGGATATTTGAAAGCAAATGCTGGGCAGAATCATGATTTAATGTAAATGGTGGAAATTACATATATTATATTGTGATTCAGATGTTCCATTTATGTTTGCAAACGTAGACCTCCTAACAGACAATCCAATTTATACATAATTAAATTGCAGTATCCCAATTAACACCCAAGTACAGGTCAGTCTCGTTTTGACACGAGGCCTACGGTAGATCTCCTCTTCATAACTTTTTTGGATGTTTATAATGTGCTGATGATGACCACTTCCTCCCAGGCCCACGCTATAACAGCGGCCAGACTTCCGTCACATGTTTCCCTTTCCTGCCATTGTGGGATTAGCCTTTTTTTTCCAGGACTGGAAGCCTGGCGTTGGAACAGTCCTTGCCTCTGTTCCCACAAAGCTCCCTCTCTCAGGTCAAAGAGGAGGCCCCTGAGAGATGCCCGCGGCCACTAGGAATGGTGCAGATGACTCCTAGATCAAAATATGTGACTGATTACCTGTTTGCAAGGTACCGATTCCACCAGTTCTTAGTTAGTCATAGACATACTTGATCTTTGTGTGTGTGGTGCGTGTTAGTTCATTTAATACATGTTAAAGATTTAGATTAAGTTGGTATTTAAGAATTTTCCGAAAAGTGAAGAGTCCCAGTCATGAACTATTGGAAGACACATCTGCGGAACAGGTGGCAGTTTGCAAACCATGAAGAAGGGAGAGAGAGCTTATCTATCTGCAAGCAGGATTGTATATAACTGCTTGGGTGGCAGTTTGATTCTATTTACTTTTATGTGTTCAGAATCTGAAAACAGTATGTATGTTACTTATTTATTTAGCAAGGGAGCACTGACTACTTCGGCTCATGAACTGGACAACCAGAACCATTCTGCGTTTGATCGAGGCTCCTTCATCAGATTAAATGGTTAAACCCTTGCCTATGACTGACATTGTTGCACAAGGTAACCATAGAAGACTCCAAACTCTATCTTGCTTCAATATTAACGGTTCACCACAAATTGGGTCTCACTTGTTGAGACATGGACTGAGCAGCCCCTCCCCTCCCACGAGTTTCTGGCACGACCCGGGATCCAGTGTTTAGGAGCTCCTGGGACCAGTGCGCCAGGCTGCCATGTACGGTCATAAAGAGACTGGTTATGTTTCTGGACTCACTACTGGACACAGACAGACGGACACACAGAGAGAGAAACTATTCAAAAAGCTCTATCCAAGTGCAGATACAAATTCACATTGGCAGGAAAATGAACAGTATGTCAATTGCATTGGAGACGTTAAAAAAATCTCTCTCTCTCTCTCTCCCTCTCCCTCTCCCTCTCTCTCCCTCTCCCTCTCTCTCTCTGGTACTACGATTCCCTCTGATCTTATTGGACGATCTCAACTCTCCCTCTCTCTCTCTCTCCCTCTCCCTCTCTCTCTCTGGTGCTACGATTCCCTCTGATCTTATTGGACGATCTCAACAACTCCATCATACGTATCGTTATGTATCTAACTGTTGGATGTTCTTAGTTTCAACATGGCGCCTCAAATCGTACCGGTACAAATGTTACCCATCTGACTCTGTGGGTTAATGCGTTTACGGTCGCGTGTGGGCACAGTGCCGCAAATCACTTCGATGTTGACACGCCAAGCGATCGTTTTGCGGCACAGTCCAAAAATGCAATGTTTTAAGATGAGGATGATTTTCTTTTTAAAGTTGTCGTGCTAGAGAACAAATCGCCCAACCTCGAGTTAGCACACCTGTAGAAAGACGTAGAACTTTTTTGGTTACCATATTAATAATTTATAATTCCCATTGTGGTTGATAACCCACTTAGAGGACTCATGTCTATGACTCTGAAGCATCGTTTGGTCTTCTCAGACTCAGAAGAGAAAGCGTCTCAGCATTTCTCTCTCTCTCTCCAGTGTAACTCTTCCTGATACCACGATTCTTTCGGAGCGTTATCGACATCTCCGTCATAGAGGAGACGGACAGAATGGCGTCATGGATTTTGGTACCATCCTCCTAACACATGTTGTGACTTATTTATGAGGTTGTTCTCCACTGAACTCGACCTGCGACCTTTGACCCTGAGTCACACCTAAAAAGCCTCTACCTACCGACTCGTGCCAAAATCCACAATCATCCCTCCTCACCCCCTAACTGGATCTTTCCATGTTTGTTTCATTGGGGTTGGCTTCCTATCCACGCACACGTACTGCAGCCAAAGAACCCATCAAGCTCTACTCTCATCCATCATGAGCTTCCTAACGAGCACAAGAACAATGTCCTTACTGATAAGAAGCGTAACGGTTGAGCTGTGTCTTAACTGGAAAGGAAACTCCTCATAAACAAGATCATTTCATGGATCCCGGCAGGATTCGTTTCATAGGGGAGTGCAATACAGTTCTATTGTATTCCTCATAAACATCACTTGAGAGCGATCACTAGTTGCATATTGCCATATCAACGCATCAAAATGATGGACTTGTTTGAACACTCATACACTCAGACATCAATAAACATCCTGGATACTTTGGTTGACTCAGCCTGCATTTCAGAGTTTGCTTTTCCTTTTTTCCTTTTTTCCGTCGTCCTTGCTTGCAAACGGGCCACCGGTCCATACTTGCTGAAAGAATGTTTTTCCATGGAGTTGTTTTGTGAAGTCTTTCCGTCTACTTTGTAAAACTAGGCTTGTCACTCTTTGACCTCCCAGAAGCTTCAGTGTCATCATTATCAGTTGGACCAGAAGTGTGTGTGTGTGTGTGTGTGTGTGTGTGTGTGTGTGTGTGTGTGTGTGTGTGTGTGTGTGTGTGTGTGTGTGTGTGTGTGTGTGTGTGTGTGTGTGTGTGTGTGTGTGTGTGTGTGTGTGTGTGTGTGTGTGTGTGAAGTAGAAACGGTAATGAGATCCAGGGTTAAAAAAGAGATGGCGCTGAACCCAACGATCATTATACAAATTGAGGTTGTGGGTTGAAACCCTTATGGCCCTTGAGCCTGGCACTGACACACACACACACACACATGCACACATGCACAAACACCTCATTATTGCAGCCTGAGGCAGATTGTTGACTCAAAGTCAAAGATCAACACACATTCCTCTGATGGATTCTCTGTTTCAGAAGGACAAGCTAGCACACAGTCCTTACGTCAGCTCATTACATTCTCTACACTGTTAGTCTGTATGACTCAGGGGGTTGTGTGGTGGTGGCTGCAGAGTGGTGTGCAGTGGAGGGGCCTAAACTGTGAATCCCCTGTTGGACTGTAGTTTACCCTAAAGGTCAGTGGGAGCACCCCCAGGTGGGGTTAAGTGATTGCAGGTTAAAGGTCCCATGTTGGACACGCCCTCTTCGGCTTGTAACCATAGACATCTTATAGCACAGACGGAGCATCGAGCACTACTGCCTATTGGCGCTGACGAGACGCCATCTTGGAGTGGTATTCTGCCAAATTTTTAAACATAAAACATATATAAACACCTGAAAGTTTTTACATCAGCTAAAACCACCAATCTGTTTCACTTGGATTCAGAATAAAACCAAATTCTGTCTTACCCAACAATGTTAGTATTTAGATATTGTTACTTGAATGATTTATTTATGGTTACAATTATACTGTTTTGTCTTATACTTTGCCTAAAATGAGAATGCATCATAATACAAATCTACTGATGGAATGTTTATTTACAGGAATTAATATAGATAATATAAATATACAGTAAAATGATCAGACCAGAACTAGTGAAATTCAAAAGACAATAAAAAGCAGCCAGGGTTAGGGTTAAACCCCTGAAGGAGGACTGTTTTGCACAGCTTCTTTCTCGTGCTTCCTTTCTGTAGTTGAAGAGAGGCGAGTTTGGCAATGTGGTGCAGCCTTAACTTATGAAACACCGACACAACCAATGGGAGCAAGTCCGAATGGTGGTTGTTGATGCCAAACTGTGTCTCCTCAATGTGTTCCCCAAGCAGAAATGTATCCTCTGTTCCAATCTCCCCTCGGACGATGTGTAGGACTGTTGACACCTCAGGAGCTTGAGCTTGCATTGTTGAGGTTTGGCGGATCACCCTCTCTGCAGCTCTCAGCACCTTATTATAATAATAATAATAATAATCTAGGTCAGTGTTTATGGAATATGATTTATCAAGTATCAGTTCATAGCCGGGTGAACACATAGCCTAGTTCAACAGTAATCCCAAGATTACTCCATTCCAGGTGTCAGGTGTGGCAGGGCCTTTTCCTGTTTATCACACATTTTGTCCCACACATTTCACGAAGGTGGGCTACACAAAAATGGGTTGGAAAGCTATACTGTGTATAGCCACTGTCCATCGGATTGCCTAGTAAACATAAATTCCCCCCCCTACACAATCTGGACTGTGGTCCTAACTTTTATCCCTATTGGCTTTTACAATCTTTATCATCATCATTCATTTATTCAAGTATTTTTTCATTTCATTGACAAGCAAATATATTAAGGTCAATACTCTACTCAATACTTTATTAGCCTAGTTGGCTACGATTTCAGTAGTACTATCGAAGACAAAAATACTGGTAATATTCCTTTCACAAAATACAACCAATAGTACGGTAATGTTAAATCTTACTTGTGAAAAGTAATCCCCTGATTCCTATTGTGGATGGTCCGCTGATTTGAGCAGGAATACGCTGAACAGCAGCCCGGCGTTCTGTTCCTGCTGTAGACGCCACCTGTTGCTGCTCCCGGTTGACCACTCTTGGCGGCTGTATTTCTCGCGTCCCAGCAGCCAATGCTGCGTCTGTGCTATAAGATGTTGTAACGGATAATCACACTCACACCTGGAGGCATGTCATGGGACCTTTGAGTGGCTCATGTGGAGGTTAGGTCTTCAGGATAACCTGGAGGGGGTCTGTGTTCATGTCACCCCTCTTGCCGTTGAGAATGTGACTACGACCACACTGAAAAAAAGAATTTGTTGAATTTACTTTTAATGTGGATATCGCTCCAACATGATCAGAATGTGGCTCTCTGACATGCGTTTTCTTTTATTCTCAATGAAATATTGCTTGTTAACCCAAAATATCGTATTCACATAAAACTGTTTAAGTAACCTTAACACTAAAATATTATGTAATGTTAAAATGATTGCATCATGTTACGGGTACAGGATTTTCAACTATAACTCCAACTTGATTTCTTAATGCTTATATTATCCACTATTTATGTAACTTTTTAAGGCAATTTGATAATGTCTCTGGTATCCAATTTAGATATATAAATCGAACTTGATATGTTCAAATAAACTATCCAAATGTATTGTAGAGATCAATTTCAAATACAAAATACAGAAGAAAAAAGGCAGTCAGTCCTGTACTCAAATTTTCTGTAGGCTATTGAGCTTTAAAACATTCAGGAAAACAGACAAATATGTGCAGTTGCCGTAAACAGATCTAAGATGAATCAAAGTTCCAACTCGAAGCCCTGCATCAACAGCAGCGGATTCACTGTCAAAAACCACATTTTACTGTTTTCACTGTCCGCAATATATAAAAATAAATTGACCTAGAATAGTCAGTCAAAGTTATCACAAGTGGCCCTGACTGAACATAGTGCAATATGCTGGGAATTTCTGGCCCATTTATTTTTTTACCTTTCTCCCTTTGTGGTGCAACATGTCACTAGCCAACAGCTATACATTATATGGTAATTCAACAAACATACACTTGCTTCCGTACAAATATGGAGAGTGCAGATCCATTCACATAAGTAACAAGCACATTGCCTCTTCCACTAAACTGGATACCATCAACAGGACTGGCTGGACACACAAACTGGATACTATCAACAGAAGTGGATGGACACACAAACTGGTTACTATCAACAGAAGTGGCTCAACAACACAAGCACCAAATAAACTTATCATTATTAATAGAAATGTAGAATACCTAGAGCAACACATGTTTATACACCAAATAAGGAACAGAAATGAATAACACAAATTAAAGGCAGTGATCATCTGAGGTTTACCGAGAGGCAGCGCAGTGTTGGACCCGTTCATTCTCAAAGAGAGGAGTTTGTTTTTAAAAAGTTTACCCACACATCCATGTCCATAAGTATCTTCTTGTACTACCTCAAAGGTGTACCGGAGGTCGGCGGGGTAGCTGATGTTCAGGGCGTACATCAGTCCAAAAAGCATAGCAACCGCTAATGCTATATTGTCTAAATCTCTTAACACCCTGATGCCTTCGAGGACGACTCCAATGTCCTCAGATTCTTCACTTGCCTCATGCTCTTTAAGAACATAAATCCCGACCGTGGTTCTTTTCAATAGCAAGCACTTGAAGGCGTCTCCATCCATGCCCTGTACAAACAGACAAAGGAAAGGTAAATAGTGGCTTTGTAGTTTGACAGTAAATGCTTTTGTTATAGTAGTAAGATGAAAAATGAAAAAAATGTACGTTTTATGTGACCAGCAAACTGAGAAAGATGATTTAAAAATATTATGCAACAGAATTTTATCTGATATGGAAGATAGGTGGAATTAGCAAGTAAGCACTGATCCATGTACATACCGCGTATTCCTGCACAAGGTTTTCTGGATTTTTCACCCCATGTAGATGCAGACTCCCTTGATAATTGCACTCTCGTCCAACATCGACATCATCACACTGAAAGGAAATGTTCTTGATTAGTGTCAGAATTCAGCCCTTTTGCTATTTCTTAAATAAAGTCAGCTACTGGTGTTAAGAGAGAGTTACAACAACCTGCAGTTAGTAGTTTTAGATTTATAATGGTTAATAAATGATTTTTAATATGGCCTAGGTGCAAGGACATTGCAATTAAGAAATACATTGCGATTATATCCCCATGTACACTGTCATTTGAAGCTAACAATGAAAATAATTTAGAAATTTAAGAAATATAGCACCTGGCTTCTTCAATATGATTAAGAACAAAAAAAATTAAGAACACAAAATAGATGTACAAAATACTGGAAGGGAAGATGAAAAATGAATGCACTTATCGTCTCCCTGGCTTTGTGTACAATTCATGTTACCCTCTCCTTGCCAAAAAAATTATGCGGCAACTAAAACATTCTATAGTTGTTGCATAACATCTAAAAAAAAACATATTTTCCAAAAACAGTGAATTTTTTTTTGTGGTGATTCTCTTGAACTCAGCGTTGCTCTAAATAAGCACAAAAAAAGCACAAAGGATTCAGGTTTCAAACTTATTATCAAGAAAGAACGTACATATAACAACATACAGCTGACCAGGAAAGTCTAGGAGATAAAGCATAGCCATGGTACCCATAACTTTCCTTAGATCAACAACCAAAAACAAGATAAATAAGCAACCATGTAGAATAAGCCTTATCTCATTGACAGCAAATAGAGCAGGCCACCTTGGCCATGAATTCCTCCACCATTGGCACATCACGTACGACCTCATGTCTTCTCCATTTTCTTTTTCATAATCTCTTGGTTGTTTCTCTTCTTTAGATCTGAAAGTAGATCTTTCTGCATTGCCTCCAGACTCTCTTAGTTTCTCTGTCTGACGGGTATATATTGGGCAAAAATTCACCTCCACTCTCTTTGCCTTTTGACACCAAAGGCTGCACCTGTGCCATTCGGCAGGTTTGTTTTTTAAAGAGTTCACCGTCACCTCTGGGCAGCCCCAGTTTTCCTCAGCAGTAGGTACGGTAATTTTGAAAGTTTATATATTTAACACTGGTCTTCCATCCCACCACATCCTGTGCTCAAACCTTTCTCGGGTCAAAACTGAGCTACCTGATCCATCTCCTTTATCACTGACGTAGACTTTGTACTTCACAATTTTCCTGCACTAAACCTTCAAGGAATGGATGACTTTAACCTGGGAATCTGGAATAAAGTACACAGTGCCATTTTACCATAAGCTAAACTTGCCTGTTGAAGTTTTTAATTCAGCATCGTAGGACACAGCACCCGACACCAAGACGACCGTGAGCTCGTAGACTCTCATAATGACAGTATATCTGTATCCAACAAATGCACCGTGAATGGACGAAGAGTCTTTCACAGCAGAAGGGCTGAATGCATTGGGGATTTGCTACTGGATTGAGGAACAGTAAGCATCTCATCATCATGTTGCATAGTATTGGCCCTCGACATATCGAATGACTTTAGGAGTACCTTTGTGCTTTCTACTTCTGGAAATTGAGGTAAGGGTTAAGGAACTCATTTCCAAACAAATACGTCCATAATTGAAGTCTAATAATGGCCCTGAAGTTCCACACTGCATTTTCTCACTTCAACCCATAAGGTCGTCAATTGATGCAGGGAAGTCCATTGGTGAGAGTAAAGCCTCTGACAGCTTGGCTATACAGTCAGATGATCTTAAGGATCAGAGGAGTCTCCATCTTTAAAAGCTGTTAGTTTTCATGTTCCTAATTATACGTTTCTTTATCTAGATGCGTAACTGGTACAGGCACCAGTCATTTTCAATTTAAATTCCTAAATATCAGGCTCCTCCAACGAATACAACATACAAAAAAAACTAAAGTGTAATTCTTTTTTTCTGCATGAAGACCCATACAATTAACCTGACTCTTAGCCAGATGAACCTGAGGAGTCAGGTTACCATTACAATAAGCATTCAAAAACACAAATTTAAAACAGCCAAGCTATCAAGATGAGGAGATTGTTCAAGTTTAATAGTTCGTTGGCGCTCTCC